>CM077093.1:122772148-123321649 GCA_039513925.1 Platanthera zijinensis | reverse complement strand
GTATTATCCTTTCAGTATATAGGGAATTTAAAGCCTTGGGGAATGGGACTTCTTGGATTGATTCTTGATGTGTCTTTGAAAGGATTGTTCACAGGCCTGATTTCTGTTCGAAGATGGTCGAACTGTGGGTCGCATGATCTTGGTGACTGGATAGTCGATTCTAATTTCGAAGCGGATTATGCTAAGTCGAGGTTTGGATATCGTCGAGCTGAGGTCGACGAGCTGTAGTTTGATAGTCGAGATCTGTTCGCTCGATTGTGAGCTCTGCTCGACGCACCATCTGTTGAATGAATTTTCTCTGACAGATTTGCATTCCAAGCTGTGGTTCCTCTATTAATCCCTGTCCTTTGTAAGAGGTCTTTAATTGCTTGGAGTTGTCATGATTTATAGGTTGGATGGTTGAGGCACCAAAGACTTTGTTTGCTATTAATTCTAGAGTTCACTGTGCTATGTGTTGTACCATTGATGTTGATTCTTTATCCCTGTGTGGTGTATGATTTAGGGGGGGCAAGGGGTTGTGCCGGGGATAGGGGGACCCATTGAGATCTGCGCTTCAGCGAAAGTTTGCTGAGTTTATATACAGAAGAATGCACTGTGGTCGGGTAGCGGGGGATCGTCGATCTGTCAGATCGATTATGTGAGCACTGGGTCATCGCGAGCTCTGGACTCGAGTGTTAGATCGACGACCAAATTCCCTGTCAGCTCCCACGCCATCGTGGTGAAGAGCGAGAACTATCCCAGTGACAGGGTTGTTGAAGTAGTCTTAATGAGCAGGGAAGGATTGAGACTGATCGGTTGGCTATTTGGACCCAAATATGCCATTAAATGTAATTTAGATATCCTGGTGTTTGTGAATTTATTTCCAATTTGTCAACTCATCCAAAAGGACTTGATAAGGAATCTTCAGTGAGAAGCTTCTACGACTCTCTAAGAGTGAGAGCGTTGAGGTCTTTGGTAGACGAATTCAGATAATTGATTCCTGAGCGGACATCAAATTCTAATCAGATTTGACACAGTGTATGAATTCATGGCTATAATATTAAAACAAAAGAGATGATACCTGATTCATGAAAAAGAACTGCTTGATTTGGAGAGTTCGGGCTTTGAGGCTGGAAGCCGATGACTAATAGGCTTTGGAGATTCCCTGTCCTACACTCTTCAAATGTCATCAAGGAACAAAGCCCTTCTTCTTCCCTCACTCCATGTCCCAGCAACACAACCCTTCCTTGTATGTTTGTTCTTGCTGGAGGAGGCTTTGTCTGAGCTATTCTTCTTGTAATCCTTTTCTTCTTCTTTCTCTTCTTTCCTTCTTGTCCTTTATCTTGTTTTCTGGACAGTCAGGCACAATGTGTCCTGGTTTCCTACAACCAAAGCATATAATTCTTTATTGTTGTTTGATTTATCATACCTTGGTTTATCATGACCCTTGTATGGTCTCTTTCTGAAGTCTTTTCTGGCCATCTTGTAGAATCTTTTGGCCAGTTAGACTTATGAGCTCATCATTTCCTGTAGCTTTATCTTCAGGCTCCTCTTATGCAGCTTTGAAGGCTATGGTCTTTTCTTTCCTTGTAGCTGGAGAGATAGCCTTTTGTTCTTCTTCTCTATTTTTAATGAGCAGCTCATAGGATTTGAGCTTGCCCAGGAGAGCTTCAGTAGTAATCTCATTTAAACTTCTAGCATCCTTGATTGGCAAGATTCTTGAATCCCAAGTGCTGGGGAAGCACATCAGGATTTTGTCATTCAGCTCAGTCAGTGAGATTTCTTTGTCTAGGGTTTTTTAGCTCATTGACAATTAGACTTAGTCTATTGTACATGTCAGCTATTGATTCAGCTTCTCCCTTTTTGAAGTTCTCATATTGGCTTATCAGATGAGATCTTCTATCTTTCCTTTCCTTTCAGCAGATCCTGAGACAATTTCAGAGAGTTTGTCCCAGATTTTTTTGGCTGGGTGGCATTCAGCTACCTTCTGAAAATTTCATCAGACATTGTTGGGCTAAGATGTTCATAGCCTTAGCATCTGCAGTCTTCCACTTCTTTATATCTGCATCTGTTCCAGAAGGAGGTGGAACAGCATTTGTACCTGAGCTTGCTGGTGGAGTTGGACAAACTGTCAAGACAGAATTGAAAATGTCTTCCATCAATAGAATTCATGTATAATCTAATCCTTGCCTTCCAGAGTGCAAACTTAGAAAGGTTGCACACTGGTGGTCTGGTGCTTGCATAATCTTTGTTCTGTGCCATGTCTTTAAATAAAAAAACTAGATGTATAAAAAAAATAATCCTCTTAAGAGATTGATCTTCTCAAGGATCTTTTGGTTCAGGTGTTAACCTGTATGAGCAACCACCTCCCTCTGATACCAATTGAAAGTGAGGCTAAGATCTATCTCAACTCTAGAGGGGGGGTGAATAGAGTATTTTAAAATAATTTTTCACAGTTGAAATAAACAGCACATATAAAATTCAATTTATGATATAGTGTAGAGTGCTAGTAAGAGGATTAAAACCAAGAAGTAAAGAGCACAGCACACAGCAGACAAATCACACAAACAAACCAGAAGACACAAGGAATTATAGTGGTTCCCCAAAAACCTGGGTACATCCACTCTTCTACCACCCTTGGTAGGAATCCACTCAGGATGAGTTGATCAGGTGTCCTGACACCAATGAGCTTTTGATAAGGTGCCCAAAAACCAAAACTAGATTTTTTGATAAGGTGTCTTGCCACCACTGAGTTTTGACAAGGCTCTCAGAACCAGACAGAACTTTTGAAGGGAGTTCAAGAACCCTTTTACAGCAGGAAAAGAAAAATAAGAGTGAAGGGTGTCTTCTCTGTTCTCAATCAAATGAGAGAAGCACAAGTGGATTGATGATGTCAAAGCTCCCCTGAGATGTAGAAAGGTTTAGGAAAAGAAGCTTTGCTCTAGGGTGATAGATCTTCAGAACTTTGATCTCCAGCACAGGATGGTTTCAGCAAGAAGGCTGAAAATAAGGTGTCTGGAGTTCTGAGATGAGATTGTGAACACTTTTCAGTCAGCAAGAAGATTTTTGGAGTCACAGTTCTTCTGTTGTTCTTCTGCTATCAGTATTCTCTATTCTGTGTGTTCACTTTCTTTCTTGTCATTCTCTGTATATATTTTCTCTTGTGTATTCTGTATATCTTAAAACACAGGAGAGAGGAATTAAAATTTTCTGAAGTTTTCTCTTCCAAGAAAGCCGTTGGGAGTCATAAATGTCTTCCAAAAAGAGTCTTGTCTTCTAGAGGAAAGTCCAGCAAACATTCTCTGAATAATTCCTTGAACTTGCTCCAGAATAAAGACAAACGGCTAGAAGATCTCTTGACATAAATGCTGATAATATTCAAAAACATTTCAAAGAACAGCACATTTGAATTCCTGGAAGCGTCGATCTCTCCAAAACAAACGTCGATCTGAGCTCTACGATCGTCGAACTGAGCTCAGAGATGAAATGGACAAGCAGACAGAAAACGTCGATCTGAGCTCGACGATCGTCGAACCAAGCTCAGAGACCTGAGAAATAACTTCAGGGAGGGATCGTCGAACTGAGCTAGAAGATAGTCGAGGGGAGTTCGACGACTAAGCCAAAAGCAGATAGTCGATCTGAGCTCGAAGATCGTCGATCGGAGCTCGACGATTTCTTGAAGTTGAGCTCAGAGAGCGTCGAACGGAGTTCGACGATTCGTCGACCTGAGCTCGACGAAAATTGCCTTAGACTTAGCTCTTCAACCTTGATCTTGGAATGATCCTGGGGCAGCTCCAAACCTAAGTTCTAAGCCCTAGACTCATTCTAATGTTGACCTTCTTAACTATACAACTAGGTCAACTGGATTCCTAAGACAAGCATAGTGATCCTTACCCAAATTAGTAATAGGGTGTTCCAACAGTTAGTAATGAGAATAATGACTTAATCTCGACACGGACGGTGACGGGTGGCGAATGTGTATTGACTATCTTAAGTTAAATGATGCCACCCGCAAGGACCACCCCATTGCCGTTCATCGATCAAATTTTAGGGCGATTATCCAGCCATAGCTTTTACTGTTTTATCGATGGTCTCTTGGGGTACTTTCAAATCCCCATCTCCCCGAGTACTAGGAGAAAATTACGTTTACTTGTCCCTTCGACACCTTCGCTTACCGAAGAATGCTGTTTGGATTATACAATGTGTCAACTACATTCCAGCGATGTATGCTTGCTATCTTCAACAAGTACATATAAAGCATTATGGAGGTGTTTATGGATGATTCCTCCGTGTTTGGCGATGCCTTTGATAGTTTTTTAGAAAACCTCAAAAAAGTCTTAGAAAAATGCGAAGAAACTAACCTTGCCCTAAATTTGGAAAAATGCCATTTTGTGGTGAGGGAAGGGTTAGTTTTGGGTCATAAGATTTTAGCAAGAGGAATTAAACTTGTTGGGATTTGTCTCCACAATACCTCAGATTTGTAGGAGGTCAGACCTTGAACTAAGATGAATTAAGGTGTATTTGATATTGTGTTCAAGTTGTATGTGTGTAGGTTTTTATTGCTAAGTGTAGACCAATGTCAGTCTATAATGGGTCACCAAACACAGGACCATACAATGTAATCCCTCATTGTGTGATCCAAAGTGTTGGCCCATGTATAGCCTCTCTATTGGGATACACTTCCTATACAAGCACTTGGATTGGTGGACTGAAGTTTTGAAGTTTATCTTTTCAGAAGAAATATTTCTAAGTCCACATACTCGAGTATGTTTCTTCATATACTCGAGTAAGTGACTTAGTACTCGAGTAGATCATTAGACATACTCGTGTAGACTCTGTGTACTCGTGTAGATAAGTTTATACTCGAGTAGATAGTCAGTCACTCGAGTAGGTCATATCTTATACTCGAGTAAATCCTTCTGCTTTTAGATCCAGAATTTTCTCTAAGTCCACATACTCGAGTACATCTCTTGTAAACTCGAGTAAGTGGGTCTGCACTCGAGTAAGTTGGATTACATACTCGAGTAAACTGTTTTACTCGAGTAGATGATAACTTGTACTCGAGTAGTTGGTTAGTTACTCGAGTAAGTGGTATGTCATACTCGAGTAGATCTGTGCTTCTCATCTCAGAATAATTCTAAGTCTACATACTCGAGTAGTTCCCTATATACTCGAGTAAGTGACGCTGAACTCGAGTAGATGTTTTTCATACTCGAGTAGTTCAATGATTACCTGAGTAGCTTTTCCAAGATACTCGAGTAATTCATTCTTCTCTTACTCGAGTATCTCCAACTCTTCTACTTGAGTAGTTCCTCCTCTTATCTGAGAAATTTTTCTAAGTATTTTTACTCAAGTATATACTCTCATACTCGAGTAGTTCAAAATTCACTCGAGTGCTGATCTTTGAATCACTCGAGTAGCTTATCTTCATATACTCGAGTATGCTCCTTCTTATCCACTCGAGTATATACCATCTAATACTCGAGTTTGTTTCTTTTATGACTCGTGTATATTCTGTTTAAATTTTCCTGAAATCCTAAGTCGATTTCGCAGTGTAATTTTCAAATTAACATTTTCTGATTGGTCCACGTGTCATCCCTAATTAATTTTCTGACCGTTGGAGTCCACCTATAAATAGGTCCTCTCAGATTTGACTAACAACAAGTGAACAGAGATTTTATTTTAAGAAAGAGAAAAAGGAAAACCCGTGAACCCTAATTCCTCACGTCGTCGCCGCCGCCATTGACGTTCACGGAAGAAACTTTGGATCGACGATCTTTGATCGCTGCCTTCAACTTTTATTCTCCAGCGATCCAGACGAAAGTTAATCACTCGATCTCGCCGAGCCTCAAAGATTTCAGATCTATTTTCTCGATCGAGGTGATAGCCGTTTTTCAGATTTGTGGATCTCTCTCAAGTCATCTTCAACATACTCTGATCAAGCCAAAGCTCTTAAAGAAGAAGACTGTCAAGATCCAGACTGAGAATATTGTTGTTTGTATTTCTCCTTTCAAACAATTTAACTTTGTAGGAGCTTTGTTCTCCGAGATTTGTAGGAAGGCTTTTTTCTTCTGAGTTCTGTAGATCCAGTGGATCGAGTTTGTAGGAACGTGGTTCCGAGGTGTAGGATTGTTTTCAATCCGAGATAGTGGAGTAGCCGAGTCTAGTGATTTGCTAGATCGTGAGGAAAGTGACGTACCCAAGATTGGGGAACCACTATAAATCTCTTGTCGTCTGTGATTGCTTGATGTGTGTTGTGTTCATTTTTTAATTCCGCATTTGACAAGCATTCATCTATTCACACCCACCCCCCCTCTAGGTGATTTAGGCTATCAACTTAGCACTCTTAATTGTATCAGAGGGTGGTTGATCGTTAAAAGGTTAACACCTTGATCTTATCCTTCTAAGTTGTTTCTTGAATAGTATCAAGCATGAGTAAGACCAAGGATTTTGCTAAACTCCCTATCTGCACCAAGAACAATTTTCCTATGTGAAGGAAAGAGTAAAGTTCTTCATGGAAGCAGTAGATCCTCGGATCTTCATGATTGTTGAGAAGGTCCCCACATTCCTATGACTACTTCCACCATAGATCCCACCAAACAAGTTCCCAAGAAATTTATGGATCTAGATAAGGATGAGATTGCACTTGTCTCTCTGGACAAGAAAGCTAAAAACATTATAGCAAGTGCAGTCGATGACTCAATGCTGCAGAATCTGATTCATTGCCAATCTACCAAGGAGATGTGGCAATCCCTAGTGACTCTAATGGAAGGTACTGAAGAAGTAAGGGATGATCGAAGGTCCCTACTGAACCAGAAGTATGAAGCCTTCAGGCAGGGTCATAAGGAAGCCATAGCTGACACTTTTGAGAACTTCTTCAAGATAGTAAATGGCCTCAGTTTATGGACGTGTCTTCACCAATGGGGAACTAGATGACAAATTCTTAAGATCCCTAACCAAGGAACTGGACAATAAGTATGTGCCATTCGGGAGTTGGAAGGTTAGCTGAGACAGACCCGCAGAATCTGTTCGGAAAGCTTATGTCTTACGAGCTGCAAATCAACTCAAGAAAGCTGAAAAGAATCAGCAGGTCTGCATCCAAGGAGATGTCTGTCGCTCTAAAGGCAGATAGCTCAAGGAAGACAAAGGCTAGCTCTCCTGCCCCAGTTCCTGAAGCTGATGAAGAAGAATCATCTGATCCAAGCTCATCTGGCTCAGAACTATCTGAAGAGAGTTCTCATTGCTCTCCCGGCAATTCAAGAAATTCTTAAATAAGAAGAAGCAATGGAGAGGCAAAGATGCCTCATTCAGAAGATCACGACGTGATGGTGATCAGAGAAAGAAAGGGTCAAGTAGCCATGACAGGTACAACTCTAAACAGAACAAACAGATTTCGACAGACATCGTTTGTTATTGTTGATATAGCCAGGTCACGTCATCGCCGACTGCCCTCACAAAAAGAAAGAAGTTGGAAGAAGAGAGGAAAAGAAATCCACACACCATAAGAAGAGGACAGAGAAGAGTCTAGTAGCTAAGAAGAAGCAAAACTCTCAGCGACTCCGACTCATCTGAGTCGAGTGAAGAAGAGGAAGCTTACTTTGGGCTCATGGCTCACTCAGATGATGAACAAGTCCCCCAGTTCACTGGGGAGGTAAAATCTCACACTCCTCTCTCTGATTCTGATGATGATAATGAGCAAGAGGGCTATTCCTCTGAAGATGAATCTGAACTCATGGCCCAGTACAAAGAGTTGCTCATGACCTACGAGAAATGTCGTAGAGTAGTGAAAACTCAAGCCAAAGAGATAAAATCTCTACAGGCTAGTGAGAGCAGCTTGAGAGAAGAAGTCAATAAGAATAACTCTCTTCAAGAGATCTTAAACAGTGCTATGGATGAATACAATCAAGCTCTCAAGCACCTCGACCTTAAAGAGGAAATCATCAAAGAATTGGAACAACAACTCGAGGCAGAAAAGAAACTTGTTGAGAGTTTCTCTAAGCCTAAGACAGTTCTTCCAATCGTTGTTGAGTTCTCTGCTAAGGCTAAGGGTGCTGGTTTAGGCCACATTGGCTCTTCCAGTAAATCCTCTAGGAGAAACAAGACCAAGAGAAAGAATAAGGCTGCCCGGAAGGCTCTAGCTGAAGAAAAAGGGAAAGCTCCCTTGGAACCTGTTCTGTTCAAGAAAGTTATCTTTCCTACGAACGAGCTCGACTATGAGTCTACCTATGGACACTTTTCTAGGCCGATCCCTGAGAAGCCTAAGTCAAGATACCAAGGTTGGACTCGTCCCCGTAACTTTGGCGAGAGTGCCTTCAAAGCACCTTATGAAGAGATTCAACTTCAAAGATATGGACCTTATGCTCATGGTCACAATAACAAAAAGACACCAAAAGTAAAACCCCTTGTAGAAAAGCCGATGAAGGAGAAGACTTCATGTAATTGCCATCATCATGAAGCCTCTTCCTCCAAGAGTAAAGCTCCTGCTGGATTTTCATTCCAGAAAGTCAAGCAGGACTACACAAGGCAAAGATACAACAGGTTCGACTTTTTGTGTTGTGGCAGAATTGGTCATTTTGCCAGTGATTGTTGGTTCAATCCTAGTAATGCTGTAACCCCTCAAGTTAGCAACGTGAGAATGACCACTCATGAGGCTAATACTCGTAGGGGGAGTATTCTAACTCGAGACCAAGGACCCAAACTTGTTTGGGTTCCTAAGGCTAAATGATTGTAATTGCAGGTATGTCCAAAGGCCACCAAAATGCCAATCTAGTACTTGGACAGTGGATGCTCTCGACATATGACCGGGACAAGGAGCCTACTCCAGAATTACACCTCAGTCTACAACGGACCAAGGTCATCTTTGGAGGTTCAGATCGAGGAATAACTTAAAGGCTATGGTATGATCTCTAACGGTAGCGTATCCTTTTCAGATGTAGCCTATGTTGAAGGATTGGAACACAATCTCATCAGCATAAGCCAATTATGCGACAAAGGATACTAGTTGAATTTCATGCTGACAAGTGTTTGATAAAATCGGTTAACAACATGGAAACTATTTTATCAGGCACTCGAAGCAGAAATATTTTTGTTTAAATTTCATTTGTATAGACTCTTCGACACCAGTGTGTTTTTGGCAAAAAGTAGTGCATCTCTTGCTGATCAGTGGCACAAGAGACTAGCACATATTAATTTCAAAACTATTAATAAATTAATTCTCTCAAAACTTAGTACGTGATACACCTAATGTCAAGTGCGTTACGGATAGTCCTTGTCACGCTTGTATCAAAGGCAAGCACAAAAGAAGTTCGTTTAAAAGCATAATAGGCAAGGATTCAAATAGAAGCTTATAGCTTCTCCATATGGACTTGTTTGGTCCACTGTAAGTTAGAAGTTTGGGAGGTAAGGAATATACATTGGTTATTGTGGATGATTACTCGCGCTTTGCGTGGGTGTTCTTTCTGAAACACAAGTCAGATACCTTCGGTATTTTCACTAATTTCGTTAGGCAGATCCAGAATGATACAACTGTTCCTTAGTTAAAATCAGAAGTGACAATGGAACGGAATTCAAGTCTGGAGCCATGACAGAATTCTGTGAAAGTCAAGGTATCTTTCATGAGTTTTCCTCTCTCCTCGTACCCCACAGCAAAATGGAGTAGCTGAGAGAAGAAACAGAACACTCATAGAGGCTTGCCAGACCATGTTGAGTGATGCTTCACTTCTAGAGTATTTCTGGGCTGAAGCCGTCAACACCGCTTGTCACGTGCAAAATCGAGCTCTCATAAACAAGAACCATGATAAGACTCCTTACGAACTTTTAAAAGGCAGGAAACCAACCATTTCGTATTTTAGAATCTTTGGCTATAAGTGCTTCGTACTTAACAACGGTAAGTATCACACTACCAAGTTTAGCGAGAAAAGCTTTGAAGGTATTTTTGTAGGGTATAGTAGCCATAGTAAAGCCTATAGAGTATTCAATAGAAAAACTCTGGTGGTGGAAGAGTCGATACATCTGGTATTGATGAGACGAGTCGCTGCAAGGCAACTACTCTAGTGTGCCTATTGTAGATGCAGGTACAAAGTTGAAAGAAATTAGCTTGGATGAAACTACCAAAGATAGAGATGAGACGTTCATCAAGATCACCTCTACAACCCCTATTGAAGAGGTAGATGATCAAGATGAGGAACACATCTCAGCTGAAGATGCAACTCCAGTGGCTGAAGAGATCCCAGATGCAAGGACTTTAGAGTTCAGACACTTGAAGGAGCATCCCGTAGACCAAATCATAGGAGATCCTCGGGATGGCGTCAGAACTCGTCGAGGTACAAATAACGAGAATTTATACTTAAGTTTTCTGTCACAGGTTGAACCAAAGAAGTTTGAGGAAGCCAACTCCGACGCATCCTGGATTCTAGCCATGGAAGAAGAACTGAATCAGTTCAAACGATGCAAAGTCTGGACACTTGTTCCTAGACCCAAGGGTAAGAACGTCATCAGGACAAAATGGGTCTACCGGAACAAGATGGACGAAGATGGGACAATTATAAAGAATAAAGCCAGACTTGTCGCCAAGGGCTATCGTCAAGAAGAAGAATCGACTTTGACCAGACATAATGCTCCAGTGGCAAGACTGGAGGCGATCAGGTTATTTCTTGCCTACGCTGCACTTAAGGGCTTTACCGTCTATCAAAAGGACGTTAAGTCCGCCTTCCTAAATGGTGACATAAAGGAAGAAGTGTAATGTAGAGCAACCGCCAGGTTTTGTTGATTCAACCTTTCCTAATTATGTTTATTTACTGCAAAAAAGCTTTATATGGCGTAAGCAAGCTCCTCGAGCTTGGTATGAGACGTTGTCTACCTTTCTTCTTGAGAACAAGTTCACAAGAGGAAAGATAGACAAGACATTATTTCTTAGGGAAATAAAGGCAAGATTTTGCTAGTGGAAATCTATGTCGACGACATCATTTTTGGCTCTACGGATAACAACCTCTGCAAGAAGTTTTCCAAACTTATGCAAGGGAAGATTGAAATGAGCAGTATGGGAGAGCTGAAGTATTTCTTAGGGCTCCAAATGAAACAATCTGAGGATGGAATTTTCATCTCACAGACCAAGTTCACCAAAGAGCTACTTAAGAAATTCGGAATGGAGAATGCAACCTCTATGAGGACTCCTATGGCCTCAGCTATGTCTCTGACAAGGATGAGAAAGGGCAACCTTTTGATGAAACCAAGTACAGAAGCATAATTGGGTCCTTGCTCTACCTTACTGCAAGTAGACCAGACATAATGTTCTCAACATGTGTATGTGCTAGATTTTAGGTGAACTCTAAGGAATCTCACTACATCGCTGCAAAGCGAATCTTGAGATACCTTAAAGGCACACCAAATCTTGGCTTATGGTACCCAAGAAGTAATGATAGTGAACTAATTGGATTTTCAGATGTAGATTTTGCAGGTAGCAAAGATGACAGGAAAAGCGCCTCCGGGACTTGCCAATTTCTCGGAAGGAGACTTATTTCCTGGAGCAGTAAGAAGCAGAACTGTGTAGCCATCTCAACAGCTGAATCAGAGTACATCTCTGCAGGCAGCTGTTGTGCACAGCTTTTATGGATCAAGAATCAATTTGAAGACTACAACATGAAGTTCTAGAACATTCCCTTGTTTTGCGACTCATCCAGTGCCATAGCAATTGCCAACAATCCAGTCTCCCACAGCCGGACCAAACATATAGAGCTTCGTTATCATTTCATCCGGGAGCATGTGGAAAATGGAGACATTGATCTACAATATATCTTCACAGACAGGCAAGTGGCAGATATATTCACCAAGCCGCTGGACGAGTCCAAGTTTTCGTTCTTCAAAATAGAACTCGGGCTGCTCAACAAAGAAGACTAGTAATGGACTCTCAAAGTTGAAGAGCTCTATTTCAGTAAATATCTCCAAGGAAAATTGTCCTTCAGAGTAAGATACTCGAGTAAAGAGGTTCAGATACTCGAGTAGTTGACTACATACTCATGTACGAATTTTACACACTCGAGTATGCTTCGTTACTACTCGTTTATGAACTTCACATACTCGCGTATGCTCCGTCTCCACTCGAGTATGAACTTGACCTACTCGAGTATACAGACTTCTCTACTTTGAAATTCTACATTTTCTATTCGCACCGAGCTATTTGCCGCATCATTCAGGTATGAAATTATGTTTGTTTTTCCTAAAACCTAATTAGGATTATATATATATATATATATAAAATCGGGAAAACCCTTTCCACTTCTCATTTACTTGAGTAGCCGCCGACTCCTCATCTTCCAGAAATCACAGAGCATCGTCTTCTTCGCTTCTCTCATCTTCCAGAATCGCAGATGGCCCCTTCCTCTAAAATCGGAATCGGCTCTGAACTCGCCCCCGCGGGTATCGCCGATCTCTCAGATGATTTCAGAAATATTCTGATTTTGTTCGACACCGCCGGATTATCGTTCGTTCTCGAGTCGCCGTGCAGAGTTATTTTTCCAGCAGTTGAAGAGTTCTATCAGAATCTGAAGATAAAGCGTAATGGCAAGCTCCTGAAATCCAAGGTCAGAGGAATAAAAATTCGACTAGATAAAGTTTCTCTTGCAACTCTATTGAAGCTCCCAGTGGTTGATGAAGATGCCGATATGACTGCAGAAGATTCCATAAGAACTAGCTTGTTCTGTAGAGCTAACCCTCAAGCTCATTCTTTCAGCAGGACTGACTTCAATTCAGAAGGAAAGTTCCTAGTCGATGTTATTGCAAAAGTTCTATTATGCAAGAAGTATTCTATTCGAGACATTTCAATGGAAATGTTTGACATAATGCAAGCTATTATATGCCGCAAACAGTTCCAGTTTGGACTGTTGCTCCTAGACAAAATCAGAGATAGTATTAAGCATCCCAGCTTTGCCAGAATTATCTCCCTCCTGCTTCATGAAGTTAACCCATCCGTGTTTAACCTATCCAAAGGGACTCCCCTACATCACATGAAAAAGGTTTCTATCTCCTCCATCCAGAGATATGATGTTAAAATTCTGAATTCTGCCCAAGCTTCCAAGGCTGCTGTTCTATCAGAAAAATCCCAAGAACCTAGTTTATCTGAAGACAGGATTCCATCTCCTCCTCCACATCATACTGCTGCTACCTCTGGTGGACCAGTTGAGGGGGAGCCTGCCTCTTCTCATCCAAAGTACCCAGCTTCCTCAGAACCTTCAGACCTAGCAAAAGTAAGAGTTTCTACTCCTCCAGTTTCTCCTCCTCCAGCAGATCTTCAATCAGAACTTCCTGAATCAGAGATTCCAGATTCCAGCTCAGACTACAGTTCAGACTCCAGCACAGTCTCCTGCCCAGTCTCCTGATAGTGAGCCCAGTAAATCTGATCATATTCTCCTGTCTGATGATGAGGAAATGTCTCCAGATCCTGTGGAGGCACCTCTGAGGACTTTGGATTTCTCCATTCCATCCTTTCTGAATACAAAAGAATCTGTTGAGGTAGAACCCTTCAAAAGAGCTGTCAGCTCAGTAGTCAATACAGAAATCCCTCCATGGATTGCTCCTACTCCTGCTCCTTCAGTCCCTGCCCCAATCTCAGTCCCTTCTTCCTCTTCAGATATGATCAGTAAAATTGAACAATTGCTTATTGAACAGAGAAAGTACTTTGATGAATCTCTAGCATCAGTAAATAACAAAGTCACTACTCTTGAACAAGAGATGAGTAGAGGCTTTGCTGAAATCCAAGCCAATACTGATGAGCTTAAAAGATTGTTTCAACTAGGTGGAAAAGCACTAGATAACACTTACACAAGCATAGGTGAACTAAGAAATCAGCAAGAAACTGTTGCACCTAATCAGATAGTAATGGACAAGAATGCTGAAGCAAATGTGATGAAAGTATGTGAAGAAGTTGGCACCTTCAGAGATGAAGCAATTGCTCAGCTATCTGTAGATATCACCAAGGGGAGAAGGTAGTAAAAAGAACAAGTGGAAAAACTATCTGAACAAGCTCAAGCAGCTGTAAAAGAACAAGTTGAAATCCTATCTAAACAAGCTCAAGCAGCTGTGGATGGTCTTGTAAAAGATATGAAAGCAGACATCCTAGCCCAGCTCCAATCTGTCAAATTTCTACATTTATGATACAGCTGTATGGGTAAACAACCAGAATTTCCCTAATGCCCAGCTCAACCCTACCATCATTCCACACTTCTTAAATCCTCTTGAAGAACAACCTCCAGCAGATGCTCCAGCCCAGGCAACCATTCCAGAAGGTGTGCCAGTCTTCTCACCTAGACTTGATGGTGATGTGACTGAGCCCCCTCTCTACTATTCTGATATGTGGCAAGATGAAATTCCAGCCCCAAGGAAGAAGAGAAAATATGTTGAAGGTGCTTCTGCCAGTCGTTCTGCACCCAGAAAAGATCCTGCCCTAGCTTCTGAAGGTAGACCACCAATTGTTCGTTCTGAGGTTTGGAGTCCAACCTCCAAATCCCTAATCCTCGATACCTTGAAGTTAGTGACAGATCTTGGTGAGAACAGAGATCAGTTTTACAGTTTTTCAGAATGGAAAGCCTATGAAGTGTCCTAAATCAAAATCAGACTTCATGACAGGAATTGGGGACACAACAACCCAGCTGCTCCTCCTAGGCCCAGAACTTATTTTTCTAAGCCATTCAGTTACCTAGAGAGGCAAGAGCAGAAGAGAGAAAGGATGCATAAAGAAGCCCCTGCTTAAGTCTATGAGAATGTGGAAATGGATATTTTGATCTGTTAAAAACATTTCTATATATATATTTGATTCTGGTTTTGGCTATCTTTTATTTACCCTGCTTTAGCTTACTTTATTTTTTTGGTATATGTGTATTGTTTCTTTTTACTCTTAAAGTAATTCACCTTAGTGTAGAGGGTGCTGACATCTACAAATAGGGGGAGATTGTTGGGATTTGTCTCCACAATACCTCAGATTTGTAGGAGGTCAGACCTTGAACTAAGATGAATTAAGGTGTATTTGACATTGTGTTCAAGTTGTATGTGTGCAGGTTTTTATTGCTAAGTGTAGACCAATATCAGTCTATAATGGGTCACCAAACACAGGACCATACAATGTAATCCCTCATTGTATGATCCAAAGTGTTGGCCCATGTATAGCCTCTCTATTGGGATACACTTCCTATACAAGCACATGGATTGGTGGACTGAAGTTTTGAAGTTTATCTTTTCAGAAGAAATATTTCTAAGTCCACATACTCGAGTATGTTTCTTCATATACTCGAGTAAGTGACTTAGTACTCGAGTAGATCATTAGACATACTCATGTAGACTCTGTGTACTCGTGTAGATAAGTTTATACTCTAGTAGATAGTCAGTCACTCGAGTAGGTCATATCTTATACTCGAGTAAATCCTTCTGCTTTTAGATCTAGAATTTTCTATAAGTCCACATACTCGAGTACATCTCTTGTAAACTCGAGTAAGTGGGTCTGCACTCGAGTAAGTTGGATTACATACTCGAGTAGACTGTTTTACTCGAGTAGATGATAACTTGTACTCGAGTAGTTAGTTAGTTACTCGAGTAAGTGGTATGTTCATACTCAAGTAGATATGTGCTTCTCATCTCAGAATAATTCTAAGTCTACATACTCGAGTAGTTCCCTATATACTCGAGTAAGTGACGCTGAACTCGAGTAGATGTTTTTCATACTCGAGTAGTTCAATGATTACCCGTGTAGCTTTTCCAAGATACTCGAGTAATTCATTCTTCTCTTACTCGAGTATCTCCAACTCTTCTACTCGAGTAGTTCCTCCTCTTATCTGAGAAATTTTTCTAAGTATTTTTACTCGAGTATATACTCTCATACTCGAGTAGTTCTAAATTCACTCGAGTGCTGATCTTTGAATCACTTGAGTAGCTTATCTTCATATACTCGAGTATGCTCCTTCTTATCCACTCGAGTATATACCATCTAATACTCGAGTATGTTTCTTTTATGACTCGAGTATATCTGTTTAAATTTTCCTGAAATTCTCTAAGTCAATTTCGCAGTGTATTTCAAATTAATCATTTCTGATTGGTCCACGTGTCATCCCTAATTAATTTTCTGACCGTTGGAGTCCACCTATAAATAGGTCCTCTCAGATTTGACAAACAACAAGTGAATAGAGATTTTATTTTAAGAAAGAGAAAAAGGAAAACCCGTGAACCCTAATTCCTCACGTCGTCGCCGCCGCCATTGACGTTCACGGAAGAAACTTTGGATCGACGATCTTCGATCGCTGCCTTCAACTTTTATTCTCCAGCGATCCAGACGAAAGTTAATCACTCGATCTCGCCGAGCCTCAAAGATTTTAGATCTATTTTCTCGATCGAGGTGATACCGTTTTTCAAATTTGTGGATCTCTCTCAAGTCATCTTCAACATACTCTGATCAAGCTAAAGCTCTTAAAGAAGAAGACTGTCAAGATCCAGATCTGAGAATATTGTTGTTTGTATTTCTCCTTTCAAACAATTTACTTTGTAGGAGCTTTGTTCTCCGAGATTTGTAGGAAGGCTTTTTTCTTCCGAGTTCTGTAGATCCAGTTGGATCGAGTTTGTAGGAACGTGGTTCCGAGGTGTAGGATTGTTTTCAATCCGAGATAGTGGAGTAGCCGAGTCTAGTGATTTGCTAGATCGGTGAGGAAAGTGGATGTACCCAAGATTGGGGAACCACTATAAATCTCTTGTCGTCTGTGATTGCTTGATGTGTGCTGTATTCATTTTTTAATTCCGTATTTGACACGCATTTCACCTATTCACCCCCCCCCCCTCTAGGTGATTTAGGCTAACAACTTAGCACTCTCAAAACTAGACATAGCTAAGACAAAAGTTATCTAGAAGCTGATGCCGCCTACGAATGTCAAAGTTATAAGAAGTTTCCTAGGATACGTTGGATTCTACCGCCGCTGCATAAAAGACTTCTCAAAAATCATCAAACCCCTTACTCATCTTCTGGAAAAAGATGCCCGTTATTTTTGACGAACCTTGTCTATCTGCCTTTGAATTAATAAAAGTTAAGTTAATCAATGCCCCTATTATGATAGCTCCGGTGTGGGACCTTCCCTTTGAAAGTATGTGCGATGCGAGTAGTTTCGCGGTGGAAGCCGTACTAGGACAACGAATATCTAAAAACTTCCACCCCATCTATTATGCAAGTAAAACACTTACATCGGCACAAGGGAATTATACCACAACTGAGAAGGAGCTCCTAGCTGTTGTTTTAGCTTTTGATAAATTTCGTCCATATATTACGCTTTCAAAAATTATCGTTTTTACGGACAACTCGGCCCTCAAGTATCTTCTTACTAAGATGTATGCCAAGCCGCGCCTGATTCGCTGGGTCTTACTTCTTAAGGAGTTTGACTTTGAAATCCGTGATAAGCGAGGAGCCGAGAATTTGGCCGCCATTCATCTCTCATGATTAGATAATCCATATATAGAAAAATTAGATGAAAATTCTTTTAATGATTTCTTTCCCATTTAGAAGCTACTTTTAATTAACACATTCCGCTCTCCTTGGTTTGCACATAGCCAACTATTTAGTGGCTCATGTGCTCCCAAAAGAGTTCTCCTCTCAACAAAAGAAGAAATTCTTTTCTGAGTTGAAGAACTATTTTTGGGAGGACCCACATCTTTTCCGAGTCTGTGCGGACGAAGTGATAAGGAGATGTGTTTCTTTCGAAGATGGATTAGATATTCTAAAACATTTTCATGAATGACCGACTGGTGGTAACAATCAAGCTGCTCACACCGCGCACAAAATGCTTTGCGCGGGTTTTTACTGGCCTATCCAATTTAAAGACACGCAACCCTTTGTGAGTAGGTGTGATAGTTGCCAACGGTTGGGAAATATTTCCAATAAATTGAAATGACACAAAATTATTTCCTTGAGTATGAAGTTTTTGACCTCTTGGGAATTGATTTTGTTGGCCATCTTCCTTTTAGCTTCGGGAATAAATACATTTTAGTTGCTATCGATTATGTTTCACGATGGGCGGAAGATCAAACTCTTCCTACTAACGATGCCCGAGTCATAATTATTATTTTGAAAAAATTATTTTCTCGATTCGGTATGCCACGAGCCATCGTTAGCGATAGGGGTTCACATTTTTGTAACGCGCAGTTTTCCAAACCTCTTATAAAATACGGCGTTACGTATAAGCTTTCAACTGCCTACCACCCCCAAACTAACTGACAAGTCGAAGTAGTGAACATTGAGCTTAAAAGAATTTTAGAGAAGACTATTTCCACCATTAGAAAAAACTGGTCAACAATATTAGACGATGCTCTATGGGCCTACCGAACAGCGTAAAAAATCGCCATCGGATGTACGCCATATCAGTTGGTTTATGGAAAATCGTTCCATTTACCCATAGAATTAGAACATTGTGCTTTTTGGGCTTTAAGGTTTTTAAATTTTGTTCACCACTATATCGGCAAACTTAGAAAATTTCAACTTAACGAACTTGACGAGTGGCGCTCTTACGCATACAAAAATAACAAAAATTATAAAGAGCGGACGAAGCGTTTTCATGACAAACACCTAAGGCACCCAAAAACCTTCAGGCCAGGTGACAAAGTTCTTTTATATAATTCACAATTACGTTTATTTTCGGGAAAGTTAAAATCACGTTTGTCGGGGCCATTTACTGTTAAAGAAGTTTTTTCGTATGATACTATTTTAATTTCACACCCTGATAAGGGTGAGTTCAAAGTGAATGGGCATCGTAATAAACTTTATATCTATGGTGATGTCAGTCCAAACTATATTAATTTTATTCTGCATGATCCGGACTTTAACTAGCTTGAGACTTTTTATTTCTATTAAACACTTTAAATATTATTTTGGACAAATTATTTTTGGACAATATTATTTTGTTGTGTCGATCTCAAACGATGTTTTAAACAAAGGGCGCTCTTGGTAGGCAACCCAAGTTATTTTGTTTTCTTTATTTTACACTTTTTTGCCTCGGACGGCTCCGACAAGCTGAATCCACTGTGATCGCATGCTCCAACGCTGTTGAATCCATCACAAAGTCCAAAGAAGACATTTTATGAAGATCCAAAGCGCAAGCCTTAGGGAGCGGCATCACGCAACCTTCCGCGACTCATAAATCCGGGGAAGTACCTTTTTTCAAGTTTGTACTTATATTTATTTTTTAATTTTTCTCACTCCTTCCCCTCTTTTCTCCATTAAGGACAATGTCCATTTTAAGCTTGGGGAGGATTTCCACCTTCTCTTTTCTTTATTTGGTTTCTCTGAAAAAAAAAACAATCAAAAAAATATTTTTATTGTTTTCTCCTTTTTTCTTCTTAAAGAAAAATCCAAAAAAAAGATAATATCTTTAAAAATCCAAAAAAAGAGTATATCTTAAAAATAAAAAAAGCGAATATTTAAAAATAAAAAATATATGTTATTTGTTTAGTTTAAACAAATTTTTGGTATTTCATTAGTCCCCCCTTGCTTTTGTTTTTTTTTCTCAAAATTCCTTATAACGACTTAGCTAATTATAATATTTCTAATCAATTTTTCTAATTATATTTCACAAGTAAAATGTTGGCCATGTTGTGTTCCTAATTCACGATAGCATGTTAATGTCAATAATTTTTCTAAAACTCGTATTTCTATTATGGTTTCTCGTTCTTTATTTTCTTTACCTCCTAAAAACAATTCATCCACTATTTTACTTTTTGTCTTTAGATATGTTTTGTAATATCAACTTTGAGTAGTTTAGTAGATGTGAATGATTCTAGACTTGTATTATTCTTATTTTAAAAATAAGTTCATTAGTCTCTACTAAATATATAGGACCTACTTTTTGAAATTTTTCAAAACTAATGCTTTATGAAAATTTTAGGAGCATGAAAATGATTTAGTCCATTTTTGTTTTCGTTGAGCCTTCTTGCAAACCTAAAAATTATTATCCCTAGTTAGCAGCTTTTGAGCCTTTTTCTGATTTAAATTAATAGCTCAACTTATCATATCATTTTTCAACAAAGTCAAATTTTCCAACCAATCGTATCACACTAACTTTTTGAGTTTCATAAAATTTCATGTTGTGATAGGGTTGGAGAACATTTTGAAACAATCTCTCTTTTGAAACAATTGCACTAACTTTGTGATATTTGGAGAACATTTTGAAACAATTGCTCAAAAGAAGTGTTTTCTTTTGTTTGGTCGATTTCAAAAGAAAAGTCAAATTATTTTTGGCCATTGTTTTGAAAAGAAAAAAAATGTTATTTTTTTGAAACTCTTTATTTTAGTTTTGTGTGATTTTAAGGCTTCATGTTTATCTTCGAATTCCATTCCTATTTATATACCCAAACCAAACATTTTGTTCCTAATAAGTCTTGTTGATTCATGCACCTAGGTTTTTCTTTTACCTAAGTGAAGAAGAAAAGTAGATTAGTTAAGTCTTGGATTTGAATATAGATTTTTGGTCTTTGATTGATTTGAGTATAAAATACCTCTTAGAATCTAGTAACAACACAATGCTCTATTCCATTTGTTGCCTTGCTTTAACTTATTTAAAGAATTCTGTTAAAATCTTGGATCAATTGTCTTTTTTAGAAAAATTTATAAAAGTTGAAACCATGTTTAAACAATTGTTTTAGGATTACGTTTCACCCTTTTCCTTCCTAGAATTTTGCATTGTACTTGTGTTAGCATATTTAGAATTTTACTGATCAGTCACTTTTATGTTAACTAGTTTTTATATTTTTGCTTGAGTACAAGCAAAGCTTAATCTTAGGGGAGTTTGATAATACATTTTGTAGTTTAAACTACTAGGGTAATTATAAGTTTTTATTATAAAATTCATGTTTTTAATGTTTTATTTTGACCTCGTTTTGTATATATTTTAATACCACTAATGTTTTCTTTTTTTCCTTGCCAGTTTGCAGGTTTTCAGCAAATTCATCGACCTCAGCTTTTCGTTGAGCTCATTTCATCGAGGTCAGTCAATTTGTCGACGTCGGCCATTTCGTCAAGCTCCGCCTTCTTTCTGCATTCGACGTTCGTCGAGCTCTCCTGAGTTCGTCGAACTTACCTTCAGTCCAAGTTCGTCGAGCTCAGCTCTCAGTGTTGTGTTCTATAAACATCTTCAATTTCTTCGACCTCAGCCTTCAGTTCTGCGGTCGATGAACATCTTCAATTTCGTGTACCTCGCCTTCAGCCCAGTTCTTCGAGCTCAACCTTCAATTTTACTATCGACGAACGTCTTAAATTTCGTCGAGCTCAGCCTTCAGTTCTTCCATTAACGAACGTCTTCAATTTTGCCGACCTCAGCCTTTAGTTCTACGGTCGACGAACGACTTCAATTTTTTTGACCTTGCCTTCAGTTCAAAATTCATCGACTTCATCTTTCTGCGTTCGACGTTCGTTGACCTCCCCTCCATCTTCTCTTTTCTTATTTCGTCGAGCTCTCCCTCCTTCTCCTCTCATTTAGTCGATCCCTCGTTCCCAGTTTGTCAAGCTTACCAGCTGCCAAGGATAAGTCCAGCTTTTTAACAAAAGCCTGTTGCCTCCATAAATGCACGTCACCCGTACCTAGGCAATCATCATTTCCCTCCAGAAGTCGTATCAAGGTCAACACCCGTGCATGGCTTAAGGCATTTCCTGCTCTTTGAAAAATATATAAATAGAGCCCCTCCCCTTGAAGAAAAAATATAGAATTTTAGGAGAGGGGAAGTGCTGTCATTTTCAGTTCTCCCTTAGTGTTCTTCCTCTCTCCTATTTTCATTTTAGTTTTTCTATTTATTTTCAGTTTTACTCTTCTTTAATAGTTTAGTTTAGTTTCTATTTCAGTTTTAGTGCTAGCTTAGTTTTCATTTCCTGCAAGTGTAATATTTTTATATCTAAGGTTGTAGCTCTCTGTTTGATTTAATATAAAGTTTGTTTACTTTTACTTGTTCCTATTTTATTTCCATGTACTCCTACACATCTCTCCTCCTCCACTTCACCATGAGTAACTAACCCTCCTTGTACTCGATCTTGATGATCAAAGGTTCGAGTTGATTAAGTTATGACGCTCTAATTTACTTTTTCTTTGTAAGGTTTAGACATTTAATTACTCTTGATTAATTATGTTTGGAGATATATCATCGATGTATATTTTCCATCTTTGTTTCCACTCTTAGCTAGCCGAGTGGCTTGTAGTTTGGAGTGAACACTTAAGAGTAAAGAGAGTTGCACGCACCCCTAGAGAGAGGCAGATGTTAAATCTCTCGGATTTGAGTGAAATCCAATAGCGGGGTTCACTGCGTAAAGCGAGCTTTAGGCCTCCGATTTGGATGAGAGTTCGGTCGGACCTTCCTAAACTCAGGTGGGCACTACTTCGAGAGAAGCGTGTTCATGTTTTAGGAACCTCCATGGTCAAGGTCTTTCGCCTTATTCAGTTAGAGTTTATTATCGCCTTTTTGATCAACTTAAGTCGAGGTGATTCTCGATCAAGTGTTTTTCTTTATCATTGTTTTACCCCTCGTTTTAATTGCTAGTTTTGGCCTCTCTAATTAAGTGCAAGTGCTTTTCTTTATGCAAGTAGTCTCTTCTTTTAATTTAGTTAACAACTCTAAAAGTTTCTTCGGTAAGATAATTGTCTTCGTGCGAGTAAGATTACTCAACAGTTCCCTGATTTTAATACGACACTTGTGTCCCCTAGCTACAATTCGATAGGTATACTTGCCTAGTTGGATTCCTAGTTCGATTTTATTCTCTTTGGGAATATCATGTCCACCACAAATGGATAAGTATGGGGGTATTTGATAACTCAAATTATTTCTTTATTTTAGATAAGTATTTTATTCAATATTTAGTTCTTAAATATATCATTATTATATTTTAAAGAATATAATTAACTTCTTTTGATGTTTAAGACTTATTTGGGCTAATAATAATATTTTTAATCTTATAGTGCTTATAAGGCTTATTTCTGGAGAAAAAGGGGAATTTTCCAAATACACACCCAGGTCATGGGCGTGGCACTCATGACACGAGCGTGTCACCTTAGCGTGGCCATAGTTTTGGTCCGTGCCGCCGAGCCGCTGCCCAGGACCTCCTCCGCGTCAGTTTAATATTACACTCCCTAGGTCACGGACGTGACCTAGGGGCATGGACCCATATACGGGGCGTGCCTGTTGAAGGACCTTCAATAACAATTGCCACGTCAGATTAAAAGTACAAGCTTGGGTCACGGGCGTGACTCAGGGCGTGACTACAAGAGTTTTTCCAACAATCAAAAAGCCGTTCCCGCAAGACTTCCATTGTATCTTACATGCCCTGGTCACAGGCATGACCAGGGGGCTTGACCCTTCCATCAAATGTTAGAGTTATTACCGCCATTTCTACTTCCCACCTTTTCCAGCAACCGACAAGACACGCCCTTGGTCACGTGCATGACTAAGGGGCATGACCCGCCATATAACAACTTTTAGCAATTTTTCTCCAATGCTCCCGGGCCTTGAAGATGACTGTTCCGATCCTTACATGCCCTAGGTCACGGGCGTTACCTTGGGGCGTTTCTCTACAACAATTTTTCCTATAATTTCCAGAAAATTTTAGAAGTTGGGAGGGAGATTTTGGGAGTTAAAGTTATCTATTTTTTGCTTTATTACTTGCAATTTCCATTTCCGAATCTAGATTCTTTGAAGCTTTAATTTAAGTTGTTTTTCATTCAATCATGTCCCTCTCTTATCTATTTTGTAATTCTCCCATCATGATGAGTAGCTAATTTCCATTTAGCACTTGATCATGATGAACTTTGGAATGGAATAAATTTCTTCTTTTTATCTCAAATTATCAAGCACTCTATTTTATGTACTTCGATTTATCTTTGAAATTAATTTCAATGAATTCATAAGTTGCAATTATGTTTATTCGATCTTAGATCTATATCCGAGATTTACCGAGAGATTGTTGATATGAGTAGATCGCTGAAAGATAAAGGAAGTTATATGCACTCCTCGAGAGAGGAAGACATAAATATTCCGGATTGGAGTCAAATCCAATAGTGGGGTTCACCACTTAAAGAAACCTTAGGGGTTTCAACTAGCCGAGAGGCCTTATCGATGAACCTAAGGTTAGTCGAATGCGTATTCTCAAGAGAGGGGCTTCGTAGCTAGGGAACCTCTACGGGTCGAAGTTAATAATTTAGATGCTCATAATTTATAATTTCATGGAAATTAATTCTAATCCAAAGGGATTCTAGATAGAGTGCTAGCTTTTAAAAACATCATAATTCTCTTAAGTAACAACTCTTTTTCTTCCTTAGTATTGCTAATCAACCAACTTTTCGTCTGATAAAATAATAGCTCTTAATTATGAGTACAAGTACTCAACAAGCCCCGAATCTAAATACGATATTTCCTATACTATACTTTGATAGGTACACTTGCCTATTTTGGGATATTAGTTTGGATTTATTTTTAAAACTATAATATCTTCATCATCTCCTAAGAAAAATATTCCAAGAACTCAACTCGCCCTTGCCAACTCGCCTCGAGGTTTACTAGATCCAATATTTCCCCAGCCTTTTCCCCAAGCACCTTCAGATATCTAATGTTGATTGGTAGTCTGATCTAGAACAGCTCCAATTCGAGAACAAACTTTTCATTTGTTAACCTTCGAGCGCTACCACCGACCCAATCAGCTAAAGGAGAGCCTGACTGTGGGTGTTGAGCATTAAACGGGCTTAGCCCTCCAGGGTCATAATGATGTCACTCGAGGGTCCCGGCCCTGCCATCTAGGTTGAAGCCTTGTAGCGGGAGCATCTCGGGACCTAACCCAGAGCGAGAAAACTTTCCTTTGTCCCACCTCCGAGCGCTACCCCCTGCCCAATCAGCTAGGTGAGAGCATGATGGTGGGTGTTGAGCATCGACCAGGCTCAGACCTCTAGGGTCATAATGACTTCACTCGAGGATCTCGGCCCTACCAGCTAGGTGCAAGCGTGGAAGTGGGAGCATCTCGGGACCTAACCCCAGAGCAAGAATACTTTCCTTTGTCCATCCTTCGGGTGCTACCACCAAACCAATCGACTAGGTGAGAGCCTGACGGTGGGTATCGAGCATCAACAGGTCTCAGCCCTCCAGGGTCATAATGACGTCACTCGAGGATCCCGGCCCCACCAGCTAGGTGGCAGCCTCGCAGCGGGATCATCTCAGTACCTAACCCTAGAGCGAGAATACTTTCCTTTGTCTCACCACCATGCTCTACAACCGGCCCAATCATCTTGGTGAGAGCCTGACAGCGAGTGTCGAGCATCGACCGGGCTCTGCCCTATAGGGTCATAATGATGTCACTCGAGGATCCCGACCCTGCTTGTTAGGTGGAAGCCTAGCAACGGGAGAATCTCGGGACTTAAACCTAGAGCAAGAATACTTTCCTTTATCCATCCTCCGGGTGCTACCACCGGCCCAATCAGCTCGGTGAGAGACTGGCGGCAGGTGTTGAGCATCAAACGGGCACAACCCTCTGGAGTCATAATGATGTCACTCGAGGATCCCGGTCCTGCCAGTAAGGTGGAAGCCTAGCATTGGGAGCATCTCGGGACCTAAGCCTAGAGCGAGAATACCTTCCTTTGTCCCACCTCCGAGCGCTACCACCGGCCCAATAAGCTAGGTGAGAACCTGACGGCGGGTGTTGAGCAACCACCGGGCTTAGCCCTCTAGGGTCATGATAACGTCACCCGCGGATCCTTGCCCTGCCAGCTAGGTGGAATCCTTGCAGTTTGAGCATCTCGGGACTGATGAGTTGTAAATATACCTATATTTTCGTATTTTATTTAAGTCATTTTTGTTTATTTTTATATTTTTTAGTTTGTTTTATTTAATAAATCGTTTCTTTTTTGTAATTTTTTATTTTCTAACTTAGCTTTTTTTTGTTTTCTAATTGTTGCAGAAAAAATATTTTCTGGCCTTGTCATGCCCGTGTCACCCCCCGACACGGGCGTGTCAGGCTATCAACTCAACCAGCCAGTCCAAACTCACTAATTTTAATGTTCCGAGCCCGACACGCCCCAGGCACGCCCGTGTTCAAGACTGGTCACGCCCGTGTCGATGTCGGCACGCAACTCTCCGTCAACTGTCAACGCTGCCGACATCGAAATGCCAGCTGTCCGGGTCACGCCCCCCTCTCACGCCCGTGACAAGCTTGTCACGCCCGTGTCCGCCACGTGGATCGCCTCGAAGTCAAGGCTCCCGTCAACTCCACAGCTCCAGCTCCCTGTCACGCCCCCCTGTCACGCCCGTGACCTGGGCGTGACCGCCACGTTTTCAGCCGAAGTCAAGCCTCCAGTCAAATCACCAATCAAGCTCATGAATAGTACTGTCACGCCCCCCTGTCACGCCCGTGACCGAGGGCGTGACCGACCCGATTTTTTGCCTATATAAAGGCAGCTGCTGTATGCAATTCTTGTCCACTTTTTGGTCCAAGTTCCTTAGGGGAGGTGCTGCCCATTTTGATTCCATGCTATGTAAGAGAATTTTCTCCCCCCTCCCTTAGTTTGTAATAGCTTTTTATTTTATAAAAATAGTTTATTTTCTCTCTTGCTTAGCATGAATCTCATTTGGTTGCGCCCTAACTTAAGTAATTTTTCGTTCCCTTTTTCGTGCTTTTTATGTTTTCATCTTTTTATAGCTTTTATAACTCGTTCAGTTAGGATTTTATCGCACTTTCTAGTCGTTGTAATGCCCATTTTATTTTCATATTCCGCACCCGTTTAGCTTCAGTTTATTTTTATTTGCACTTTTTATGCATTTCTACCGCATTCTAGCGGTAGAAATGCACTTGTTTTAATTTTTCGCCAACTTCCATTTTGCGTTTATTTGCAAAACTTTTCGCTCCGTTTAATTTTTATTTTCTCTTTTTATGCATTTCTACCGCATTCTAGCGGTAGAAATGCAGTTGTTTTAATTTTTCAGTCACTTTGCTTTTTCTTATTTTTGCAAGTGTGCGTGCGTGTATGAGTTAGACTTTATTGCTTTATTTCAATTTCTGTAGAGTGTGTGCGTATGCATTTATTCTCGCCTACTCGTTAAGAGTTAAATGGCGCTCTGCTTTCATTTCCCGCCCACTCGTTTGAGTGGGACTTGTCTTAGTGTGTGTGTGTGTATGTGTTTACTTTATTGTAGAGTGCGTGTGTGTGATTTTACTTTCCTGTAGAGTGTGTGCGTGTATGAGATTAATTTACCCCCGCCCACTCATTTGAGCCGGGATTCGCATCTACTGCTTTCCTCAGTCCTACTCATTTGGGTAGGACTTGCAATTTTCAGCTTTCATTTACAGCTTTCTTTACTGCTTTCTTACTACTTTCTTTATTGCTTTCTAGCGTAAGTGTCCCCATTCCGATGAGTGGCTAACCGCCCTTAGCCCTCAATATCGAAGAGCATTGGGATAGATAAAATGGCTTTAAATAATTAAAGGTCCTGTTTTCTATTTAATTAAATTTCTTAAGGTTTACCCCGGGTTAACGACGCGTAGGACCGCATATCGATGTGCGGGCTCTATTTCCGTTATCCATACGCAACGCCGAGAGGCCGCACGTATGGACCGATCACCCTTGGGTAAAGAGAGCTCCGCGCTAACCCTCGAGAGAGGAGGCGCGCGACTCTACCGGATTGGGTTCCCCACCCAATAGCGGGGTTCTTAGCGTAATGCGGGCGTTAAGAGGAATCCTTCGTCGGTCTAGCGATCGGTCGAATAGTCTTAGCGTTCAGGTGAGCGATAGTCCTAGAGATAAGTGAGCTCATTCTTATGGAACCTCCACGGCCGAGTCTCCGCCTTAATTAATTTGAAAGTTAGGATCTCTTTTTATTAAAAGTTATTTTAGTTCAAATTCTCTTTTGATATTGTCGCGCCGAGTTCTTCATTGGCTTTCTGCATTTTATTTCCTACTTTCATTTTCTGCATTGCATTTATTTTTATGTTCGCCATTCCCCTTTTTTATATATAATCCACTTAAAATATTATCGGTAGAATAATAAGCTTTCAGGGAAAGAGTAGATATAGCTAAGCCGGCCCCGAGAACAATACGACACCGATATTCCTCCACACGGGAATATCCTGTACTATACGCGATAGGTGCACCTGCCTCCCTCTCGTTAAAACTCGGTTTCTAAAATAACAAAACGCTCTTCTTTTTATAAATAAAAACCTCCACTTTCACACCTAAACTAGAGCCGGCGTTTTAACCATCAAGTTTTTGGCGCCGTTGCCGGGGAAATTATCGTCTTACTATTTTGAATTCCTGAAACCTATTAATTTTACCATTTATTTCTACTAATATATATATATATATAAAAAAAAAACAAAATATTTTGATCAAACAAAAAATTTTATAATAATAATAATATCATTATTAATAATAATAATAAATACTAAAAAAAAAAACAAAAAAAAATTTTTAAAACTTTAAAACAAAAAAAAAATCAGAAAAATCTAAAACAAAAAAAAAATCAAAAACTTAAAAACAAAAAAAAACATAAAAACTTTAAAACTAAAAAAAAAAAATATAAAAACCTTAAAAAAAACTTAAAAAAAAAATGTGTTGAAATTTTTTTTTATCTTTCTTTTCATCCAAAAATTTAAAATTAAAAATATATATATATCTTTCTTTTTTATTTTTGCCTTTACCCCTTTTTCTTTTTTCTTTTTCTTTTTATTTTCAAAAAAAAAAAATCATAAACTAAAAAAAAAAAAAAAAAATTGGTGCAAAAAAAAAAAAAAAAAATCTCTCTAAAAATAAAAAATAATAAAAAAAAAATTTTAAAAAAAAAATAAAAACTAAGAAAAAATATATAAAACACAAAAATTATTAATTATGTATTTATTTTATAGTTTCGGCGCGCTTCACAATTGTGAGCGCTAGGGGATCGCATATCGGTCGCTCGCTCTTAGCTAAGGCCTTAGCTTCCGAGTCACACCCACTTGTCGCCCCCTATCACCCGCACCTTTTTCGCCGAATTTTTCTTTTTTCGTTTTTTTTCTATTATATTTTTGCTATTTCTTTTAACTTTTGCAGGGTTATCTTAACGGGCTTCCCCGAACGCGCTTTAGGGAAGATTTCTAAACCCCTATTTTTAATTTTAAATTTTGTACATACTACTTAGATTTTTATATATATCCTGT
Source organism: Platanthera zijinensis (assembly GCA_039513925.1). Lineage (NCBI taxonomy): Eukaryota > Viridiplantae > Streptophyta > Magnoliopsida > Asparagales > Orchidaceae > Platanthera > Platanthera zijinensis. The sequence goes on along the minus strand of CM077093.1, from coordinate 123,292,509 downwards.
TCCTCATACTTAGTACAACATTGGGGACAATGTTGGACTTAAGTATGGGGGTGTTTCCTATTTTCTGTCTTTTTATTTCAAGAACTTAATAAAAATTCCAAAAAAATTGCAAAAATTAAAGATTTCAAAAAATATTTTCATCCTTTAAATAATAATTATAATAAAAATTTTTCAAAAAAAATGAATCATCGCTCCGCGACGTTCGACTCATCGAACCAACCACAAATAAGAGTCTGTTCGCGGGCGATCCCTTTTTTACTTTGTAAATATTTTGTAAATATTCTTGTCTCTTTCCCCTTCTCTTTCCTATCTTGTAAAAATTCTCTCTCTTTTCTTGTAAATATTTCTATAAATCCAAAAATTCAAAATTTTATATAACTCAAAAACTCAAAAAAAAAAAAAAATTTTGCATAACCTTTAAAAATTTCCAAAAAAATGATAAAAAACACCAAAATATGAACAAAATTAGAAAAACTCATAAAAATCAAAAAAAAAATTATTTTATAATAAATAATTTGAATACCTTAATTCTTAACCTCTTTGCTCTCCAAAATAATCGTTTCGAGTTTATTTATAAGCGAATTTTAATTAATTCTTTATTTACTATTCGTTTATTAATTGTAGCTCGATAGACTTAAATTTCTGGGGTTAAGATTTTAAAGAATTTTTTATGGCTTTTTCTTATTATAGGGAACTTGTCTTTCTCATTTTCACTTCTTATTTTTTGAAATAAAGCACATCTTTATGTTAGAAAATAACATTTACGGATTTTACATTATTTCTACTTATGCTTTTAGAAACGTAGGAACGTTCAAATTAAAAAGGTTGCTCTCGAAATTTTTTTATTAAACTCTAGTTTTCTTTTAGAAACTCCACCTTTTTTTTCATGCCTTACTTGGTATGATTCTCCACTCACCCTTAAAAGATCTTATGTCAATAGGGATAAGATTTCGTCCCGCAAACATAAGCACCCAATAATTAAAAAGATTATATGTTACGAAGTAAGAGGATAAAATTCATTACCCCTATACATATGCATTGGGTTTATTATTTTTTGTGAAGAAAGAAAGAAAAATTATAAGTTAGGAAAATAAGATTTCATTTTCCTAATTATCCAAAAAGAAAAATGTGGAGGTTCGAGAAAAAAATTACCTCGCCTCAAAAATCAATGCCCTCTTCATAACCGCCAATCCACTTATTCAATTTTCATGATTCTAGAATTAATCTAAAACTTTTTGAGAGCATAATTTTTAAATTAAATTATTTCCTATAAATTTCTTTTTAGCTAAAGTTTTTTCGATAATTCCAATCCATTTTTGTTAAACTAACAAAAATAATTTTCGCTTTCTTTTTTCCATTTAGAAGTATTTTTTTGAAACAGTTCCTCTATTTTAACATTTTCATAAGTTAAGATTTAATTCCGAGACCCCGGAAATTTATTTCGATCTTTCGTATAATTAACTTAAGCGTTAGTTAAATTTAGGATTCTTTTTAATTCCTTATAGGTTCATCTCCAACTTTTGCTCTGGAATAACAAAAGCTTAAGTTGGGGGTATTTGATGAGTTGTAAATATACCTATATTTTCGTATTTTATTTAAGTCATTTTTGTTTATTTTTATATTTTTTAGTTTGTTTTATTTAATAAATCGTTTCTTTTTTGTAATTTTTTATTTTCTAACTTAGCTTTTTTTTGTTTTCTAATTGTTGCAGAAAAAATATTTTCTGGCCTTGTCACGCCCGTGTCACCCCCCGACACGGGCGTGTCAGGCTATCAACTCAACCAGCCAGTCCAAACTCACTAATTTTAATGTTCCGAGCCCGACACGCCCCAGGTACGCCCGTGTTCAAGACTGGTCACGCCCGTGTCGATGTCGGCACGCAACTCTCCGTCAACTGTCAACGCTGCCGACATCGAAATGCCAGCTGTCCGGGTCACGCCCCCCTCTCATGCCAGTGACAAGCTTGTCACGCCCGTGTCCGCCACGTGGATCGCCTCGAAGTCAAGGCTCCCGTCAACTCCACAGCTCCAGCTCCCTGTCACGCCCCCCTGTCACGCCCGTGACCTGGGCGTGACCGCCACATTTTCAGCCGAAGTCAAGCCTCCAGTCAAATCACCAATCAAGCTCATGAATAGTACTGTCACGCCCCCCTGTCACGCCCGTGACCGAGGGCGTGACCGACCCGATTTTTTGCCTATATAAAGGCAGCTGCTGTATGCAATTCTTGTCCACTTTTTGGTCCAAGTTCCTTAGGGGAGGTGCTGCCCATTTTGATTCCATGCTATGTAAGAGAATTTTCTCCCCCCTCCCTTAGTTTGTAATAGCTTTTTATTTTATAAAAATAGTTTATTTTCTCTCTTGCTTAGCATGAATCTCATTTGGTTGCGCCCTAACTTAAGTAATTTTTCGTTCCCTTTTTCGTGCTTTTTATGTTTTCATCTTTTTATAGCTTTTATAACTCGTTCAGTTAGGATTTTATCGCACTTTCTAGTCGTTGTAATGCCCATTTTATTTTCATATTCCGCACCCGTTTAGCTTCAGTTTATTTTTATTTGCACTTTTTATGCATTTCTACCGCATTCTAGCGGTAGAAATGCACTTGTTTTAATTTTTCGCCAACTTCCATTTTACGTTTATTTGCAAAACTTTTCGCTCCGTTTAATTTTTATTTTCTCTTTTTATGCATTTCTACCGCATTCTAGCGGTAGAAATGCAGTTGTTTTAATTTTTCAGTCACTTTGCTTTTTCTTATTTTTGCAAGTGTGCGTGCGTGTATGAGTTAGACTTTATTGCTTTATTTCAATTTCTGTAGAGTGTGTGCGTATGCATTTATTCTCGCCTACTCGTTAAGAGTTAAATGGCGCTCTGCTTTCATTTCCCGCCCACTCGTTTGAGTGGGACTTGTCTTAGTGTGTGTGTGTGTGTGTGTTTACTTTATTGTAGAGTGCGTGTGTGTGATTTTACTTTCCTGTAGAGTGTGTGTGTGTATGAGATTAATTTACCCCCGCCCACTCATTTGAGCCGGGATTCGCATCTACTGCTTTCCTCAGTCCTACTCATTTGGGTAGGACTTGCAATTTTCAGCTTTCATTTACAGCTTTCTTTACTGCTTTCTTACTACTTTCTTTATTGCTTTCTAGCGTAAGTGTCCCCATTCCGATGAGTGGCTAACCGCCCTTAGCCCTCAATATCGAAGAGCATTGGGATAGATAAAATGGCTTTAAATAATTAAAGGTCCTGTTTTCTATTTAATTAAATTTCTTAAGGTTTACCCCGGGTTAACGACGCGTAGGACCGCATATCGATGTGCGGGCTCTATTTTCGTTATCCATACGCAACGCCGAGAGGCCACACGTATGGACCGATCACCCTTGGGTAAAGAGAGCTCCGCGCTAACCCTCGAGAGAGGAGGCGCGCGACTCTACCGGATTGGGTTCCCCACCCAATAGCGGGGTTCTTAGCGTAATGCGGGCGTTAAGAGGAATCCTTCGTCGGTCTAGCGATCGGTCGAATAGTCTTAGCGTTCAGGTGAGCGATAGTCCTAGAGATAAGTGAGCTCATTCTTATGGAACCTCCACGGCCGAGTCTCCGCCTTAATTAATTTGAAAGTTAGGATCTCTTTTTATTAAAAGTTATTTTAGTTCAAATTCTCTTTTGATATTGTCGCGCCGAGTTCTTCATCGGCTTTCTGCATTTTATTTCCTGCTTTCATTTTCTGCATTGCATTTATTTTTATGTTCGCCATTCCCCTTTTTTATATATAATCCACTTAAAATATTATCGGTAGAATAATAGGCTTTCAGGGAAAGAGTAGATATAGCTAAGCCGGCCCCGAGAACAATACGACCCCGATATTCCTCCACACGGGAATATCCTGTACTACACGCGATAGGTGCACTTGCCTCCCTCTCGTTAAAACTCGGTTTCTAAAATAACAAAACGCTCTTCTTTTTATAAATAAAAACCTCCACTTTCACACCTAAACTAGAGCCGGCGTTTTAACCATCAGGGACCTAACACCAGAGCATGAATTCTTTCATTTGGCCAACTTCCGGGTTTCTACCACAGGCCCAATCAGCTAGGTGAGAGCCTGACGGAAGGTGTTGAGCATCAACCGGGCTCAGACCTCTAGGGTCATAATGACGTCACTCGAGGATCCCATCCATGCAGCTAGGTGGAAGCCTGGCAGCGGGAGCGTCTCGGTACCAAACCCTAGAGCGAGAACAAACTTTCCATTGGTTAACCTCCGGGCACTACCACAAGCCCAATAAACTAGGTTAGAGCCTGACAGTGGGTAATGAGCATCAACCATGCTCAGCCCTCCAAGTTCATAATGATGTCACTCAAGGATCCCGGGCCAACCAGCTAGGTAGAAGCCTAGCAATGGGAGCCTCTCGGGACTTAACTCTAGAGCAAGAATGCCTTCTGTCATCCCACCTCTGCGTGCTACCACCGGCCAATAAGCTTGGTGAGATCCTGACGACGGGTGTTGAACATCGACCGGGCTCAGCCCTTTAGGGTCATAACGACGTCACTCAAATATCCCAGCCCTTCCAACTAGTTGGAAGCCTGGCAACGGGAGCATCTCAGGACCTAACCCCAGAGCGAGAATACTTTCCTTTGCCCAATCTTTGGCCCCGCCAGCTATATAAAATCCTCGCAGCGGGAGCATTTCAGGATTTATCTTGATAATTACGACTTGCATTAGACTTGATCTGCAAAAGAGTTGGAGCATCAAAGTATTTCATATTCATTAAATTAACATATGTACATATTTGCTTTCACGGCATAAAAAGTTTGAAGACATTTCAACTCCATGTTTGACTTAGGGTAACACCCTCCAAATTCTAAAGATGGTACCCTCCTGACATTAGAGCAACCCCGATAATGTATGGGCCTTCCCAGTTGGGATTGAGCTTCCCCACTGTGGTTGATCTTCCTGCCATATCCACCTTCTTCTAGACCAAGTCCCCTTCTGCGAATTGTTTGACCCTAACATGCTTGTCGAAGTACTTAGTCATTCTTCGCTTGGTATCTTCATGCTGAATGACAGACAGATCACGTAGCTCCACCACAATGTCCAGGGAGAGTGGTAGCTCCTCCTCATTTTTGTCATGCCATTCCTCCCTTCCTTCTTCTTGCTCGACCACCTCAGGTGTCCGAACCTTAAACTCTATTGGAAGTACGCCCTCACAGCCGTGGGAGAGCCTGAAGGGGGTCTCCCCTGTTGTTGATCCGAGAATTCGGTCTCGAGGTGTTCACCTTTGGGAAGGGGTTATCGCACACATACATCGCTTCCAAGAGCACGAAAAACCAAGGAAGAAGGACAAGGGATAGACCCAAGGCTCCAGCACGGAGGTCCCACCACACACCCGGAAGATCATAGAGCGCTCCCCCTCTTTAGCCAAGTGTTGAAGCTATGGTACCTCAGAAAGCGCTAGAAGACTGGGCCCAAGTAAGCATGCCTTTCTGAGGTACCCCTTGGGTCCTATTTATAGGATTCTGAAAACGACCTTCAAATAGCCAACCTCCACTGTTTGGAACAGCTATGTGCAGGACACTTGTGTCTGCCAACAGCGAGACTCCGCTGTTCTAACTAGATATGGGCAGGCCCGCAGGGGAAAAATGGTAGAAAACACCCCACACAACACAGGGAGAGTACCCCCCCCCCCCCACTTCATTTACTCGGCATGGGAGGCGAGTGCCCGATTGAGCCGGCACTCGTATCCTCGGCTCGGCGCTTTGGCGAGCTTGAGAATATAATGCCCTGCTCGCCCGCCGATGCCTTGAGGATCAGCCCGATGTTCGTAGAGATGGTCTCGACGAACTCGGCCCTTTGGTCGCCCAGGCGTGTTGGACTAGGCATCGAGGAGGGTCGGGCTCGCGTAGGCGAGCTTGGCATTCGCCACTAGGGCAGGGGTGTCGAGTGGACTAGCTGCCCAGGATTCAGTTCGCCACTAGGGAAAGTTCCTCCACTCAGACGCCTCCGGATCCACAGGATAAGGATATCATCGCCCCTTCCGCGGACCAGACCAGCCGAGGTCATAACAGTGAGATGTCCGTACCGCAGGCTAAGAACCCTCTTAGTAGCCCGCCAAACTAGGCGTCTAACACGCATTTGCGGGCCTTACTCCCCATCTTCAGGACCATGGGGCTTGACTCGCAGAGGCCGAGGTCGCCGACTCGCCATTCTCCTCAGCGGCATTTAGTTTCTCTATATATGGGGGGGGGAGGTACTGAGGTCATCCCCACCCCCGGCTTTGCCCGCCTCCTCCAGAGGCTCCCCGACATGGACACGGCAAGGTTCTAGGCAATCCTCCTCTTCGCGCCAGCCTGGAGGAGAGCGGCGTGCACGGTAGGTTTTTAAATTCCCTGAAACCTGTTCGGCTTCGGTGGTACTCACCCCCGTTGCTAAACCCTATAACTGTTCATTCAGACCTCACCATAGATTCTGAGGCCGACGAGTCTGCGGGCCAGATTCGATACTCGCCTCTCCCTTCTACTCATACTCTAGATGCCTTCCAGGATTCCGAGCTATAGGGCCCTGAATGTTCGAGACGAGAACAGCTGGTCCTCAAGAATCTGGTACGCGAGCTTCATGATGTGCGGAGGGACAACCTCAAGCTATAGAGGGAGTGTGCGTGGATCGAAGACATGGAGGGAGTCAGCCCAGCCTTTGAAGAGGCATCTTCTTCCATGCTTCTGGATGAGATCGACGAGAGTCTACAGACCGTCCACCGGAACCTTGGACGACTCCACGAGCACCGCGCTCGGCGACACGGGTCGACAGGGTCGCGAGTCCTGGGTAGTTATAGATGGCCCTCCTGATGGGCCTATCGGTACTCGCCCCTGTTCTCCCCTGGTCCGCACGATTCGGGGTTTTTTAATTTTTTATTTGAGCTGTTTAAATATGTAATAACTTGTATAACAATTTTTCATTATTATTACTATTAATAGGTTAAAGCATAGTAATCTGCGTCCCATCAGTCCCGTCTTGTCATAGTGCAGTGTTAGCTCGCGGAGGTCGGCGAGCTGGAGGCGGCGAGCCGGGGTAGGCGAGCTGGGGTAGGCGAGCTGGGGTAGGCGAGCTAGGTAGGCCAGCCTGTACGGCCCCAAATTTCCCCCTCTATAAATAGGCCATCCCACCAACCCCCTGTCTCGCCTTTACTGCCTCTATACTTCTTCCCTTTCCTTAGGCTACTTCTAGTGCTCGCGTTCTCAATCTTGGTGGATATGGGCAATGGGAAACCCGATTTTGTTGGGCGAGCTAAGTCTGCTCGGCACTTCGCCGAGCACTGCTTCTTTGAGGGGAACACCACCGCAAAGGAGCTCGCGAAATGTGTGGTCGTCTTCATCCCCTCCCACTTCACGGCTTGCCTCCCGGCTGTGCATGAAGCAATCAAATCCTTCTTCCCAGACGAGCTTGCCTTCCCCATCTCGCATTTCGAGATGGGGTTACGCCTGCCTCTCTAGACGGAGATCCGCCAGATGCGGAAGTACTATAGCGCGGTGCCCTCCCAGTTGAACCCAAACGTCGTTGCTATGATGGTCGCATTCGCTTGTTACCTCTCCCGCGAGCGGTAGAGTTCAACTTGACGGTATTCTGGAAGTTGTTCTCTTACAAGGCCACCCTCGATGGAGTAACCTTCCTCGACGGAACCTTGATAAAAGTTCGCGAGGTCGCGAACAAGCACCACAACTGGATGACCAAGATCATCTTCATCAAGGGCAATCTCGACAACATCCCCTTCTCGCCCCAATAGAAGGCTAAGGAGGTATACCGCCCACCCTCGGTGTCCGAGAAAGACTCCGAGCTCCACAAATTCTTCCTGCACAAGGACTTCGAGGTTGCTTACCTCCGTCGCGGCCTCAGATCTCTTCTGCCCGTCCTCCCTGGTTAAGGTATGTCTCGATTGCCCTTCGCCTTCGCTAGATTTGGCAGAAATGATGTCAGATTACTAAGTTTTTTCTCACAGGGGAGCGGCTCATCCCCGAGAACCCACTTTTTCCGGACTTTGGGTTCTACTATGACCCGCTCCAACTCGCTAGGGCGGCCGCGCAGGCTTACTGAGACAATCAGGTGACGCCCCATCCTTCCTCCAGAAAAAGGCGGTTGGTCACCAAGGGGCTGAACTCGTTTCGTCGGCCCTCAGATCAAAAGAAGAAGAAGAAGGCCAATGTTGTCTCCAGGGGGGTAGGCAGTCCCCTAAATACATGGACTTGTCTGTGACCTCTCGCGACGCCTTGCCGGGGAGCCCGCTGAGAGAAAAATCTGGAAAGAATCGAGGGGGCGCGGGCCCTCCTCCCCCAAGGTCGCCGAGGGATCTGCGCCCCGTCAGTTGGGCCTGCCCAAGGATCACCCTATTTTTGGCAAGGGGGGCAGTGCAAGGACTCGGCTTACAAGCCAATCATTAAGTGGGATGGGTCGGCCCACCGGGTCTCTATTTCCACTCAACACCCTGTGTGGGGTGCTCGCCACGCTCTCGCCGGCCATGCCTACGCACTCGGCTTCAGCATAAATGGTTGCGACGGTTCCAAGGCCTTCAAGAACATGACCCCTTGCCAGTTGGGTCACAAGGGTCTGCAGGCCCACCTGCGGTCCTTCGAGTTTCACCACATGTTGGTGCGTCGCAGCTTCAACCTCAGCCGGCTCCTGTTGACGGTCGAGCAAGATTGTGATGTCGCGAAGGACAATGTCGCTGATGCGGAGAGGCGGTGCGGCATTGCCAAGGACCTACTCACGAGAGCTGCAGGGGGGTTTGTAAGTTTCGGCCGCCTCTTGTCATTTTTACTTGATACTTTTGCAGCGACACTCAGTCTTTAATTTACAGGATGTCGAGGCCGCGAGCGAGTTACAGAATAGCCCCACCGGATTGGAGGAGGAGATTGTCTAGCTGCAGGCTTGCCTTGCCGAGCGGGAAGTTGGCTCCGGCGACCGGGATATGCGTGCCGCTGGATAGGAGGCTCGCGCCACCCAACTGGAGGCTGAGGTTGGGCGGCATAAGGTGAAGAACCGGGAACTTCACGACGAGCTCCTCTGGAAGGTAGAACTTCTTCTTCCATAGGGTGGCGGCGTGTCCCCCTACCCCTATCATAGGCCGCGGATCTTTGGTGAGAAGAAGGTCATGGAGCGACTGCGAGTCAACTAGATCGAGTCTGCCGAGTGCCTCCTGGATGCCATGAGGGGTATGGGGATACTGGTAAAAGGCTGTGGAGAGGTCATGGTCTGTGACCTTAAGTCGGGCCTGTACCAGCCGAGCCCGCTTGGCGAGAAGGAGGACAGCTTTGCCTCGCTATTCATTGATATGGACAAGGGCCAGGGATGTTTGGGCGAGGAGTGCTGCACATCAGGGGAGGAGGGCAAGAGTTTAGCTTGATTTGTAATTTCTTTTTCTCCCCCCTCCAAATGTTGTAACCTCGCGAAGGTGAGTTTTGACATTGTAACAAATATTAAAGAATGAAAGTCATTTGTAAACATTTGTGAAATATTTCTATCTTCTTTTCTCTTGGACTTGCTTGCTGCGATGCATTCATCTGTGAGTCGCCATCTTGGGTGACCCTATAGAGTTCGTTACTTTTGGTAGAATGCCGAGTTAGGACACGTATTTCAGTTTGACCTGGAGCGCCCGCAATCGTTTGATTCGTGAGCGCTCGAATCGCCTGCGAACACTTAACTTACCTGCGAGTGTCTGACCCGCCTACAAGTATCCATCTCACCTGCAAGTGCCCAGCTCACCTACGAGTGCTCAACACGCCTATGAGTTGGATCACTCTTTCTGCCTTCTTGGTTTTGGATGTTTTCACTCCCGGGTGATACCATCAAGCCAATCAACTAGGTAAGAGCCTTACAAAGGGTGTTGAACATCCTCTGGGCTCAGCCCCAGGTTCATAATGACATCCATTGAGACGCCAGCCCTGCCAGCTAGGTCTGAGCCTGATAGCGGGAGAATCGAGACTAAACCCCAGAGCGAGAATACTTAAAATTTTCTACCTCTCCCAGGTGCTACCACCGGGCCAATCAGCTAGGTTGGAGCCTGGCGGCAGGTGTTCAACATCCTTCGAGCTCAGACCCATGTTCATAACGACGTCCATCGAGACCGCAGCCCTACAAAATAGATGGGAGCCTGACAGCAGGAGAATCGAGACTAACCCCAGAGCGAGAATACTTAGAATTTTCTACCTCTCCCGGGTGCTACCACCAGGACAATCAGCTAGGTGGGATCCTGATGGCGGGTGTTGAACATCCTCCAATCTCAACCCTAGGGTCATAACAACGTCTATCAATACCCCAGCCCTGCCAGCTAGGTGGGAGCTTGACAGTAGGAGAATCGAGACCTTACCCCCAGAGTGAGAATACTTACAATTTTCTTCCTCTCCCGGGTGCTATCACCGGGCCAATCAGCTAGGTGGAAGCCTGGCGGCGGGTGTTGAACATCCTCCGGGCTCAGACCCAGGGTCATAACAATGTCCATCGAGACCCCAGCCCATCTAGCTAGGTGGGAGCCTGGCAGTGGGAGAATCGATACCTAACCCCAGAGCGAGAATACTTAGAATTTTTTGTCTCTCCCTGGTGCTACCACTGGGCCAATCAGCTAGGTGGGAGCCTGACGGCTGGTGTTGAACATCCTCTGGGCTTAGCCCCAGGGTCATAATGACATCCATCGAGTCTCCAGCCCTGCCAGCTAGGTGGTAGCTAGACAGCGGGAGAATCGAGACCTAACCCCAGAGCGAGAATACTATGAATTTTCTCCCTCTCCCGGGTGCTACCACCAAGCCAATTAGCTAGGTGGGAGCCTTATGGCTGGTGTTGAACATCCTTCAGGCTCAGCCCTAGGGTCATACGATGTCCATCGAGACCACAACCCTTCCAGCTAGGTGGGAGCCTGCATCGGGAGAATCGAGACCTAACCTCAGTGCGAGAATACTTAGAATTTTCTACCTCTCGGGGGTGCTACCACCGGGCCAATCAGCTAAGTGGGAGCCTAACGGCAGTTGTTGAACATCCTATGGACTCATCCCCAGGGTCATAATGACGTCTATCGAGACCCCTGCCCTGCCAGCTAGGTGGGAGCCTGACAACGGGAGAATCGAGACCTAACCACAGAGCGAGAATACTTAGAATTTTCTGCCTCTCCTGGGCGCTACCACCGGACCAATCAGCTAGGTGGGAGCCTGACAGCTGGTGTTGAACATCCTATGGGCTTAGCTCCAGGGTCATAATAATGTCCATCGAGACCCCAGCCCTGCCAGTTAGTTCGGAGCCTGACAGCGAGAGAATCGAGACCTAACCCAGAGCGAGAATACTGAGAATTTTCTTCCTCTCCCGGGTGCTACCACTGGGCCAATCAACTAGGTGGGAGCCGGAAAGCGGGTGTTGAACATCCTCTATACTCAGCCCCAAGTTCATAATGACGTCAATCAAGACCCCGGCCTTGCCAGCTAGGTGGGAGCCTGACGGTGGGAGAATCGAGACCTAACCTAAGTGCGAGAATACTTAGAATTTTCTGCCTCTTCTGGGTGTTACCACTGGGCCAATCAGCTTGGTGGGAGACTGACGACGGGTGTTGAACATCCTCCGAGCTCATCCCCAGGGTCATAACGACATCCATTGAGACCCCAGCCCTGCCAGCTAGGTAAGAGCGTGACAGTGGGAGAATCGAGACCTAAGCCCAGAGCGAGAATACTTAGAATTTTCATTGATGGTGGGCGTCAGAATTTCACCTGTTAGAAAGGTAACAACCAAGCACGAGATTGAAAGAGTGGGATTATTTATATTCACAGAAGAGAGATTTATGAGGCTCAAGGGTAGAAAAGCTTCATGTCGTCGCCACTCCAAGTATGGCTGAGGGTCTCGCCCTCCACATTCTGGAGGCGATAGCCTCCCAACCTTAGCGCTTCCTGTACAATATAAGGCCCCTCCCAGTTGGGCTTAAGCTTTCCTACGGCGGCCGACCTCCCTGCCGCATCCACCTTCTTTAGGACCTGATCACCCATGGTAAACTGTTTGACCCGAACATGTTTGTAAAAGTACTTGGCCATCCTTCATTTGACCTCTTCCTGCCGGACAGCCAATAGATCGCGCAGCTCCTCGACTAGGTCTAGAGAGAGATGCCGCTCCTCCTCATTCTCGAATCTCCACTCTTCCCGGCCCTCTGGGGCTTCGCCACTCGAGGCATTCGGACCTCGAACTCTATCAAAAGCACGACATCACAACCATGGGAAAGCTTGAAGGGAGTCTTTCCCGTGGCCGTGTTTCAGGTAGTTCGCAAGGCCTAGAGGACTGAGGGGATTTGCTTGACCCAGCTCCCCTTCAAGTTTTCCACCTTCTTTTTTACGAGGTTGACGATGATCTTATTTGCTGTCTCCACCTGCTTGTTGCTCCTGGGGTGGTGAACTGAGGTGAATCTAAGGTCGATCCCGAGTTGCTTGCAGAAGTTGATGAACTCGGTGCTAACGAACTGAGGCCCGTTTTCTTTGACTATGGCCTATGGTAGTCCATTCAAGCAGATGATCTCCCCCCAAACAAAATTCCTGACCACCTTGGAGGTCACCTTGGACAGCGCCTTCACCTCCAACCACTTGGAAAAATAGTCGATCATTACCAACAGGAACCTCCTCTGCCCGCTGGCCTTAGGAAAAGGCCCTACTAGGTCCAAACCCCATATTACAAAGGTCTAGGGTGTTGTGATACTCTGGAGTCGCTGAGCAGGTTGTTGGAGGGGAGCGAATAGTTGATATTTATGACAATTTTTTGCCAAGTTGCAGCATCATGTATCAGGGTACCCCAGAAGTATCCCTGCCTGACGATCCTTTCTTCCAAGGTCTGACCTCCTAACTGACTACCGCACTCCCCGGAGTGGACCTCCTCCAAAATTCTCGGTACCTCCCTCTCAGCCACACAACGAGCCAACATCCCTGAGAGAGTCTTTTGGTATAACTGTCTGTCGCGTTTGAGATAGTATGCCAATTTGTGCTTGAGTCTCTTCTTATCCATCCCCTCCGTGAACTCCGCTGTGGATAAGAATGTTGTGAATGGATCCATCTAGGAGGGGTGTTGGTCTACCTCCATCAACTCCCCCTCTTGGACGGATGGACAGAACAAGTCAGTGATGGTATCCCACCACCCAGGGGCCATGCATGGCTAACTGATCCATACATTTGTTTTCCTACCGGAGTACATACCGGATGGTGAAGGTTTGGAACACCCCGATGATCCCCTTATTTTGGCAAAGTACAATTGTAGGGTGGATTTCCTCACTTCGAACTCCCCGTTGATCTGGGAAGCAACCACAATGTTGTCATTGTGGACCTCCACATCATGCACCCCCAACTCCCTGGCCAGGAACAGACCTGCGATCACAGCCTCATACTCGGACAGATTATTGGTAATGGGAAAATGTACTACCACCGTCTGCTCGATCCATGTCCTCCAGGGGCTTCCCAGGATGACCCCGACCACCAGGGAGTGTCTTCTGGAAGTACAGTCAACCATGAACTTCCAAGGAATAGGGCGAGTGAGTTCTTCCTCCGCTACCTCGACCACATAGTCTGCTAGAAAGTCAGCCATCGCCTACAGCTTGATCGAGAGTTGGGGAACGAATAAGATTTCAATTTTGCTCAGTTTTACCGACCACTTGGCCAGCCTCTTAGAATACTCAACCCCTTTGAAGATGTTGTAGAGGGGGTGGTCAGTCACCACCCGGATAGAGTGTGCCTTGAAATAGGTTCGGAGCCTCTGGGCCGAGAGGACCAGGGCGAAGGCCAGCTTCACTAGGATGGGATAACGGAGTTACGCCTTCCTCAGGACCCTGCTGATGTAGTAGATGGGTAGTTGTGTCTTACCCTCCTCCATGATCAACACAGAACTCATGGCCTCTGCCCCAACCCCTAGATACAGGGACCGGTCTTCCCCTTCCTTCGGCCCTTGGAGGAGTGGGGCCTGGGTGAGCTGCCTCTTCAAGGCCTGGAATTCCTCCTCCCACTCCTTAGTCCATTCAAACTTTTTGCCTCTCCTCATCCCCTTGAAGAAGGGGGAGTACTTTTCCCCTACATGGGAGAGGAACCTACTAAGCCTGGCCAACCTTCCTATCAGCCGCTGGACTTCCTTGGTATTCCAAGGCGACCCCTACTCCATGATCTCCTTGACCTTTTCTGGATTTGGCTCCACCACCGCAGGAGTGAGAAGGTGGCCCAAGAACTTACCCTTGCTGGCCTCGAAGACACACTCTAAAGGGTTTAGCCTCATTTTGTATTCCTGTAGACTGTCGAAGGTCTCCTCAAGATCCCGGATGTGGGAGTCAACCTCTCGTCTCTTTATCATTAGATCATCTACGTAGACTTCCAGGTTCCGCCCCCTCTACTCCCGGAATATGCGGTCCATCATTTTTTGGTAGGTCATTGTTGGGTAAATTGGAAACTATGTACCAGATTCGGAGAAGCCTCCCCTTACTCAATAATATACATAAATTTGTATTTGATGGAATGTTTAAGTTCTAATGTGCAGGTTAAGAAATGCAAGAAAATTTCTAGGTACAAGTGTCGACACTTGTAAGGAATTGTGTCGACACTTGAAGCAGGAGTTGTGTTGATACCCAGAAGTAAGGCATGTGTCGACACCCAGGAATTGTGTCGACACTTGAAGAAGGCTTGTGTCGACACATAGGACTTGTGTCGACACACACTCAACGCAATCTATCATCAACTGTTGCACTGAGTCTGAAAGCCTTGTGTAGACACACAAGACTTATATCGACACACACTCAATGCCATCTATCATCAACTGTTTTACTGAGTTTGAAAGGCTTTGATTGACACACAGGACTTGTGTCGACACACACTCAACACCATCTATCAGCAATAACTATATTGAGTCTGAAAGGATTGTGTCGACACATAGTACTTGTGTCGACACACACTCAATAATGCCTGGATATACACTTAATGCCATCTGTCTACATCAGCTATGTCGAGACCAGGAGCAGTTGTGTTGACAGACATGACTTGTGCCGATGCATACAACAGAAGCTGTGTCGAGAAGCAGAAGATTGACTGTGTCGACAAATTGAGTACTTTGTCGACATCATCAAGACTTGTGTCGACACTTAGTCTACTTTTGTCTACACATGTGAAGTAGTTTGCTGAGTGTTTCCTGCTGAGATATAAAGTCATTGCAGAATCAACTGTCACGGTTGTAGACTTGACAGTTGTTATAAACAACAAGTCTGACACCTTTGTCAGAACTATCAGAAGGTTGTTACAAACTGGATCATCCTGTAATCATTGAGAAACTCTATATAAAGGACTGATCCATGAAAACCACTATAAGCAATTTAAGCAATTACAGGAGAACAAACCAACACAGATCCAGAGAGAGAACTCAACAAAAAGAAATAGGGGAACCCTTAAGAAGGCAGATCATGAACAGTCTGCAAGAAAGATTTAGATCTAATTCTAAATCTAAAAAGGGAGCTGTCTTAAGATCAACTTCTACACCAAGTCAGGATCAACCTCATTTTGTTCAATCAAGAAGCTTTGAAAAAGATAAGTCAGGTTGGATTTGAAGTATAAAGTTTATTCAAGAACTGATCAAGAAGCTCACACAAATTGAGATTTATTTCTGGGTGCAATTTCTGTACAACTAAATCTTCTTTTTCCTTGCAAGATCTTTTATTGATCTGAGTTGTAAGCCTGTGTTTATAAAGGCTGAGGTAGGGCTGAGAGCCTGAGGTGTAGGACTTGGGAATGTCTGAGTTGTAAGCCTGGAGATAATGGTTGAGGAAGGGCTGTTACCTGAGGTAGGGTTCTTGGGAAGAATCTGAGGTAGGACTTGTATAAGTCTGAGCTATAGGAACCTATCAGGTTCTGAGTTGTAAGATCTGTGGAATTGAGTTAGTGGAAGGAAGTTGGGCTAAATCCAGTACTCTTCTGGATAGGAGAAGGGGGAAAGTGGATGTATACATAACTTGGGGAACCGCTATAAATTTGGTGTACTGTGCTGTGTATGTTATGCTGTGGATAACATTTTCTATGTTGTGATAGATCTAGTTACTTGCCTAAATTTATTAAAGGAAATTAGAACCTATTAACCCCCCCCCCCCCCTCTAGGTGTCTAGGATCTTGAAATAAAGTCTTTCAAGTGGTATCAGAGGGAGGTTGCTCAAAGATAGACCTATAGTCTGAGTGAATCTCCATGGCAATTAACAGATAGCAAGAATGGGTTCAAATGAGAATTAGAAGGAATTTTGATCCTTGAAACTGCTCATCTGCAAGAAAGAAAGTTTTGTGATATGGAAGGAAAGGGTCAGGTTGTTCATGCAAGCATCTGATCCAAGAATCTACATTACTGTACAAGAAGGTCCATTTATTCCAATGAAGGTATCAGCTCTTGATGCAAATCTGCAAACCACAATGATCTTTTCTGAAATGATTAAGGATGAGATCATCCTGGAAACATTATACAAGAGAGCACAAACATTATTGTGTGTGCTATAGAAGATGCAACATTACAGAACTTGGTACATTGCAAAACCGCTAAGGGGATGTGGGACACCTTAATTGTCTACATGGAGGGAACTGAAGAAGTTAGAGAGGATAGGAAATCTATTCTGAATCAAGAATATGAAAGCTTTTGATAAGCCAAGTCTGACAGCATAACAGAATGTTACAAGAAGTTCTTCAGAATATTAAATGAGCTGATGACCTATGGAAGAGTCTAAAACACATATGAATTGAATGACAAGTTTCTCAGGTCCCTAACCAAGGACTGGGATACAAAGATATGCGTCATCAGAGTGGTGGCCAGGCTTGCTGATACACCTCCACCAACATTATTTGGAAAGCTGCTATCTTATGAAATGCAACTCACAGCCAGAAAGGAGGAATAGAAAACCAGCAAGTCTTAGTATAAAGATAAGTTAGTAGCCTTCAAGGCTGAAGGCACAAGAAAGTGTAGGAAAAAGTTTCCTTCTCCACCCAAAAGAATGCTGAGGCAGAAGCAAAGAACCCTGACATCAGTACATCAGATAGCCACACCTCTGATGAGGACTTTGTTGCCTTTACAAGGCAGTTTCAGAGGTTTATGAAAAAGAAGAAATGGAGAACCAAGCCTTCAACATCCTTTTCTAAGGATGCTAATTACAGAAAAAGCAGACTTCCAAGGAGGACAGGTATGCCTCAAATCCTAGTAAACAAACTAATTCTAAGATTGTTTGTTATTGCTACAACAGGCCTGGACATGTCATAGCTGACTGTCCTTAGAAGAGGAAGGAGTGTAAGGACAAGAAGAAGCATCAATTAAAAGGAAAGAAGGAGAAATCCTTTGTTGCTCAAAAGCAGAAGAGTTGGACATACTCTTCATCCTCAGAATCTGGAGAAGAAGATGATGTAGAAGCATATATTGGGTTGTTCTCTACTGAAGAGGATTCTAGGGAATCAGAATTCTTACAAATGCTGGACTCCATAAATAGAGTTGAAGACTATTGTTGTAAAGGGCTGATGGCTCTAACAGAAGATTATCAGTGCAAGGATCTGTCTGGTCCAAGTAAGGTATACAGTTCTCCCTCAGCTTTTGATTACTATACAGGATCAGAATCAGAAGCATCTGCATCAAGAGGTGTGGATGGTTCTAAATCTGAGGGGGATGTACATCAACGCATTGATGAGTATGGTGGTTTGTTGCAAGTTCTGAAGAGGAGCAAGTTCCTTGTCAAGAAGCAGGCCAAGGAAATTTAATCTCTTAAGCAGGCTACATCAGATTCAGCAAAGAAGTTGGATTTGAAATTGAATGAGGTTTCCAAACTGAAAAACATAACTGCTATTTAGATGGACACAATCTCCTTCAAGAAAAATCACATCAAGAATCCTGAGGCAAAACTTCTGAAAGAAAAGGAGTTAGTGGCTAAATTCTCTAAGCAAAAGTCTTTCTTGCTTTTAATAGACAATTTCATTTCTCGAAAAGGAAAGACAGGTCTAGGCTTTAAGGGAAGAACAAGGGCCACCAATTATCATAGAAAAGGCAAAGCTCCATTTCAGCCACTAGCCTCAAAGCCCCCTATCTTCTTTAGGAAAGTAATGCAACCTACAAATAGGTATGATCATAATATTACTCACGGTCACTGTGAGTATGGAGATCTCATTGGCAAGAGTGTATATGCTAATAGGCCACTCTAAAAGCAAACTAATCAGGTTCTTATGGAATCCTTGGGGTTTGCTGCTCTAGCACCTACACTTAAAAGGACTGCTGGCAACCATGTTGTGAAGTCTGTACCTAAGAGAAGGTACAACATATTTGAGTGGTAGTGTTGTGGCAAGGGGGGCCACTTTGTCATGGATTGTTAGATCAACACAAGTGTTAAAAACAAGAACAGCTTACCTATCAGAAAAGCTGCAGGAAAGCATGATAGATTTCAAATTAACAAGAACCTAGGACCCAATAACAATTTGGGTTCTGAGGATAGGCATATCTTTATTTGTTGTAGGTGAATCCAAGTGGCCATACCCCTATATGGTACTTGGATAGTGGATGTTCAAGGCACATGACTGGAATAAGAAGAATATTGAGGGACTATACACCCATAAAGAATGGACCCAAAGTAATCTTTGGTGGATCTGAAAAAGGAATCAACAAAGGATTTGGTAATATTTCTAGTAATTTTATTACTATCACTCAAGTGGCTTATGTGAAGGGTCTGAAACATAACCTGATTAGCAAAAGTCAGCTTAGTGATCTAGGTTATGACATCTCTTTCCTCAAAGGGTAGTGCCAAATAAGGAGGTCAAGTTATCAAGAGATCATTATGACTAGCACTAGGAAAGGGAATGTATATTGTTTTAACCTTGATTGTGAGTATAACATCTCACCCATTTGTCTAGTTGTAGGTGAGAAAGCATCACAGTGTGTCCAATGGCACAAGAGGCTGGCTCATCTTAACTATAAGTCAATAGGATAGCTATTTAGTATGGGGTTAGTGAGGAATGGTCCTCAAGTCAAGTGCAATAAAGAGGGTGTTTGTTCAGCTTGCCAAAAGGGCAAACAGACTAAGTCCTCTTTAAAAGTACTTGATACCAAAGATTCTATGAGATGTCTATATCTCTTGTAAATGGATTTGTTTGGTCCTATACCAGTTCATAGTCTAGGTAGGAAGTATACACATTAGTTAATGTGGATGACTATTCTAGATTCACATAGGTTTTCTTCTTGAGGCAGAAATCTTAAACACCTACTGTCTTCCAGACTTTTGATAGACAAATTCAGTGTTCAAAATAAAAAGTGACTATGGAATTGAATTTCAGTCTGAGTGTATGACAAAGTTCTGTGAAGAACTTGGGATTCATCAGGAGTTTTCCTCACCTAGAACTCCCCAGTAAAATGGAGTTGCTGAAAGAAAGAATAGGACTCTTATTAAGGCAAGTAGAACACTACTTAATGACACAACTCTCCCTTAGTACTTCTTGGTTGAGGTAGTAAATACTGCATGTCATGTACTCAATAGAGCTTTCATTAATAAGAAACATAAGATGACTCTCTATGAGATTTTGAAAGGAAGAAAACCAAACATGTCCTACTTTAGAATCTTTAATAGCAAGTGTTATGTCGTAGTTAATGGTAAGCACTACCAAACTAAGTTTGCTACCAAATCCCTAGAAGGGATATTTGTTGGGTACACCAATAATAGTAGGGCATATAGGATCTACAACTTGTCTACACAAGTTATAGAAGAATGTATAAATGTAGTAGTTGATGAGTCTAAGTTGATTAACAGTGAATTGTCTAGCTCTTCAGGTAGTTATACAGGTTTAAAGGACATCCTGGACAAGCTGTCTATTAATGAAGAAGCAACTGCTAGGCTGGATGAAGAAAAGGATGCATACTGTCCAGGGGGAGAACAAGATTCACTGGTTGAAGATGAAAATAGTGAGGTGCATCAGGATAAGGAAAATGAAGAAGGCCAATAGGTTGGCAGATTTCCTCCAGCAAGAAGACACTTGAAGGATCATCTAGCTCACCAAATCATTGGTGATGCAAGTGAGGGTGTACTAACCAAGAGCAAGAGCATGAACACAGTTCTATGTTCGAGTTTTCTATCACAGATAGAACCTAAGAAGTTTGAAGAAGCCATGCTAGACAAAAACTGGATTGATGCCATGTAGGAAGAGCAGAATCAAATCAAAAGATGTAAAGTTTGGGAACTAGTTCCTAAACCAAAGGATCACAATGTTATAGGAACCATGTTTATCTATAGAAATAAACTGGAGTAGAATGGCCCCATAATCAAGAACAAGGCCAGGCTGGTAGCAAAAGGCTACAAGTAAGAAGAAGGGATTGACTTTGATCAAACCTTTGCCCCAGTGGCAAGGCTGGAAGCGATAAGGTTGTTCTTGGCCTATGCTGCCTATCAAGGTTTCAAGGTATATCAGATGGATGTAAAGTCAGCATTTTTGAATGGTGACTTAAAAGCGAAAGTCTATGTTGAACAACACTCAGGTTTTGTAGACTCTCACTATCCTAACTATGTATATAGTATTAGGAATGCCCTATATGGTTAGGGCTTGGTTTGAAACATTGTCTGTTTTTCTTATTGAGAATAAATTCTCTAGAGGAATGATAGACAAAGCTCTATTTTTTAGGGAATCTAAAGACAAGATCATCCTAGTCCAGATATATGTTGATGACATTATCTTTGGATCTAGTGAAAACAACCTTTGTAGAAAGTTTGCTAAACTTATGCAAGGGAAGTTTTAAATGTGCAGTATGGGTGAGCTGAAGTTCTTATTGAGACTTCAAGTTAGACAGACTGATGATGGATTGTCCATATCTTAGTGTAAGTTCACCAAGGAGTTGATTAATAAATATGGAATAAACTAAGCCTCCATCATGAAAACTCCAATGGGAATAAGTATGCCTATAGGCAAAAATGAGGTAGGGAAATCTATTGATGAGTCTTTGTATAGAGGGATAATTGTCTCTCTACTCTACTTGACTGCTAGTAGAACTAACATCATATATACAACATGTGTCTGTGCTAGGTACCAAACATGCCCAAAGGAATCTCATTACACTGTTGTCAAGAGAATTTTGAGATATCTTAAGGGAACAACTAATCTAGGTCTTTGGTACCCTAAGAATAAAGATTTCTTACTAATAGGCTTCTCAGATGCAGACATGACAGGATGTAAAGAAGACAGGAAAAGTACCATAGGAACTTGTCAATTCCTACGTGGAAGGCTGGTGTCATGGTGTAGCAAGAAGCAAACAAGTGTAGCTATCTCAACTGGTTAATCAGAATATATAGCTGCAGGCAGCTGCTGTGCACAGTTGATGTTGATAAAGCATCAACTTGAAGACAATGACACCAATGTAAGTAGAATTCCACTATTTTGTGATTCTACTAGTGTTATTTCTATTACTAATAACCCTGTTTCAAATAGTAAAACTAAGCTTATAGAAATTAAGTTTCATTTCATCAGCGATCATTTGGAGAAGGAAGATATTAATCTAGAATTTGTGAACACAAATAATCAAATTGCTGATATTTTTACAAAACCTCTGGATGAAATTAAATTCAATTATTTTAAAATTGAATTAGGTATGTTAAACCTAGACTAGGTCCGCACAAGCTTTCCTAAGTAGAATATTTAAGCACTAAATTTCTCAGGAAATTTGGGTAAGTAAGAAAGTTTGTGTCGACACAAGTAAATTGTGTCGACACTCTCAGTTTGTTGTATCAACACATAAATAGTATTTGTGTCGACACAAGAATTGGTGTCGACACACTCTGCAAGACTTACTTAGCCCGTATCGACACTGACACTAGTATGTCGACACATAGACGTGTCGACTAAAAATAGGTTATGACGAGATCCAAGTCTTTCATGTCGACACATGTAAAATTTTATCGACTAGTATTATTAATAAGTAAGGCGTGACTTTTGACCTACCCTTTACCAGTAGACTATAAATAGAAGAGGACAAAATCTGGTCAACTACGCCTTCATAATTCTTGACTCTAGACCTTCTGTCAATATAGATATTCTCTTCTTTTCTACTTCTTCTCTCTCCCGCTCTCGTCAATGGCGCCACACCAGCACGACAAGGTGAATGAAGGATACAAGCTGGTTCGAGTGGGATTCGAGACAGCTTTACCGGACATCAAGGGTTTGATTACCCTAATTTAAGAAAATGGCTTGGAGTTTTTGGTCTCTGAACCTACAAGAATTTGGAAGAAGGAAGTCCTTGATTTCTTCTTGTCTGCAAATGTGGATTATGACGGAAAAATGATGAAATCCACAGTTCAGGATTGAAGAGTAAAACTCACACTTAAGACGATCAGGAAATTGCTCCAACTTCCCAAAGTTAAGGATGATGATCAAATAGTTCCATCCATGACAAAAGATGCACTAACTTGGAGCGGGCTGAACCCTAATACCAAAGTTGGATCATCAATTACCAGAAAGGGGATGAATTATCAAGGTAAGTTTCTTTCTAAAATCATAGGCAAGGTAATTCTGTGCAAGACTGGTGGACATGAAAGAATATCTGCCTACATGTTCAACCTAATGACCTGAGTCATATTCACTATAAAAACAGACTGGTCATCAGTGGTGTTTGAAAAGATTCTAAAAGGAATAAAGAAACAAAATCTGGGAAGGATACAAAGCTTATGTCTAACTTCAACAATACCAGATATTATGAACCAACTGCCTGCATCCAAGATCAACCATATGAGGAGGATGGAGATGAGAATTCTATCCATATGGGATAGAATATTGACCAAAGAGGTTTCTACTCCACAGAAAAAGGTTAAGAAGGATAAGAAGAAGAAAGAAATTGTTCAACAAATAGAATCCTCCAGTGATTCTTAAGAAGAGGTAGTCTTCAGTTCAGATGAAGACCAACAACAAAAAGAAGCTCAAGATCAAGTAGAGAGCAGTCAGCACCCAAAGCAACAGATAGCCTCTACTCCAGGGGGAGAACACCCTGAACAAGCAGTACAAGACAGTGAACTATCTGAGTTGCCTGCCTAAGGGGGAGGCATTGCTGTAGCTACTCTGGAGAGTGAGTATGCTGCTAATACAGTGATGGACATTGTATCAGACATAAACAAAGAAGCACTGATCATTGCTGAGAAGGAAGCATAAGATGTGCATATGAAAGATATAGCTAAAGATGAGCAAGTAAGTATCTCCTTTAAAGAGAGGGCCCTTGACAAAAATCTGGATGTTCAGGGAGAACCTTTTGTTTCCCAAACTAATCTTGTTCCTCCAATTCAGATTCAGCGGGAGGTAACTATGGAAGAGTTGTTTCCTGATTTACCTGCAGCAAGGACTAAGGGGGAGCAGCAAATAGAAGAAAAGGAACTGCCAGGAACTGAGGGGAGGAGCTATTGAATGCTCCTTCTAATAAGGAAACAGTTGATATAGAAAGCTCATCACAATCTTTTTATGATGAGGAAGAATCCATGGCTAAAAAGAGAAAACTGGTTTCTCTGAGGAAAAGAAGTACAAGCTATAAGAAAGCCTTACAAATAGTCACTCCACCGCCTGCTCAAGTCATGGATTTCAATTAACTACTAGTCCAACTACAAGTCAAGTTGGATGAGCAAAGGCAGTCTTTAGAGAAATATGTGGATGTGTCAAATAAAAGAACTGCAGTTTCAGCTGGCTTAAGACATTAAATACATCATATTTGAAGTCAATTTAAATAAGAAAGAGATGACAGATTGCTTCCACAAGGGAGGTAATGTTGTAGTATATTTGGCTGAGCAACAATAGCTGATAAAGACTGAAGTTGAGGACATTGCAACCAAGTAAGGATATATTTTAGAAAATCAATTCTGGTCAAATGAAAATCTCAAGGACTCACATGAAGAAATACTCAAAAAACTAGGAAGTATTTCTACTGATTTGAAAACAGAAGTATCCAAGCAAATACAATCCGATCAAGCTGCTTTCCATATAGCCATTGAAGCTTCTAAAAAGACTATTTCTGATTACCTGACGAAATTCAAAGCCTACTACTAAGAAGGTACAAAATATCTAGCTGATCAAGTAAGCTTTCAAAAGAATGATATGAGGGATCATATAGCTAAAGAAGTCATAAAGGGGGAGAGATTATTAGTCAAAACCAGCCCTTATGATCCAAAATGGGTATCTAATACCATCAGAGCTACACTTGGATTTCCACCCATATGTGAGGATGATAATACTGCTGAGTCTGGTGTTCAACCTGCCTACATTGAAGGGGATCAGCTTGTGGTTGCACAAGTCATTTTTCCTCCAGCTGATTTTGACATAGTCCAGCAAGAAGTTCAGAAAATGTATACCCCTCCATAGGAGGCCCAGAATATTATTATTTAAAAGGTAGAAATGTCAAAGGCTACAAAGGAAGCTAAAGGGGAGGCACATCTTTTCAAGAAAAGGTTTAGAGAACAGGCAGAACTGAAGCTTTATTTTGAGCAGTGGATTCCTACCTCCAGGAACATTATTTCAACTTCCTGGAAAGCTGCGAAGGACAAGAAATATGATAGAGGAAAATGGTAATCAGATCAAGAGTGGAACAAGTATCAGGTAAGGCAAAAGGCTATACTTCAGTATAGGAGGAGTGTTAAAGCTGGGAAGTTATTTGCTGACTCTGTGGAGCCTAGTAAGTACTTTCAAAAGCCTTTTCACTATTTTGAAAGGCAAAGGATCAAGGCTGAAGAACTGAAAATGAAAGAGCTGAAAGGAAAGAAACTAGCTGATGATACTGAACATAATGTGCAGGATAAGATCAGATCTGGAAAAGGAATAGTAATCAAGGAGCCTAGTCTATCTTAGGATAAATAGTATAGTATGTAGAACAATGTAATATTTAGATTTTTGTTCTTTAAAGAAACATGTAAACCTAAACAATTTTCCTATTAATGAATGACATCATTTTAAGTATTGAGTTTAGCTATTATCTATGCTTATATGTTACCCTGCAGTGAAATGTATGAACATCTTTTTTTCCTTTGATTTATTATGTGTGGTGTATATCTTTGACTAAGGGTTATGACTTTTCCAAATAGGGGGAGATTGTTGGGTACACTGCAAACTATGTACCAGATTTGGAGAAGCCTCACCTTACTCAATAATATACATCAATTTGTATTTGATGGGATGTTTAAGTTCCAAGGTGCAGGTTAAGAAAAGCAGGAAAATTTCTAAGTACAAGTGTCGACACTTGTAAGGAATTGTGTCGACACCTTAAGCAGGAGTCGTGTCGACACCCAGGAGTTATGTCGACACCAGAAGCAAGGCATGTGTCGACACCCACAAATTGTGTCGACACCTGAATAAGGCTTGTGTTGACACAAAGGACTTGTGTCGACACACACTCAATGCCATCTATCATAAACTGCTGTACGGAGTCTGAAAGTCTTGTGTCGACACACAAGACTTGTGTCGACACACACTCAACGCCATCTATCATCAACTACTGTATTGAGTCTGAAAGGCTTGTGTTGACATACAGGACTTGTGTCGACACACACTCAATGTCATCTATCAGCAACCGTTGTACTGAGTCTGAAAGGGTTATCTCGACACACAGGACTTATGTCGACACAAACTCAATGACGTCTCGACATACACTAAATGCCATCTGTCTGAATCAACTATGTCGAGACCAGGAGTAGTTGTGTCGACACATAGGACTTTTGTCGACACATACAATAGAAGCTATGTCGAGAAGTAAAAGAATGACTGTGTCGACACATTGAGTGCTGTGTCGACATCGTCAAGACTTGTGTCGACACATATACTATTTGTGTCGACACATGTGAAGTAGTTTGTTGAGTGTTTCCTGCTGAGATATAAAGTCAGTGAAGAACCAACAGTCACGGCTGTAGACTTGATAGCTGTCATAAACAACAAGTCTGACACCTTTGTCAGAACTGTCAGAAGGTTGTTACAAACCGGATCAGCCTGTAATCATTGAGAAACTCTATATAAAGGACTGATCCGTGACAACCAAAGTAAGCAATTTAACAAATTACAAGGGAACAAACCAACACAGATCAAGAGAGAGAACGCAACAACAAGAAAGGGGGGAACCCTTAAGAAGGCAGATGCTGAACAGTCTGCAAGAAAGATTTAGATCTAATTCTGAATCTAAGAAGGGAGCTATCTGAAGATCAACTTTACACCAAGTCAGGATCAACCTCATTTTTTTCAATCAAGAAGCTTTGAAAAAGCTAAGTCAGGTTTGATCTGAAGTATACAGTTTATTCAAGAACTGATCAAGAAGCTCACACCAATTGAGAGTTATTTCTGGGTGAAATTTCTGTACAACTAAATCTTCTTTTTCGTTGTAAGATCTTCTATAGATTGTAGTTGTAAGCCTGTGTTTATAAAGGCTGAGGTAGGTCTGAGTGCCTGAGGTGTAGGACTTCTTAAAGTCTGAGTTGTAAGCCTGGTGATAAAGGCTGCGGTAAGGCTGTTTCCTGAAGTAGGGTTCTTAGGAAGAATCTGAGGTAGTACTTGTATAAGTCTGAGCTTTAGGAACCTATCAGGTTCTGAGTTGTAAGATATGTGGATCTGAGTTAGTGGAAGAAAGTTGGGCTAACTTCAGTTCTCTACTAGATAGGAGAAGGGGGAAGTGGATGTACCCATAACTTGGGGAACCACTATAAATCTGGTGTACTGTGCTGTGTTGTGTATGTTATGTTGTTGATAGCATTTTCTATGCTGTGATAGATCTAGTTACTTGCCTAAATTTATTAAAAGAAATTTGAACCTATTTACCCCCCCCTCACTCTAGGTATTTAGGCTCTTGAAATTAAGTCTTTCAGTCGTACCTGCATTCTTCAACCCGTAGGGCATTATCTTATAGCAGTAGCATCCATCACCCGTGATGAAGGAGACATCCTTTACATGGGGGGGGGGGGGTGCATCTCGATTTGCTGATAACCTAAAAATACATCTAAAAAACTAATTATAGGGAAACCGACGGCTGAGTCAACCAGCGCGTCGATCCGAGGCAAGGGGTAACAATCCTTGGGATATGATTTTTTAAGCAAAGAGAAATCTACACACATATTCCACCGGCCATCTCCTTTTTTAACCATAACAACATTGGATATCCAGCCAGGGTATTGAATTTCGGATACAAAGCTGGCCTTGAGGAGCTTGGCGACCTCCTCCCTGATCGGAGTTGTAAGCCGTACTTTTGCTATATGGGGCGAGCCTCCGAGTCTAAGTTAAGACGGTGACAGGAGACATTCGCGTCGATCCCGGGCATCTCGTCCGCACTCCAGGCAAAGACGTCCACATTTTTCTGGATGCACTCCATTATCCTTCCCCGATCCTCCAGCGTCAGCCACCCAGTGATACGGATCTTCTACACCCTGCCTTCCTGGGTGAGAACCTCCATCTTCACTACCTCCTCCGCTGCCTCCAGCCTGGACTGCTCCTCCCATTCAGTGGCATCCCCCTCTCCCTGGGATGGAACCTCCTCCTCATCCATGACCATCACCTCGGCCAGCTCTTCCAGATGCTCCTCCGCCTCCGATTCTTGGATGGGGGCCTCCCCCTCTACTACCTCTACCTCCTCCACTCCTTTGGACTCCTGCTCGACCAACTCCTACATCCTCCTATCCATCTCCTCGCCTCCCTCCTTCCATGATATGGAGTTCTGTGCCACCACATAGCACTCCCTCGCCACCCTAGGGTCTCCACGGACTCGGACCTGGACCCCCTCAACGTTGAACTTGAGACATTAGTGGAATTACGAGGGGATGTAGTGGAAGGCGCTAATGAGGGATCTCACAAAGATGTAGTTGTAGCTGTTGGGGGTGTCTACGATGACGAACCTGCAGTTTCTGGACTGCCTCACCAGGCTGACATAGAGTCCCACTCCTCCTTCCGCTTTTTTCCTTTCTCTAGAGAATCCGAAGAGTGGTCCATCCGAGGCCAGCACCCTCTTACCCTCCACCTTCATTGTGTCGAATGGCTTTTTAAAGATGATGTTGACGGAGCTCTCATTGTCGACGAGGATCCGGGAGATGGTGAAGTTCTCGATGGTTGTCTGATAGACCAGCGCATCGCAGAAAGGGTCCTCATAGCTCGACATATCCTCCCTTGAAAAGGTGATCCTCTCGTCCGGGGGCGAGGTCTGGGATGTCGATTCGACGCTCCTTCGATACATGATATGGAGGCTCACCTTACGTGAAGCTTCGAATCATACCCCCCCCCCATTCCGTGGATCACTCTGATCCCTCCTCGGGTTCCAACATCAGCTCGGTCTTCGCTTCTATCCTCCTCTGACCGAGGCCGGACCTCCTCGATCAACACACCATGCTAGTCCCGCTGCTCCCTGTTTCCTCTCATCTCGAAGAACTCCGGGCACCTAGATGTGATGTTCCCCTCCTCTTGATTGAAGTCGCAATAGGGTAGGTCCACCCTGACCTCCCTCCTCCTCCTTGGATGTCCTCTCCTCCTCCCCCCGAGGGAAATTGCCATGAAATCCTCATGATCGAGGAGAGGGGGTATCTGACCCTGCCTCCCGCCCTGGGGGTAAAATGGATCGTGGCCACCTTGGTGATTAACCCCTCCATGATAACCCCTCTTTGTCCCTTGGTCCTGCCACTCCGTCCTCCACCCTAGAGGATTTGTCGGCCCCTAATGCCCCCACCAGGGCTGCTGCTGCTACGGCTGCTCCCCTTATCTGGGCTCAGCCCTCCTCTCTTCTTGAACTCACCCACCCCTTGGCCTCTCCTCCTTCGTTGCTAAACAGACCAACCTCTGGGCACACTTCGGGTGTGCCGCCTCCATATCGGCCTCCCTGGTCGTCCTATCCATGAGCTCCTCGTAAGATATCAGAGGCGTCCTCTTCAGCTTCATGGCAAAGAACCCGGGCTGGAGACCCAGGGTGAAGGCTACCATCATGGTGTACCCCGACATCTCCTGCACCTGGGACAGTTACTCCTAGAACCTGTCCATATAGCTACCCAGGGTCTCTCCTGCCCCATACTTAATGCGGAACAAGGACTCCGCCTCCTTCTTCCTCTTCCTCGACGTGGTGAACCTCAACATGAACCCCCGACACAAGTCCTCGAAATAATAAATGGAGCTGGTTGGGAGCTAGTGGAACCACTCTTTTGCCTTCTCCTTGAGGGTGATGGCGAAGAATCGACACTTAAACCCGTCCAACATTTATCGGATCGAAACCACGTCTTCTAACCATTTGACGTGTTGGACCGGATCTCCCTTCCCTGTGTAGTAGGTCATCACCGGCTCCCGGAATCCTTCTAGAGCTGGGAGAGAAGAGACAAGATTGCTGAAGGGGCTTCCACCCATAGCTTGGCAAGATGGGTACTCCTCTCCTGCCGTCTCGTCAAAATGGAACTCGTCTGCCGAGTCGGGGAATAGAACTCGCCCCTACAGCTCGCATTCTCCCCCTCCAGCAACCTCCTTCCCAGCTCTCCGAATTGGCGCGTCGTCGCCCAAGGCCGGGACAGCGGCTACGGGAACCGCTGGTGTCGCGCTCTCTGCCTGCATGCCGAGTGCGACTCTGACGAGTCTGAGGACTTTCTCTCTGAGCTCTAACGACATCGCCGCTATGTTAGGGGGAGGGGGTGGCGAGTTTCCCCTGCATGAACCTTGTCCATCATCTTTATCCATCGAACTTGCGGGAGATTTTCTTTGTTGATCACTCTCCATGCTCACCGCACCAAAATGTTGAAACCGAGAATTTGGTCTCGAGGAGTTCACCCTTTGGGAAGGGGTGATTGCACACGTACTTCTCTTCCGCGAGTCCGAAAAACTAAGGGAGAAGGACTAGGGAAAGACCCAAAGCTCCAGCACAGAGGTCCCACCACACACCCGGATGATCTTACAGCGTTTCCCCTCCTTAGCCAAGTGCTGAAGCTAAGGAATCTCAGAAAGCGCTAGAAGAATGGGCACAAGTAAGCATGCCTTTCTGAAGTACCCCTTGGGTCCTATTTATAAGATTCTGAAATATGCCTGCAAATAGCCAACCTCCGCTGTTTGGAACAGCTATGTGCTGGCCACCTGGGTCTGCCAACAACGAGACTCCGCTATTGTAACTTGCTATGTGCAGGCCTACAGGGGCAAAATGGTAGAAAACACCCCACTCAACACGGGGCGAGTACCCCCCACTTCCTCTACTCGGCAAGGGCGGCGAGTGCCAGATGGAGCCAGCACTCGCTGCCTCGGCTCGGCGCTTTGGAGAGCTTGGGAATATAATGCCCTGCTCGCCTGCCGAGGCCTTGATGATCGGCCCAAAGTTTGTCGAGATGGGCTCGAAAAACTCGGCCCTTTGGTCGCCAAGGCGAACTGGACTAGGCGCCGAGGAGGGTCATGATCACTAAGGCGAGCTGGGAACTAACCGCTAGGGAAGGGGCGTCGAGTGGACTCGCCGCTGAGGATTCAGTTCGCCCTGGGCTTGGTCTGGGCTCGATCAACCTTACTCGCCGGATATGGGGTTGTAGACCTGTGGCTTTGTTGGGAGTGGTTCTCAGGGCCATAAGAACTGAAGGAAGCTACTCAACCCAGGTACCCCTCAAATACTCCACTTTCTTCTTGAGGAGGTTAACGATGGTTTTGTTCGCCGCCTCCACCTACCCGTTGATCTTGGGATGGTGGACCGAGGCAAACCTAAGATCAATCCATAGCTGCCCGCAGAAGTTGATGAACTCGGTGCTGGAAAACTGAGGCCTATTGATCGTAACTACAGCCTGGGGTAGACCATTTTGGAAGATGATCTCCCCCCATTCGAAGTTCCTGATTACCTGGGAGGTCACCTTGGCAAGTTCCTTCACTTCTATCCACTTAGAAAAATAATCAATCATTACCAACATGAAAATCCTCTACATGCTGGCCTGGGGGAAAGTCCCTACCAACTCTATACCCCAAATGGAGAAGTGCTAGGGAGCCGTGATACTCCTGCGCCGCTGAGAAGGCTGAAGTTGGAGGGGGTATAGAACTGACACTTGTGGCATTTCTTTGTTAACTCCGCGGCATCCCGACCTATGGTCAACAAAAAATACCCCTGCCGGATGACCCTTCTGTTGGGTTTTGGGGGATTGCACAACACTTGTGCACGCAGTGGAAATAAGAACTAGAAAAACCCAAACTAGTTTTGATCTAGCAATATTCATGAATCAAGAAGTAAAGCATGCTGTAATAAAATAAACTTTAATGGATTGAGTCAATACTCAACCAAGATGCTCTAGAAAAATTCCAACCGGTCACTAGCCGCTTGAGTCTTGAGCGCAGAAAGTATATCCGCCCCTCTACAGAAGTCCACGTGATCAGGAGAACCCATAAAAACTTGTCGCACAAGTTCTAGGTTGGGTGAGGACACTCAGCGTCTCCACAGACTTCTAGATCTTTTAAAGGAGAGGCAGCGGTGACACTCGCCGGGATCGGTATAGAGGTCGGCGACTGGATCGGCGGAATGCTTTCGTCGTCTTTTAGGGTTATTAGTCTTATCGCACAGTACAGCTCGTGTGCTTAGACAGAAACAGAAAACAGTAAACAGTAAACCCTAAAACCATCCTATTTATACTCCTGGAGATCAGTAAAACAACATCCCGTCGTTATTCGTAGACCCAGGACATAGATAAAATAGACCTTCGGCGAGACAATAGTTTGTCTTGACGAATCGTCGATTATCTACAGGATATACGACGAATCGTCAAGTATAAATTTATACTCCACGAATCATTGAGTATCTTAAAGCATATATGACGAACTCAAGGCTCTCAATGTAATATGCGCCAAAGGCCAAATTCGTCGAACGGTATTCGTAAAATTGCATTCATCGAATGACATTCGTCGAACGGCATTCGTCAAACTACATTTGTCGAACTGCATTTGTCAAATGTCATTCGTCAAACTTCATTCGTCGAACTACATTCGTCGAACTCATTCGTCAAACAACACACGACTTCTGTGCCAAAGGCAAGATTCGTCGAATGGCATTTAGGGAATACAAAACATTCAATGCCTAAGTGCTATATTTGCCGAGTAAACCCTTTACTCGACGAAAGCGTTGAATTCTCTCAACACACTCAATGCCTAAGACCCAGACTCGTCAAGTAAACTCCTTTATTCGACGAATCGCTGAGTGGACTCAACGCACTCAATGCTTAAGTGGGACAGTGGACGAATCAACACTTGATACTTGACAAATCGGTGAGTCAACTCAACACACTCCACACCATCATTCGTCGAGTTAACACTTAACCCGACAAAAGCGTTGACTGGTCTCAACGCACTCAACGATTTTGCCTTAGAATATTTCAGTCCCATATGCTCATCATATGAGTTATACTATACAGAACCAAAATCCCAATTTATCCATAATCTTATGTGCGACCCTGATAGGCTCATATTGAGTTGGCAGTGAGGCTACATGATTGATCACTTCCAGATCACTATGGTAGCTCATATACCATCCACTATTATTACAGACACACCTTCTACCTCCATCACTCATGTTTCACCATCTCAACCTCCATCTCCACCACAATAACCAAACCACATTCCTGAGGATACACCATCTCCTTCTCAATCGCCTCAACCATCACATTTTGCTGATATTCCATCCACTTCTACTCTTCTAGATCAACCTTTGTCATTCCCTACCTTCAATATAATCTCATCTTCATCTTCTCAACCCTCTCCACAACTTTCACCTCTTCAAGATAAACATCTTGATGCCATCCCTCCAAATATTTCACCAATATTCCCAACCTTCCAACATTCAGACCTACCTCAAGCACTCTCCATCTGTTCCAACTGTGGTCACAAATCCACCTATACCCCTTCTACTCTTGATCCACTATATCTAGAGTTCTCTAACATTGCTAATGATATTCTTCAATTCATCACTCCCTCTCTGAAGAAGCTCATAGATGAGGTTGTTGCCCTCTCACTGCTTCTATTTCCCTTCTATGTGCATAGCTGGCAGGGGGAGATGTACAATGAAGAAGCTCCTCTAGCAGCAGTAACAGCAGCAGTAACAACAACAGCAGTAGCAATTCCAACAGCAAAAATAGTTGAAATTCCTGATGATGATATTGAAATGATTTGTTTAGAAGAAGATTCAGTTGATACAACAGTGATCACTATTGGTGATTTCTTCATTAATCCCAAAGTTAACATTTATTCATTACTTCTTTCTTTTTATACAGTTTATAGCAGAAATATAACAGCTGATACAGTATCTGATTATTCCAAAGCGATTGTTTGCTATTCTGCTCTAGTTAATTCTTCTGTGTTAGAAGAAATTAAAAATATTTTCTGTATTATTTCTTCCAGTATTTCTGTTATAGATCCAAAGGCTTTCCCTCCTCCAACTTATGCTTAGGCTGAGTCCCCAATGCCAGATCTTGATGAAATCATGTTTCAAGACATGGAACCAGAAAGTGACAGTGTTCAGGCTACAGATATTACAAATATTACATCCAAAGAGCCAGAAGTTCGAGCAATAAATCAAGCTGATTTGTTTAAGCAAATTGATGAGTTATTTGATAATCCTGCTAGTAATTCTAAAAATGATGATGATGATTAAGAAAATTTTGATTCTAAGAAGAGAAAAGCCAAGAAGAAGGCTGCAGCAAAGGCTGCACTAATACCAAATCCAATAGAAGGGACTCCCTACTATATTCTACACAATATTACACTCACTCCAGATTCACCTTATTGGATGAGACTGTCTAAGAATGAGCAAAAGAGAAGAAATAAGATGAAGAGATACAATTCTCCTCCTAAGAAGTATTGGAAAGGACGTCCTCCTCCTCCTCAAATAGCAGGATCAGCAGTCAATGCTTCTCAAGCTCAATGGTCTGCTTCTTATTCTTATCAATCAAGACCTACTCCTAGCATCAAAGAAATACCTTCTAAGTCAGAAACTCAATCAAGCAGTCAACAGAAGAAACAACAGTAACAGTCTGATAGTCAAAGCAGCCAGCAGAAAGTTCAAGATGTTCAAGAAGAAAAATAAAGCCAGAGAGACCTCCCTCTCCTGCTTATAACCCAGAATTGGATCCCAACTATAGAATTGCCAGGTTCAATGAGCTTATATCTCTATCTAAAATAAGGAAGGCCAAGAAAGAAGGAAAGGATGCCTCTCAATTCTCAACTATGTCTTCTTACAGGAAGAAAGAACTGGACAAATATCAGGTACAAAATCTTTTCAATGTTGATACCTATATGAATTTGCATACTGAAGCTGTAGTGCTAGAGATGCAACTGTAAAAATTCTTGGTGCACAAGACAGGAAGATGACCCAAAGAGAAGTAGAGATCCAAAAAGGAAAATGGTTTTCACAAAACCTTCTTTATCTTCTTCAAAGAAAGACTCTTAATTTTCTGCCTATGGATTTTGAACTTTATTATTGTTGTATATATTCACAAGGCACATTTGTTCATATCTGCTGAATTATTTAAATTTCTATCTGATATTTTATTGCTTGGTGATTTTCTTTATTTTTTTGTATAGTGACCTCACCCAAATAGGGGGAGGTTGTTGGAACCCTACTTGAGATTTGGGCTAGGTTCAGTATTTGGTTTGATGACCCAACATGTATAGCCTAGGGTCATATGTTAGTTCTAGGGTAAAGGTCAGTCACATTAGGATTAGATTATTAAAACCTACCTTCAGATGAATTCAGAGACACAAGACTTTAAAGACAAGACAGTTTAAAGATTGCAGAAAAGGTGTTCGACGATAGCTGAACTCAACTCGATGATCGTCGATCTCATATCGATGAACTCGGAGTTCCTTCTCTAAGTTGAGCTCGACAAAATTCCAGCTGAGATCGACGAACTATGAGCTTATACAATAATCTCAGCTCGACGAAGTGCCTTCTCAGTTCGACGAAGTTGGAGCTCATATTGGCAAGGAGAAATCTTAGCTCGACGAACTTGGAGTTTTGGTCGATGAAATCAATGCTGAGTTCAAGTAACTCTTTCCAGGTTCTGTTTGACTATTCTTCTCTGCAGTTTCTCAGTTTGACAACTAGTCTGATTTAAAATTCTATTATATTAAGACAGTAATGCTCTGATAATTAATATTCAATATTCTCAAGAATATAGTCGTTTCCTGACAGCATTAATTATGTGTTTTCACAGTGTAAGACCCCCTTTTTTTTCTTTTTCAAACTCGGGGTCTTAGGCCCAGAACCGCCGCTTTGCGGTGACTCCTTCACATCTTGAAGGGTCATCACCACAAGGCGCCGATTCCGCCGGCCATTTCGATCACAGAAAGGTAGCACAAAATAAGAAGTAAGAGCAATGCAGTCCACATTAATAAAATCACATATATATAATAAAGCTCCACGAAGGGAGTGTCCACAGAAAGCATCAGAGTGCAGCATAATGTAAAACTAGAAATAAGGGCATAAGCCATGTACATCAGAGTCCTCACTACAAGTCTCTCATGCGGAAGCGAAAACAGAAACTACTCGAGGTCGAGACTCACGGTCCCGGCTGTGTGAACTCCGGAGCTAGACTGCACCATCTCTAGGCGCACCGGTCTCTGGGGCTGCTCCTCCATGCTGGGCTCCACGATCCCCTAAATGATGCGGTTCGAAAACCGTTAGTCATAAAGACTAAGCCCTATCATCCCCTACCCCTTCCCCCATGGCTCCTAGGTACCGAGCGGGGAGGAAGAAAGGGAAGGACATGATGGTAGAGATAAATCAAGAAACAGGTGACTATGGACTTAATCTAGCAAGATGTATTCGGTGAGCAGTTAATATGATTGTTATAATAGGTCTACCAATAAGAAAAGCAAATATATGAATTTAAACCTTCACTTATGCGAGACACATAAGCAAAAGGGATCTTTTGCAAGGCTCCCATCGTATAGAGTGTCCCATACCACTTATACGTTGGGGTGTCGGTTATCAAACAGCAATGGTTGTTATATATTGAAATTAACCTTTGATTTATAAACTTGCCCACACAGGCTTATAGACCAAGGGGTCATTTTGCAGGTCCTAATGTATAAGCGTCCCATACCACTTATACTTTAGGTGTCAGGGTTAAATGAATCGATTATGCTATGACATGCTAGTGGGTATGATGAAACATGCAAGTGCAACTCACACACCCGACTCTGTGCACACAGACCTTTAGTTCCCCCTTTCGGAGCCGTTACCTCCCAAGATACCTCCGTAGTGGCAAACGGAAGTGGTGGGTTGGGCCTCGCCCACCTCCAAAACTAGTAAAAGCACCACTGGTCTGACCTATCGTACGCCTCAACGCTTGGTGCACTAAGCGGACGCCTGCGTACTCTTGCCGGCTGGCGCACCGGACTTCTGTTGGCGGAGTGCTAATCACCCCGCTGAGTCAACTATATCGGTGTCGGTGCAATCGAACTCCCCGATATCGTAAAACCCACCACCTTAACTTTTCCTATCTTATGCACATGCAAGTTTAATCGCAAACACACAAAAACCGAGCCGAAGCTCCCCGGACCCAGACGTCCGTCTCCAACCAACCGAGCCGAAGCTCCCCGGACCAAACGTCCGTCTCCAACCAACCGAGCCGAAGCTCCCCGGACCATCCCGTCCATCTCCAAACCAACCGAGCCGAAGCTCCCATCAATCTTCCTGTGCCAACAGTGTTTGTGAAGAGTGCGGCCCTAATTACTAAGTTACTCTTGTCGGTTTCTTATTACAGTTTACGTTAGCCCAGGACTGCCCCCGGTATACCCCGTGAAGGGCTCTCAAGGGGCACTAGGAACCAAGACGGCGGCATTATGGCCCGAAGTTCCCTTTCGCAAGGCACTTATTGTTATTGGTTTATTTCCCTTAGCCCGATTCCCTTCTCATATTACAATAGACTATCCTAGGGTAATTTTTTAACCTTCCTCTCTTCGGGAAAAGCGATCTTTCGCCTAACCCGAGCACCTCTTAACTCTAACTATCACCACTACTCACTACTCTTTATATCTTCCTCAGATCATGTCCTATTGCATTTCATAATTTACTAAATGCAGACTGACCTAGGCTACATGTCGAACCGGTTATGAAATGATCCATTACTCATCCAAATGCCCTAAATTATTTACTGGAGACTTACCATGACATAAATGACCTAAATCCAGAAAAGGGAAATTTTCCTAATTTATTTGGCATTTAATTAAATTCCTCGAAAATCCCAAGGGCTACCGGTTTGAACATGAACTACCCTAAGTTCTCATGCAAGATGTCCAGCAAATTTATGATAAATACTATGTTATCTCAATAGATTAAATCCTAAGTATCATAATTTTTCTATAATTAAAAGGGCATGAAAACTATTTTAGAAATAATCTCTAACTTCTGTTGTTTATGAATCAAGTACAGAAAATATTCTTCCAAAAATTATAAATAATTTATGTCATGCAGATAAAGGCCTAAAATTAGCACTGGCCAAGTTTCACAATTTTCCAGCAAGTGTTTTATCCTTAATCAATTTTTAAACATAAAAGCCCTTTCTATCATCTGTGAATAAAGTACTAGATTTACTCAACATAAAAATTCTATAAAAATCCAGGGATCAATGTTCTACTAATCAAGATCTAAATCCAGAATTTTAACTGATTATAATTAATTTAAAATCTCCAAATAATTGAAACAATAAATCTGGCAAATAATCCTTTAACACATGAATTATGATATTTATTAATCATAAAATTCCAGGAAAATTACCATACGTCTAAAACATCCTAAAACCCCCTCCTCCCGAGTTTCATAATTTTTGGATTAGATTTAGTGCTTAAAATAACTAACTTACATTTCTAACCTAATTCAAACTCTCAACTTCCGAGGTACCCAATTACCTCCAATTCCTTCACCATTTCAACCAGAGGGTTTTCAGCATATCATGCCACTCTCCTCTAAATTTCAAGGGCATACAAGAGATTTTGCTCCTATGTCCTTCACAAACCTCAAATTCCCACCCGTTGGATTTGAGCCAATCTCTTAGGGTAAAATCCACCCTAATCCACACCATGTTACCCAAGAGGGTAGACATAGACTCAACAATTCAGTGGCCAACAACTTCAGCCTCTTTTGAGGAGATTTGTCCACTCCATCTCCAAACGTACTTTTCCCCAAAGTACCCCTCACCAAGACCTATCTAGGACTTGATACTTCCCTATTCAAAACTCGACCAATCGAGTTGAAATTTTGTACAGATCTTAACATCGATGCCAGGGACCACCACCCAAAATTTGGGGGAGTTTGGACTTAATTTAATCTCCTAATTAATTTTATATTGTTTATTAAAATTTTACAAAAACATTAGGCAAAAGTTGTCCAAAAATTCTCATTTTTGGACAGCCTCTCGATACACATATTATAGATCTCCAGTCCAAATTTCAAGTCATTTGGACATGTTATGAACCGTGGGCAACCATTTCAATTTCTGGTTAGCCTAGGTCTTGATCCCACCAAAATGAGTGCTGTGGTCAAACCACTCACCCAATTTGAATAAAATCAATTTTAAATTAAAGTGGGCCCAGAGGGCTACAACTTTTGTGACTGGTCATTTTTCCTAAATCGGCCTCTAAGTGCCTCGTTTTGCAGCCTCAAAAATACATTCAAATAACCTATTTTTCCATTATGTACTATCTAATAAATCTATGTATTATATATTAATTCTACTGTTCATCTTCTTCATGAACCCGAACAGACACAGGAAAACATTTTTCCTCTAAGCATTCCGTGATCCGTCGCCGGCCGTTCGGTCACTTCCCTGGCCAGCCACCACCACCACCACCTCTGTTGAGGCGATGGCTAGCGGTCGGCGGTGGTTTGGCCGCCGGAGGTGGCGGTTTCCGGCGAACTCAAAACACCTTTTTCATGGTTTTCCATGAAAACGAGAGATGAGTCCGGCTCCGTTGAGCGCGAACTTCATTTCTAAGGATCCTAAGATCTACCCATGAAAGAGAAAGAGCAGAGGAGGACCTTGTTCGTGGTTTGAAGGCGAGAAGAACGACGGGGTGCCATGGCACGGTGGTGGCGTTGTTGAACTTCTCATACAGTAAGAACAAGGATCTGATCCGATTACTTGAGCGTGTAACCTTCTCCTCTTGTCCAGGTGGGCTTTTATAAATCAGGAAGTGGGAAGGTGAATGGGTAAAACCATTATGGCCATGAAGGCTCCTCCCCTTAACGTTTCGGTTTCGGTGAAGGGATAAGAAACGGTGGAAACTGTCCAGCTGGCAGTTTTCTACTGGACCACCTTTTCCTCATTTATTATATAATTATATAAGGAAAACGGCCGGAAGTTACTCCTGGTGTAACTTCCCACACCAGCATTTATTACCACGCGTGTTAGAATAATTTCGGGCCTGAACCGTCGTTTCGGCCAATGTCACGGGCGTGACACATAGGTCACGGGTGTGACAGGCCCGGATAGCCAATTCTGGGGTCGACGATCGTCGAACTGAGATCGACGATCGTCGATGGATGGTCACGGGCGTGACACCTTGGGTCACGGGCGTGACAGGCCCAAATGGCATATTTTGGGTCGACGATCGTCGAATTGAGATCGATGATCGTCGAAGGCTGGTCATGCCCTAGGTCACGGGCGTGACCTCTAGGTCACGGGCGTGACATGCCCGAACGGCAAATTTCGAGGCCGACGATCGTCGAATTGAGATCGACGATCGTCGAAGGCTGGTCACGCCCTAGGTCACGGGCGTGACACTCATGTCACGGGCGTGACATGCCCGGGCCGCAAGGTCGACGATCGTCTCACGGCGATCGACGATCGTCGATGGGGTCACGCCCATAGTCACGGGCGTGACATCTTGGTCACGGGCGTGACATGCCCAGACAGCACGTTCGACGATCGTCTCATGGAGATCGACGATCGTCGAAGTAGTCACGCCCAAGTCACGGGCGTGACGGGTCGGTCACGGGCGTGACCAACCCGTGACCCGAAATATATTGATCGCTTTATTTCAAATTTGGGCTTCCTAGGGTTTTGTCACAACTAACCGACTCCTAGGGGTCTAGCCGGAAATGGGATGTTACAAATCCCAATAAACAAAACAAAAATTTCGTCCCCGAAATTGAGGTTGAGTCTACGGGGATTTCTATCGGAATAAATTAAACTTGTAACATCCCATACGATCTTTCTATTGGGTTCAGGCGACTGTTCGTTTGATAACGAAGACAATCTCCCCAATAAACAAAAGATTAGCCCCTACCTTTCTGATTAAGTACGCATGCCTAGGTCCTGGATTTTCCTTATCTAGTCTTAACATTCCAAAACAAGAAGGCAGTCTATAGTATACCGAGAGGTGGTGAGATGTACCTGGCTGAATAGCTCCGGGTATCTTTGCCTCATCAGATCCTGCGGTTCCCAGGTGTGCTCCTCCTGACCGTGGTTTCTCCACAGAACCTTGACTATGGGGATCTTCTTGCGGCGCAAGATCCGCACTCCTTTGTCGTCGATCCGAACCGGCTCCAAGTGAACAGATCGGTCTGAAACTACCGGCCCTTCGGTGGTCAAAATCTGCTGCTCCGGGCGTAGTAGAGCCCTTCTCAGCGAAGAGATGTGGAAGACGTCGTGTAGAGCTGCCAGCTCTGGTGGCAACTCTAGCCTGTAGGCTAGGGGTCCGATCCGCTCCAGGATCCGGTAAGGGCCCATATACCTAGGGCTGAGTTTCTTCCTCCGACCGCGCACCCGTGAGACTCCGTGCATGGGCCGGATCTTCAAGAACACTCGATCCCCTACCCGAAACTCCACCTGATGATGCCGGGCGTCATAGTATTTAGCCTGTCTGCTCTACGCCTCCAACATCCTATCTCTGATCAGTCTCACCTGAGCCTCGGTGTCTTCAACGAAATCCGATCCCAGCAGCTTCGGATCCTCGTCCTGAACCCAAGAAAGCGGGGTCCTACATTTTCGTCCATACAAGGCTTCATAAGGTGCCATCCTGATGCTGGACTGGTAGCTATTATTATAGGAAAACTCGACCAACGGTAACATCTTCTCCCACGGCTCCCCTCGGTTCAGTATACACAGCCGTAGTAGATCCTCCAAGGTCCGGTTGGTGCGCTCTGTCTGCCCGTCCGTCTGAGGGTGGAAGGCCGTGCTAAAAGTCAACCGGGTGCCCAAATATGCCTGCACTGACCGCCACTCCCTGGATGTAAACCGTCCATCGCGGTCCGACACTATCGTCCGGGGCACGCCATGATATCGGACATACTGCTCCACAAACTTCCGTACCAGCACTCCCACCGAGTCATCCTTCCTGATCGGTACAAAGCGGGCCACCTTCGTCAACCGATCGACAATCACCCAAATCGAGTCGTTCCCTGTCCGAGACCGGGGAAGACCATGTATAAAATCCATCGCTATATTGTCAAACTTCCACTCCGGCACCGGGAGTGGCTGCAACAGTCCTGCGGGTTCCTGCACTCCGCCTTCACCAACTGACACGCCTCGCAATGGGTCACGAAGTACGTAATGTCCTTCTTCATGCCAGGCCAAAACATCGTCCTCTTCAAATCAGCGGACATCTTTGTGATCCCCGGGTGTACCGAGTACCGGCTGCAATGCGCCTCCATCATGATATCCTCTCGGATCTGGCCTCCTGCGGGTATATATACTCTGCCTCTGAAGTGGAGCAAACCCTCTCTCAGGGAATAATCTCCTGTCGAACCTTCCTCCAAGGCTCGGAACATCGGCTCCGCCCACGCATCTGTCCTCTGTC
This sequence comes from Platanthera zijinensis, assembly GCA_039513925.1. Classification (NCBI taxonomy): domain Eukaryota; kingdom Viridiplantae; phylum Streptophyta; class Magnoliopsida; order Asparagales; family Orchidaceae; genus Platanthera; species Platanthera zijinensis. The sequence continues at coordinate 123,250,800 of CM077093.1, read as the reverse complement.
CGTCCCGAATGCGATCCCGAATATCGTCTATGGCCACCATCGATGCCAGATACTCCCTATACAGAACTGGGTCATCCTCGGACACTAAGGATATCTGCATATCTCTGAATGACTGGACTAGCTCCATGGACATAACCTGGGGCCCAGCTTCGGAAGTGGCCGCTCTCCGACTCAACGCGTCGGCCACCACGTTTGCCTTCCCTGGATGGTAATGCATCTCATACTGGTAATCTGCTAAGAACTCCACCCAGCGCCTCTGCCTGATATTCAGCTCTTTCTGCGTGTCCACGTATTTCAAGTTCTTGTGATCGGAGAAGATATCACAGTGGACTCCATAAAGATAATGACGCCAGACCTTCAGAGCAAAAACGACCGCTCCCATCTCGAGGTCGTGCACCGGGTAGTTCCTCTCATGGGTCTTCAGCTGGCGGGAGGCATATGCTATGACATGTCCATTCTGCATCAGCACAGCTCCCATTCCCTGGTATGATGCGTCGGTGTACACCTGGAATCCTTCCTTTCCAGATGGAAGGGCCAGAATAGGGCTGAGATGAGTCGATCCTTCAGCTCCTGGAAAGCCGCCTGGCACTGCGAGGTCCAAACGAAAGGTGCCTCCTTCTTCGTCAAAGATGTGAGGGGGAGGGCAATCCGAGAGAATCCCTCCACGAACTTCCGGTAATATCCGGCAAGTCCCAAGAAACTTCGCACATCGGTGGCTGTCTTCAACTGCGGCCAATCTCGAACTGCTCGAATCTTTGCCGGATCCACTGCCAACCCGGCTCCGCTGATAATGTGGCCCAGGAAGGCCACCTCCTTCAACCAGAACTGACACTTGCTGAATTTTGCATAAAGGCGATGCTCCCGCAACCTCTCCAGGGTCAGTGCCAGATGCCGAGTGTGCTCCTCCTCCGTCCTAGAGTAGATCAGGATGTCGTCTATGAATACTATGACGAACACATCCAAGTAGGCCTCGAAAACCCGGTTCATGAGACTCATGAACGCCGACGGAGCATTCATGAGCCCAAAGGGCATCACGGTGAACTCATACAGGCCATATCTGCTACTAAAGGCCGTCTTCGGGATATCCTCCTCCTGGATCCGCAGCTGGTAGTATCCTGATCTCAAGTCCAGCTTCGAGAAATAATGGGCCCCCTCCAGCTGGTCGAATAATTCGTCTATCCGTGGGAGCGGATAGGTATTCCGGACGGTCAGCCTATTTAGTGCTCGATAATCGATGCACAGGCGGAGTGTCCCATCCTTCTTCTTCACGAACAGGACCGGTGCTCCCCATGGCGAGGAACTCAGTCTAACAAAACCTGCCTCAACTAATTCCTGCAACTGAGTCCGAAACTCTGCCAACTCCTTTGGGGCCATCCGATAAGGGGCCCTAGACGCCGGCTTGGCTCCCGGCACAAGCTGTATCTGAAAATCCTGCTCTCGGTGTGGAGGTAGTCCTGACAGTTTCTCCGGAAAGATGTCAGCGAAATCTTGCACCACCAGGATGTCTGTCACCGACTCCTTAACTTCCGCCATCTCAAAAAGAATCTGATAGACCTCCTCTCCCTGCAGATGGGCCTTAACGGCCTGTACCGAAGATAAGAGTATACGAGAGACAGGTCTTATACCTTCGATGGTAATGAAAGAGTCCCCGTGTCTCACGGTGATCCTCTTTGCCTGGCAGTCAATCTGGGCGTAGTTCCAGTGCAGCCATACCATGCCCAGGATCAGGTCGTAGTCCGTTAGCTTCAAAATCGTCGCTGGAGCCTCGAACGCTTTTCCACCAATTTCCGCCTCCATATTGCAGTGATCCGTGGTAAGGAGCTCAGATCCATCCGGTAGTCGCACCCTCATCCTCGAGCCTGTGAACCGCTCCACACCTTCCAGTCCTTCCACGAACGACTCCGACACAAAGGAGTGAGTAGCTCCAGTATCAAAAAGCGTGCGGGCAGGCTTGCCGCTGATGAAGACTATACCTGGGGTGATTAAATATCTCAGGGTTCTATAAAGAGTTTTCTTTCCTTGTTAATCTATCTAGTGCGGTTCTGAGTTTTAACAACTTAAAGGAAAATTCTATGATAGTAAAGAAGCATTGCAGCGTACCTGCTATGACCTGCTCCAGATTTCGAGGCTGCGCAAGGTCCAAAGCATATACCTGCTCTCTTTCCTGTCTACGATCTCCCCACTGGTATCCACGACCACGGCCGCGTCCTCGGCCTCCGTAATGCTGAGCTGGTGGGCCGCCCTGATGTGCTGGAGGTGGTGCCCCCCTCATGGGGTAGTTACTACGAATGTGCCCAATCTGATGGCAAAGAAAACACTCTGGTGGGGGATACGCCATTCCCCCGGGTCTCGGCATCTCCTGCATCCGAAGAGGGGGAGGGGCTAATACCACCTGTTCCCTCGGCTCCTGCCTCACGTCCTGACGAGGCTGGTCCTCTGTCCTCCTCCCCTCTGGTACAGCACCCCGCCGCTGGTCATTCCTACCTCTCCGTCCCTGATCCTCTGCTGGCCGCTTCCGGCCCCGGGTGGTGTGCCAGTCAGCCTCAATCCTTTTGGCCATCTCCAAGATCTGGGAGATGGGCCCGTCAGATACAAACAACAGAGCCTCCCTCAAGTCCTCCCGCAGGCCCTTATAGAACCTCCTGATATACCCTGCCTCGTGCAGCTGGTAGAAATCTGCGTATCGAGCCAGTTGGTCAAACTCTCGATGGTACTCCACCACGGTCCGGGTACCCTGCTTCAGCTGTAAGAACCGCTCCTCCAAATCATCCCTAGCCGATTGTGGAACGAAATGCTCCAGCAGTGCGTCCCTGAACTCCTCCCAAGTAACCTCCGCAACCTCCCTATCAGCAAAGTTCGGGTCCAACAGCGTCTTCCACCACCTCTTTGCATGGGACTCCAGGCAGGAGACAACTAGAGCCACCCTCTCCTCCCAGGGACATCGTATTCCGGTCAGCATCTCGTACATGATATCTAGCCACTCTTCCGTCCGAACCGCCGACTCTGTCCCCAAATAGGACGGGGGAGCCAGTCCTCGGAAGATGCTTAGCCAGTTGGCCCCCGGATTTGGCTGCGGGGCCGGAACCTGCTGGGCCCTGAAGGCTTCCAGAATGGCAGTCAGGGTCTGTCCCATGTCTAACTGAAGGAAAGGAGTGGGGGCCGGTGGGGGTGGCGCAACATCCTGAGCCTGTTGAACTCCACCTTGTGGCGTAGTCCGTGCTGGAGGCTGCGTAACAAAAACACGCGCTGAGAAAACGTTCAAATATTACATAAAGGTGGACAATTTATATGTGATCCCCATATGGGCACACCACTGCATCCGCTGCTTAGTTTGTCCCCAAACTAAACTCGAGCGGGGGGTGACCTAGGGTTTGTGGACTGCTACTTCCTTCTGATCGATGTTTCCTCTGATACCACTTGTAAGACCCCCTTTTTTTTTCTTTTTCAAACCCGGGGTCTTAGGCCCAGAACCGCCGCTTTGCGGTGACTCCTTCACGTCTTGAAGGGTCATCACCACAAGGCGCCGATTCCGCCGGCCATTTCGATCACAGAAAGGTAGCACAAAATAAGAAGTAAGAGCAATGCAGTCCACATTAATAAAATCACATATATATAATAAAGCTCCATGAAGGGAGTGTCCACAGAAAGCATCAGAGTGCAGCATAATGTAAAACTAGAAATAAGGGCATAAGCCCGGTACATCAGAGTCCTCACTACAAGTCTCTCATGCGGAAGCGAAAACAGAAACTACTCGAGGTCGAGACTCACGGTCCCGGCTGTGTGAACTCCGGAGCTAGACTGCCCCATCTCTAGGCGCACCGGTCTCTGGGGCTGCTCCACCATACTGGGCTCCACGATCCCCTAAATGATGCGGTTCGAAAACCGTTAGTCATAAAGACTAAGCCCTATCATCCCCTACCCCTTCCCCCATGGCTCCTAGGTACCGAGCGGGGAGGAAGAAAGGGAAGGACATGATGGTAGAGATAAATCAAGAAACATGTGACTATGGACTTAATCTAGCAAGATGTATTCGGTGAGCAGTTAATATGATTGTTATAATAGGTCTAGCAATAAGAAAAGCAAATATATGAATTTAAACCATCACTTATGCGAGACACATAAGCAAAAGGGATCTTTTGCAAGGCTCCCATCGTATAGAGTGTCCCATACCACTTATACGTTAGGGTGTCGGTTATCAAACAGCAATGGTTGTTATATATTGAAATTAACCTTTGATTTATAAACTTGTCCACACAGGCTTATAGACCAAGGGGTCGTTTTGCAGGTCCTAATGTATAAGCGTCCCATACCACTTATACTTTAGGTGTCAGGGTTAAATGAATCGATTATGCTATGACATGCTAGTGGGTATGATGAAACATGCAAGTGCAACTCACACACCCGACTCTGTGCACATAGACCTTTAGTTCCCCCTTTCGGAGCCGTTACCTCCCAGGATACCTCCGTAGTGGCAAACGGAAGTGGTGGGTTGGGCCTCGCCCACCTCCAAAACCAGTAAAAGCACCACTGGTCTGACCTATCGTACGCCTCAACGCTTGGTGCACTAAGCGGACGCCTGCGTACTCTTGCTGGCTGGCGCACCGGACTTCTGTTGGCGGAGTGCTAATCACCCCGCCGAGTCAACGATATCGGTGTCGGTGCAATCGAACTCCCCGATATCGTAAAACCCACCACCTTAACTTTTCCTATCTTATGCACATGCAAGTTTAATCGCAAACACACAAAAACCGAGTCGAAGCTCCCCGGACCCAGACGTCCGTCTCCAACCAACCGAGCCGAAGCTCCCCGGACCAAACGTCCGTCTCCAACCAACTGAGCCGAAGCTCCCCGGACCATCCCGTCCGTCTCCAAACCAACCGAGCCGAAGTTCCCATCAATCTTCCTGTGCCAACAGTGTTTGTGAAGAGTGCGGCCCTAATTACTAAGTTACTCTTGTCGGTTTGTTATTACAGTTTACGTTAGCCCAGGACTGCCCCCGGTATACCCCGTGAAGGGCTCTCAAGGGGCACTAGGAACCAAGACGGCGGCATTACGGCTCGAAGTTCCCTTTCACAAGGCACTTATTGTTATTGGTTTATTTCCCTTAGCCCGATTCCCTTCTCATATTACAATAGACTATCCTAGGGTAATTTTTTAACCTTCCTCTCTTCGGGAAAAGCGATCTTTCGCCTAACCCGAGCACCTCTTAACTCTAACTATCACCACTACTCACTACTCTTTATATCTTCCTCAGATCATGTCCTATTGCATTTCACAATTTACTAAATGCAGACTGACCTAGGCTACATGTCGAACCGGTTATGAAATGATCCATTACTCATCCAAATGCCCTAAATTATTTACTGGAGACTTACCATGAAATAAATGACCTAAATCCAGAAAATGGAAATTTTCCTAATTTATTTGGCATTTAATTAAATTCCTCGAAAATCCCAAGGGCTACCGGTTTGAACATGAACTACCCTAAGTTCTCATGCAAGATGTCCAGCAAATTTATGATAAATACTATGTTATTTCTATAGGTTAAATCCTAAGTATCATAATTTTTCTATAATTAAAAGGGCATGAAAACTATTTTAGAAATAATCTCTAACTTCTGTTGTTTATGAATCATGTATAGAAAATATTCTTCCAAAAATTATAAATAATTTATGTCATGCAGATAAAGGCCTAAAATTAGCACTGGCCAAGTTTCACAATTTTCCAGCAAGTATTTTATCCTTAATCAATTTTTAAACATAAAAGCCCTTTCTATCATCTGTGAATAAACTACTAGATTTACTCAACATAAAAATTTTATAAAAATCCAGGGATCAATGTGCTACTAATCAAGATCTAAATCCAGAATTTAAACTGATTATAATTAATTTAAAATCTCCAAATAATTGAAACAATAAATCGGGCAAATAATCCTTTAACACATGAAGTATGATATTTATTAATCATAAAATTCCAGGAAAATTACCATAAGTCTAAAACATCCTAAAACCCCCTCCTCCCGAGTTTCATAATTTTTGGATTAGATTTAGTGCTTAAAATAACTAAATTACAGTTCTAACCTAATTCAAACTCTCAACTTCCGAGGTACCCAATTACCTCCAATTCCTTCACCATTTCAACCAGAGGGTTTTCAGCATATCATGCCACTCTCCTCCAAATTTCAAGGGCATACAAGAGCTTTTGCTCCTATGTCCTTCACAAACCTCAAATTCCCACCCGTTGGATTTGAGCCAATCTCTTAGGGTAAAATCCACCCTAATCCACACCATGTTACCCAAGAGGGTAGACATAGACTCAACAAATCAGTGGCCAACAACTTCAGCCTCTTTTGAGGAGATTTGTCCACTCCATCTCCAAACGTACTTTTCCCCAAAGTACCCCTCACCAAGACCTATCTAGGACTTGATACTTCCCTATTCAAAACTCGACCAATCGAGTTGAAATTTTGTACAGATCTTAACATCGATGCCAGGGACCACCACCCAAAATTTGGGGGAGTTTGGACTTAATTTAATCTCCTAATTAATTTTATATTGTTTATTAAAATTTTACAAAAACATTAGGCAAAAGTTGTCCAAAAATTCACATTTTTGGACAGCCTCTCGATACACATATTATAGATCTCCAGTCCAAATTTCAAGTCATTTGGACATGTTATGAACCGTGGGCAACCATTTCAATTTCTGGTTAGCCTAGGTCTTGATCCCACCAAAATGAGTGCTGTGGTCAAACCACTCACCCAATTTGAATAAAATCAATTTTAAATTAAAGTGGGCCCAGAGGGCTACAACTTTTGTGACTGGTCATTTTTCCTAAATCGGCCTCTAAGTGCCTCGTTTTGCAGCCTCAAAAATACATTCAAATAACCTATTTTTCCATTATGTACTATCTAATAAATCTATGTATTATATATTAATTCTACTGTTCATCTTCTTCATGAACCCGAACAGACACAGGAAAACATTTTTCCTGTAAGCATTCCGTGATCCGTCGCCGGCCGTTCGGTCACTTCCCTGGCCAGCCACCACCACCACCACCTCTGTTGAGGCGATGGCTAGCGGTCGGCGGTGGTTTGGCCGCCGGAGGTGGCGGTTTCCGGCGAACTCAAAACACATTTTTCATGGTTTTCCATGAAAACGAGAGATGAGTCCGGCTCCGTTGAGCGCGAACTTCCTTTCTAAGGATCCTAAGATCTACCCATGAAAGAGAAAGAGCAGAGGAGGACCTTGTTCGTGGTTTGAAGGCGAGAAGAACGACGGGGTGCCATGGCACGGTGGTGGCGTTGCTGAACTTCTCCTACAGTAAGAACAAGGATCTGATCCGATTACTTGAGCGTGTAACCTTCTCCTCTTGTCCAGGTGGGCTTTTATAAATCAGGAAGTGGGAAGGTGAATGGGTAAAACCATTATGGCCATGAAGGCTCCTCCCCTTAACGTTTCGGTTTCGGTGAAGGGATAAGAAACGGTGGAAACTGTCCAGCTGGCAGTTTTCTACTGGACCACCTTTTCCTCATTTATTATATAATTATAGAAGGAAAATGGCCGGAAGTTACTCCTGGTGTAACTTCCCACACCAGCATTTATTACCACGCGTGTTAGAATAATTTCGGGCCTGAACCGTCGTTTCGGCCAATGTCACGGGCGTGACACATAGGTCACGGGCGTGACAGGCCCGGATAGCCAATTCTGGGTTCGACGATCGTCGAACTGAGATCGACGATCGTCGATGGATGGTCACGGGCGTGACACCTTGGGTCACGGGCGTGACAGGCCCGAATGGCAGATTTTGGGTCGACGATCGTCGAAGGCTGGTCACGCCCTAGGTCACGGGCGTGACCTCTAGGTCACGGGCGTGACATGCCCGAACGGCAAATTTCGAGGCCGATGATCGTCGAATTGAGATTGACGATCGTCGAAGGCTGGTCACGCCCTAGGTAACGGGCGTGACACTCAGGTCACGGGCGTGACATGCCCGGGCCGCAAGGTCGACGATCGTCTCACGGCGATCGACGATCGTCGATGGGGTCACGCCCATAGTCACGGGCGTGACATCTTGGTCACGGGCGTGATATGCCCAGACAGCACATTCGACGATCGTCTCGTGGAGATCGACGATCGTCGAAGTAGTCACGCCCAAGTCACGGGCGTGACGGGTCGGTCACGGGCGTGACCAACCCGTGACCCGAAATATATTGATCGCTTTATTTCAAATTTGGGCTTCCTAGGGTTTTGTCACAACTAACCGACTCCTAGGGGTCTAGCCGGAAATGGGATGTTACACACAGAGTTATTACTCTATCATATTGACTTGGGACAGTTAATAAAATACATTCAAGACAAAAATATCCGTTCAGAATCCAAGAAATTTTGCAGAATATTTCAAGGAATTTGAAATTCAAATCAGCAATAAATATTTAAAGAAATTTCTAGAAGATTGAAAGAATTTTTTTAGTAATTAAGCACAAGGAGAAGAAGAAAGAGAACATCTAAAAATAGAGAACAAGAGACAGAGATAGAGAGCATCTAGTTCATCATTCTTCTTCTTCAATCTTTTATTCCAGTAACACGTATTCAATCTGAGACAAAAAGTTCAATCTCTCAGAATGATTCACTTGAATAGGATGTTTTAATCTTTGAAGGGATACACCCTATAACAAACCATCCACTCCTGATCAGATTTCTATAACTCAGGGGGAGCTTTGACAACATCAAAAAAATCCACTAGTCTTCTCAGAGATTAAAGACAGAGAAGACAACATCATTTTTATTTTCTTTCACTATGTACAGGGTTTTAACTCTCTTCAAAAGTTAGCCTTTTTGGTTGTCAAGTCTCCTAATCAAAAGTCTTGTTTTGTTTTTGGGAACCTGATCAAAAGCTCAAAAGGTTTCTAGATCTCCTTTAGAAAATAGATCTTGTGGTGACAGGGCACCTTAGCAAAAACCTGTGGTGGCGGGGCACCTGATCAAAAACCTGTAATGGATTCCTACCAGGGTGGTAGAAGAGTGGATGTACCAAGGTTTATTGGGGAACCACTCTAAACTCCTTGTGTCGTTTGGTTGTGCTTTTACTTTTTATTTTCTATTTTGTGATACTTCTTTATATATATATATATATATATATATATATATATATATATATCACTTTTTTTAATCCGCTGTAAAAAAAAAGTTAAATTTTAAAATACTCTATTCACCCCCCCTCTACAGTTAGTTAGATCAATCCCTCATTTTCATCTTCCAACTAACAGCACCTCCATTTAGGCAAAACCCAAAACCTGACTGAGACTTTGAATCGCCCCTATCAGTTTGGAAGATAGCATTAATGTAACCACTTACCACGAACTCTTCCTCTCTGCCGAATACCAAGAATGTATCCTTAGTCCTTCTCAAGTACTTGAGTATATTCTTGACGGCTATCTAGTGACCATTATCGAGATCATACTTATACATGCTAAACATGCTCAAAGCATAAGAGACATCGTGTATAGTACATATCATTGCATACATCATTGACCCAATTGCCGAAGCATATGGAATCAACTTCATGCGGTCCTTATCTTCACAAGACTTAGGACATTGGTCATTAGAGAGACTCACACAAAGAGACATGGGCAAGAATCTTTTCTTGGACTCGAGCATGTTGAACCATTTCTATGCCTTATCAATGTATATAGATTGGGTCAAACCCAACAACTTCTTCGATCTATCTTTATAGATCTTAATACCAAGTATATAAGTCGCTTTCCCTAAGTCCTTCATCGAAAAGCAGTTCCTTAGGTTGTCCTTAACAATTTCAGGGTCGCTTCGTCATTCCCAATCAACAGTATATCATCTACATACAAATCAGGAAGACAACATTGCTCCCACTAATTCGTTTATAAACACACAGTTCATCCTTATTTTTGATAAAAACAAACTCTTTGATTTTTTCATAAAAATGAAGATTATAACTTTGATAAGCTTGTTTTAACTCATAAATGGATCTCTACAGGTTGCATATTTTAGTTGTTTCACCCGTAGATACAAAACACTTGGGTTGTGCCATATACACTTCCTCAAGGAGGTTCCCATTAAGGAAAGCCGTTTTGACATCCGTTAGCCAGATCTCATTGTCATAATATGCAGCAATTGCAAGCAGAATTTTGATGGAGTTAACTATGGCAATAGGGGGAAAGGTCTTATCATAGTCAATACTATGAATTTGCTTGAAACCTTAGCCACCAGTCACCCTTTGAATGTCTGTGCATTCCCATCTATGTCGGTATTCTACTTTTTGAAGACCAACATGCACACTATGGGTCTTACCCCTTCAGGTTGTTCCACCAAAATCCATACTTGGTTTTCATACATGGAGTCAATTTAAGATTTTATGGCCTCAAGCCACTTCTCGTAGTCCGGTCCACAAATAGCCTCTTGGTAGGTTGCAGGCTCATCACTATGTTCCATAAGAAACACATTACCTATTTTAGACACGAGAAATCCATATCTCTTAAGCTCAAATATTAGTCTACCAGATCTACGTGGAACTTGTGTTTCTTGAGCAGGCTCTCATGCTACAACAACTTGTAGTCCTGACTCAGGTTCCAATTCTGGTTCATTCACAGTTTGTGGTTCCTGAACTTCTTCAAGTTCTATCCTGGTTGTCTTTCTACTTAAGAACTCTGTCTTAAGAAAGACACCAGTCCTCGCGACAAACACTTTTTCCTCGGCCGTTAGGTAGAAGTAGTACCCTTTATTTTACTTAGGATACCCCACACAATAACACTTCTTTATTTGGGTTCCAGCTTATCAGGCATTTGACGTCTCATATATGGCTCACATCCCCAAACCTTAATGAACGACATACTGGGACGCTTCCCAGTCCATATCTCATATGGTCTCTTTAGAACCGCTTTCGTTGGAGCACGATTTAGTGTTAATGTTGTTGTTTCTAGAGCAAAAACCCAAAAGGAAACAGGCAGATCTGCATGACTCATCATCGATCGCACCATGTCTAATAAGGTTCGATTCCTCCCTCAGACACACCATTATGTTGTGGTATTGTAAGTGGAGTGAGTTGTGATACAACACAACACGCTTTCAGATCATCACGGAAATCATGACTTAAGTATTCTCCACCTCGATCAGATCGGAGTGCTTTACCCTTCTTACCCAATTGGTTCTCTACTTCGTTCTTAAACTCTTTGAACTTTTCAATGGTCTCGGATTTGCACTTCATAAGATACACATATCCATATATACTGAAATCATCAGTATATGTAACAAAGTAAAAGTACCCACCTCCATCCATAGAACTCATGGGTCAACATACATCACTATGTACTATTCCCAAGAGATCATCAGCACTCTCATTGAAGCCAGTGAAAGGGACTTTAGTCATCTTGCCTAACAAACAAGATTCGCATCTCTCAAATGTTTTATAATCAAATGAGTTCAATAGTCCATCTTTATGGAGCTTGGATATGTATTTCTCATTTATATGGCCCAAACGATAGTGCCAAATGTACATAGGGTTCGAGCCATTTTTTCTTAGTTTTTAGTATTTTCAATATTATAGATCAGATGGTCTATGTTCAAAACATACAAACCATTAAACATTTGGGCTACACTATAACAAACATCATTCTAAAATATTGAACAATAATTGTTCTTAATAATAAAAGAAAAACCCACCACGTCTAAACATCAAATGAATATAATGTTTCTAGTTATGGAAGAAACAAAATAACAATTATCTAATTCTATTACAAGCCCATTGGGCAAAGCAAGACGATAAACCCCAACGGCAACAACAACAACTCTTACTTCATTTCCAATGCGCAGGTCCAGCCTTGCCACAGTGGTGGAACTTTCCTTCTTTCCCCGAGCCTTTATTTTTAAGTGCAGAAGACTTGGGCTCCAGTCAAGACTTAGGTCCTACATTCGCCTTCTTCAAGACCTTGGCCTTACCCTATCCTTTATGCACCATCAATATGGGGCTAGCAGACATGGCTTTCTTCATGTTTTTCTCAGTAGTTCACAACATACCTAGCAGCTTTGGCAGGGTCTTGTCTATTTCATTCATGTAATAGTTTAAGACAAACTGCTCATAAATGTTCGGCAACGATTGCAGGATTAGGTATATTGCCACTCTTAGCCCAGAGGGAACCCTAGTCTTTCAAGGTTCTCGATATACCCGATCATCTTTAGTATATGAGTCCCTACTAGGTCCCGATCTCCCATCTAGCACAGGAATAATGCCTTAGTGACATTGAATCTCTCTTGATGAGCTTGCCCTTGAAATATTTTCTGGTGATGCTTGTCAATTTCCTTGCAACCCATGCTCGCGTGTTACTTTTGGAGCTCAAAGTTCATGGTCGCAAGCATGAGACACTCGACGTCTAAGGAGTGGTAAAGATTCTTCTTGTAAGAATCTTTATCAGCACAGGATGCATTCCCGGTAGGATCATTAGGGGATACCTCTTCCAAAACATAGAGCTTGCGCTCTTGCCTGAGAATGATTCTCAAGTTCCTGTACCAGTCCAAATAATTCGTTCCACTAAGTTTTTCCTTCTCAAGGATCACTTTGAGGGACAGGGTGGAGTGTGAACCACTTTCCATGGAAATTCTATAAGGATACAAGCAAAGTAAATTAGTACTACATTAAAGAAATATAATTTTATTCTTTCGATTTGGACTTTAATCAAAATAACTCCCACTATTTTTATCAAACTGATAACCCTTAATATTAATTCGAAGAGTTTAGTGAGTAACCCTCTTAGTGGACAAGATCCATATTTTACTAACACTATGAGTCAGCTTTGGCTTTTCCCTCACAATACAACTCTTTAGGTAGGCAACGCTTACCAATTGCATCATTATGTAATTCTTATATGGCTGGTGAATAACTCTTTATTCACATCCATCATATGGTGCATGCCAACCCCATGTTTCTAGGAACTCAACCTTCGAGGTCACCCAGTTAAGCTTGACCCAATGTCGACAGTGGGATATCACAATTATCCGCTCGCACCCTTACCAAGATGGATTAAAGCACCATGCTTTGTTAAGCCCACACTTCATCGATCCAGGAAGGAAGTGTGTCATCCATCGAAGGCATCCAAAAACTTAATATTGCTTAAGGGATTTTGATATTCGATTAACTCTTTAATAATGGTTAACACTTAACCAGTGTTCACGTTGGGCAAAATAAAAAATACAGCAACATAATCCAAAAGAATCCCAGACATGCATAAGAATATCACCAACACTTGATGAGTCGGGCTAAATCTGAACATCTAGAACATTTCTTAATCTTTCAATTTATGTGCATAGGACATGAGCAATACCAACTCCACTTTAATAGTAGACAAGCTCGTTACTTCATGTGAGATTCAAAATCTAACACATGCTTAGTTTCATAAACCAATAAGGTGACAGTTACTGTTAAGGAGTAAGTATCAAAGAAATCAAATGCGTTCTTGGGAAGATCCAAGACTAGATTTGGGAATTTAGAACACTTCTAAATCTCCAAATCTACGCACCATGGATTTAGTAACTTCAGAAACAATGAATATTACCAGCAACCTGGCTCTGATACCACTATTTGGTTTTGGGGGATGACATGACACTTGTGCACGCAGATGATATAAGAATAAGAAAAACCCAAACGAGTTCGGATCTAGCAATATTCATGAATAAAGAAATAAAGCATGCTGTAATAAAATTACATTTGAGGGATTTAGTCAATACTCAACCTAGATGCTCCAGAAAAATTCTAACCTGTCACTAGCGGCTTGAGTCTTGAGCGCAGAAAGTATATACGTGCCTCTACAGTAGTCCACACGATCAAGAGAACCCGTAGCAACCTGTCACACAAGTTCTTGGTCGGGAGAGGACACTAAACGTCTCCACAGACTACTAGGTCTGTTGAAGTAGAGGCGGCGACGACACTCACCGTGATCAGGATCAGGGTCGGCAACGGGATCGACGAAATGCTTCTGTCGGCTTTTAGGGTTATCAGTCTTATCGCACAGTATGTCTCATGTGCTTATATAGAGAGAAAATCGTAAACAGTAAACCCTAAAACCATCCTATTTATACTACATGATATAAGTAGAACAACTTCCTGTCGCTATTCGCAGACCCAGGACTTAGATAAAATAGAACTTCGGCCAGACAATAGTTTGTCAGGATGAATCGTCGAATATCTACAAGATATACGATGAATCGTCGAGAATCAATTTATACTCGACGGATCGTTGAGTATCTTATAGCATATACGAAGAATTCAAATATCTCAATGCTTTTCGCTCCTAAGGCCAGATTCATCATACGGTATTTGTCTAATTGCATTTGTCGAACGCCATTCGTCGAACGCCATTCGTTGAACTGCATTCGTCAAACTGCATTCATTTAATGGCATTCGTCGAACTGCATTCGTCAAACTTCATTCGTCGAACTGATTCGTTGAACCCATTCATCAAACTCATTCGTCGAACGATGCACGACTTTTGCACCAAAGGACATATCAGTCGAATGACATTGAGTGAATATAATACACTCAACGCATATGTACCATATTCACCGATTAAACCCTTTACTCGACGTAGGCATTGGGTGCACTCAATGCCTAAGACCCAAACTCGTCAAGTAAGCACCTTTATTCGACGAATCACTGAGTGGACTCAATGCACTCAATGCTTAAGTGCGACAATCGACGAATCAACACATGATACTCGACGAATCGGTGAGTCAACTCAACACACTCAACGCCATCATTCGACGAGTTAACACTTAACCCGACGAAAGAGTTCACTGGTCTCAACGCACTCATCCCTTTTGCGTAATAAAATTTCAGTACCATTTGCTAATCATTTTAGCTATACCATACAAATCCAAATTCCCAATTTCTCCACAATCTTATGTGATACCCTAATAGGCTCATACTGAGTTGGCTCTGAGGATATATGCTTGATCACTTCCAGATCACTATGGTAGCACCAACACCTTCCTTCCAAGGTTCTGCTCCCCGAGTTGCTTACACACTCCCCAGAATGGATCTCCTCCAAAATTATTTGGACATCCCGCTCGGTCAAACAACATGCAAACATCCCCGTAAGAGTCTTTTTGTACAATTGCTCGTTGCGCATGAGATAATACGTCGACTTGTGCTTGAACTTCTTCTTATAGATCCCTTCCCGGAACTGACCCGTGGATAGGAATGTCGCGAATGGATCAATCCATGAAGGGTGTTGATCAATCTCTATCAACTTTCCGTCTTAGATGGATGGGCATAATAGGTCGGTGATGGTACCCCCCATTCGAGGACCATGCTTTGCCAGCTGATCAACCTGCTCATTCTCTTCCCGCAAAATATGTTAGATGGAGAAGGTCTGGAACATACCGATGAACCCCTTCACCTTTGCCAAGTATAACTGGAGAGTAGGTTCCCTCGCCCCAAACTCCCCATTGATCTGGGAGGCCACTACCATTGAGTCATTGAGGACCTCCACATCATACACTCCCGGCTCCCAAGCCAAACACAATCCTGTTATCACTGCCTCATATTCGGCCTGATTATTTGTGATAGGGAAATGCACAACTATCGTTTGCTTGATCCTCATTCCCTTGGGCTTTCCAAGATTACCACTACCCCCAAGGATGTCCTTCCCGAGGCTCCATCTACCCTCACCTTCCAGGGAACCGGGCGAGCAAGTTCTACCTCGGCCACCTCGACCACATAATCTGCGAGAAGGCTGGCCATTGATTGGGCCTTGATCGAGAGGCGAGGAATAAAGGAGATATCGAACTCACTCAACTCTACAGACCATTTTGCCAATCTGCCCGAATGCTCCACCCCCTCAAAGATGTTGCGGAGGGGGTGGTCCATCACCACTCGGATGGAGTATGATTGGAAGTAAGGCCATAGTCTCCGTACAGAGATGACCAGAGCAAAGGCCAGCTTCTCCAAGATAGGATAACGGTGCTCTGACTTCCTTAGGACCTACATTACGTAGTATATGGGCAGCTGCTTCTTATTCTCTTCCCAAACAAGGACGGAGCTCAAGGCCTCTCCTCCGACCCCGAGATACAAAGATAGATCCTCCCCCTTCATTGCCCCTTGGAGCAGGGGGGCCTGAGTTAGCATCCTCTTCCAGGCCTGGAACGCCTCCTCGTATTCCTTAGTCCATTCATACTTTTTGCCTCCCCTAAATGCTTTGAAGAAGGGAGAGCACTTTTCCCCAGCACTAGAACGGAACCTGCTTAGCCCTGCCAACTTTCCTGTCAGCCACTGGACCTCTTTAGCATTCTGAGGTGACCCCAACTCCATGATCGCCTTGACCTTATCAAGATTCTGCTTTACCCCTACGGGGGTGAGAAGGTGGCCCAGGAACTTACCATTACAAACCCCGAAGAAATAATACAAGGGGTTCAGAATCACCTTGTACCTCTGGAGGGTGTCGAAGGAATCCTCCAGATCCTGGATGTGGGAGTCCACCTTCCATATCTTGATCATCTGATCATCTATAAACATCACCAGGTTTCTCCCCTTTTGGCCCTGGAAGAACCGATCCATCATCTTTTTGTATGTCACCCCTGCATTTTTCAACCCAAAGGACATCATCTTGTAACAGTAGTACCCATTCCCTTAGATGAAGGAGACTTTTTTTACATCAAGAGGGTACATCCTGATTTGATGATAACCTGAAAAGGCATCTAAAAAACTCATTATAGGAAAACCAACCACTGCGTCAACCAACACATCGATTCAAGGCAAGGGATAACAATGCTTAGGAAATTATTTATTTAGCAAAGAAAAATCAACACACATTCTCCACCAACCATCTCCATTTTTATTATAATGTTGGAGACCTAGCCGGGGTATTGGATTTCAGATATAAAGTCGGCCTTTAGGAGATTGGCAACCTCCTCCCTGATGAGTTGAGCTAGCTTGTCGGCGATGGACCTCTTCTTGTGCTGGGTGGGGCGAGCTCTGGATCAAGGTTGAGGAGGTGATAAGGTAACATTCGCATCGATCCCTGACATCTCTGCTGCACTCGAAGCAAAGATGTACACGTTCTTCTGGATGCATGCCAACATCCTCTCCAGGTCAACCAGGGTCAGCCCCCCACTGATGCGCACCTTCTCCACCTTGCCTCCAAGGGTGAGAACTTCCATCTCCACCACCTCTTTTACAGCCTCCAGATGAGATTGCTCTCCCCATTCTCCAACATCCCCCTCTCCTAGGACAAGTACCCCTTTAGTATCCACCACATCGATTTACTCAGCTAGCTCCTCCTGGATTTCCTCCGCCACCCCCACCTAGGCGCGGTTATCTTCCACTTTCATCTCCACTCCTCCTTCCTCCTTCTTCGCCACCTCCATCCTTCGCTCCATCTCCCTGGCCCCCTTTTGCCAAGAAATGGATTTTACCGCTGTGACGTAGCATTCCCTCGCTTCCTTGGGGTCTCTGTTGGAACACCCTATTACTAGTTTGGGCAAGGATCACTATGTTTTTAGGAAATCAGTTTGACCTAGATGTATAGTTGAAAAGGTCAAGTTAGAATGAGTCTAGGGCTTAGAACTTAGGTTTGAAGCTGCCCCCAGGACCATCCAAGGATTCATACTTAGATCTGAGACAAAGACAATTATCGTCGAGCTAAGGTCGACGAAACGTCGAACTCCGTTCGACGCTCTCTGAGCTCAACTCTGCTAAATCGTCGAACTCCGGTCGACGATCTTCCAGCTCAGATCGACGATCTGCCTTCAGCTTATTCTTTAGGTCGCTAAGCTCCGGTCGACGATCTTCGAGCTCAGGTCGATGTTTTCTATCTGACGTTCAATCCAATCTCTGAGCTCAGGTCGACGATCGTAGAGCTCAGATCGACGTTTTTCCTGAGAGATCGACGACTTTGAGGATTCAAATTCAGTCAGCTTTTGGAATGTTTTTCAAACTCTCTCAGCATTTATTTCAAGAGATCTGCTAGCCATTTTCATTTATTCTGGAGCAAGTTTCAAGGGATTTATCAGAGAATGTTTATTGGACTTTCCTCAAGAAGAAAAAACATTTATGGAAGACATTTATTGATTGCTAACGGCTATCTTAGATAGAGGATCTTCAGAGAATAAAACATCTTACAGCAGATCAAGACAATCAATCTATCACTCAATACAGACATACACAAATAGTCAGAAAAACTTAGAGGAAAATCAAGTGATCAATCCTAAAAAGTTTTGATTGAATATTGGCATACTGAAAAGTGATCATAGCTTCAACATCAAGGACTCCAGACAATTCATATTTCAGCCTCTGCTGAAACCATCTTCTGCTGGAGATCTTAAGCTTTTAGAGACCTATCACCCTAGCAAAGCTCTCATCTCTGAACCATCTATATCTCAGGGGGAGCTTTGATAACACAATCAATCCACTACGTCTTCTCTCAGTGATTGAGACAGAGAAGACAACTTCACCTCTTCCTTTTTCTTTTCTTGCTGTAAAAGGGTTATCAAGACTCCCTTCAAAAGTTTTGGTTCTGGTTCTGAGAGCCTTGTCAAAACTCAGTGGTGGCAGGACACCTGATCAAAAAATCCAGTTTGGTTTTTGAGCACCTTATCAAAATCTCATTGGTGCTCATGACACCTGATCAACTCATCTTACAGTGGATTCCTACCAAGGGTGGTAGAAGAGTGGATGCACCCAGGTTTTTGGGGAACCACTATAGCTCCTTGTGTCTTCTGGTTTTCTTGTGCATATTTTTTGCTGTGTGCTGTGGTTTTTTATTTTACTGCTTTAGTTTTATTTCTACATCAAAGTACCTTACACATATACATAAATTAAGCCTTTACTGCTGTGCAATTTTAATTTGTAAATTTACTTTAAAATACTCTATTCACCCCCCTCTAGAGTTAAGTTAGATCTTACCCACACTTTCAATTGGTATCAGAGGGAGGTTGGTTGTTCATACAGGCTAACACCTAAACCAAAAGATCCCTGATAAGATCAATCCTTTAAGAGGGTTATTTTCATTATATTTAATTTTATATAAAGACATGGCACAGAACAAAGATTATGCAAGCACCAGACCTCCAGTGTTCAATCTATCCAAGTTTGCACTTTGGAAAGCAAGGATTAGACTTTATATGAACTCTATTGATGAAGACATATTTAATTCTGTTTTGACAGTATGCCCAAGTCCACCAGCGAGCTCAAGTACAAATGCTGTTCAACCTCCTTCAGGAACAGATGCTGAAATAACAAAGTGGAAGACTGCAGATGCCAAGGCCATGAATATCTTAGCTCAGATAATGTCTGATGAGATATTTCAGAAGGTAGCTGAATACAACTCAGCCAAAGGAATTTGGGACAAACTTTCTGAGATTGTCTCAGGATCTTCTGATGAGAGAAAAGATAGAAGATCCCATCTCATATCCCAATATGAGAACTTCAAGAAAGGAGAAGCTAAATCAGTTGCAGACATGTACAACAGACTAAGTCTGATTGTCAATGAGTTAAAGACTCTGGATAAAGAAATCTCATTGACTGAGCTGAATGACAAAATCCTAATGTGCTTCCCCAACACTTGGGATTCAACAATCTGGCCAATCAAAGATGCTAGAATTCTAAATGAGATTACAACTGAAGCTCTCCTGGGCAAGCTCAAATCTTATGAGCTGCTCATTAAAAATAGAGAAGAAGAACAGAAGGCTGCCTCACCAGCCACAAGGAAGGAGAAGACCTGATAGTTTAACTTTCAAGGCAGCCTAAACACCTAGAGAGGGGGGGGGGGTGAATAGGTTCTGCTTTTCTTTTGAAACTTCTAGGCAGAATTCAATTCAATAGCTAACATAATAAACACAGCAATCACAGAAAAACAAAACATCACAGATTGCACTATGTTTTATAGTGGTTCCCCAAGGTCTGGGTACATCCACTTTCCCCCTTCACCTATCTAGCAGTATGCTAGATTCGGCCAAACTTCCACTTATCTCAGATCAATAGATCCTACAACTCAGAACCCAACTGGTTCCTACAACTCAGGCACAACTGCCCTACCTCAGCCTTGCCCCAAGGCCTACAACTCAGAGAATGTCCTTCTCCTACACTCAGGCAAACAGCCCTACCACTCAGAGTTCAACACTCCTACACTCAGCCTTTATAACATAGGCTTACAACTCAGATCTGTGTAAACAGATCCTACAGAAATATAGAAAAGATTGTTTAATTGTCTTGCCAAAGTTGAGAGAGAAATGACCAAGACAATTCTTGATCAGCTGAAGCAATCAACTATTTCTTAGCCTTCTTCAAAGCTTCATGAAAATGTACTTAGCTGAGTTGATTCCAAACAGCTTCTTGAGAATCCACTGGTGGTTTCTTTCTTCTTCTTCAAATTCTGACTTGATCTCTCTCTATCCAGAACTTTGAATGATTCTTCTGAATTCTGATTAGAACTCTTCTTAGATCTATCCTTAGATAGTCTTCTTAGATCTCCCGGAGAAGATCTTCTTAAGTGCCTAGCACTTTCTTGAAATGAGTAGAATTGTAATCCTTCTCCACTTTTTGATCCAATGTATTTCAAAAGGTTAGTTCTCTATATTTTTCTGAATCTGTCTATTTATAGACATTCTTCATGGAAACTGGCTGATCCGGTTTCTAACCGTTTTCTGACAAGTCTGACAGCTTCAGTTAACCGGTGATAACCCACAGCTGTCAATTCTTCAAACAAGTCCTGTGCCTTAGTCTTGAACCACAAGTTGTTGAAACAGTCTGTCAGAAAGTGTCGAGACCATCTGTCTATCTGTGTCGACACAATTGACTTTGGTGTCGACACAGTCTTCAGTGATGTCGACTAAGTTGCCTTTGAGTCGACACAGCTTCTTCTGAAAATAACTTGGTCTTAACTCTTCAGTGTGTCGACACAAGTCCTGTGTGCCGACACAGTTGTTGTAGAATTATAACTTAGTAAGTGTCGACTTAGCCTTCAGGTGTCGACACATTCTGCTTTATTGTGTCGACTTAATCACAATGTGTCGACACATTCTGCTGGTGTCGACAATCTTGAGGTCGACTATTTTCTTCTGTGTCGACACATTCAGCTGATGTCGACAATCTTGAGATCGACTATATTCTTCTGTGTCGACACATTCTCCCAATGTTGAGGTCGACGCTTTTCTTCTGTGTCGACACAAATTCCCAGTGATGTGTCGACTTACTTCTTCTGTGTCGACACTAATTCCCAGTGATGTGTCGACTTACTTCTTCTGTGTCGACACTTTTTCGCAGTGTAGTTGTAGACTAACTGCTATGTGTCGACACTGCTTCCCAGTGTTGTGTCGACTTACTTCTTCTGTGTCGACACTTTTTCCCAGTGTTGTGTCGACTCTTTTCTCCTGTGTGTCGACACTGCTTCCTCTGTGTCGACACTTGGACTTAGAATTTTTCTGCATACTTTATCACTTCTTCACCTGCACATGTCAACTTAAAACAACATCAAATACACCTTGATGTATATCATTGAGCTAGGTTGGGCTTCTTCAAATCAGATACACATTTTCCAATGTACCCAACAATCTCCCCCTATTTGGAGAAGTCATAACCCCTATAGCCAATGATATACACCATTTATAAACAATACTAAATGATGATTAATGACATAGCAGGAATACTTTAATATAAACAAAACATAACAAAGAATCATTCATCACAGAATGCACATTAAAATATGCCAAACAATATTTTGTTTATAACTGGGTAATGTTTGATTACAATGTTTTACATTTAATGATTACATCACAACATTACAAAATATTTAAAACAAAATCAGGATTGATCAGGCTCTCTAATTATAATCCCTTTGCCAGACTGAATTGTAGCTATCACAGGAGCTTCTGATTCTTCAGCTATCTTCTTTCCTTTAAGATCAGCTTTCTTCTGAGCTTCTTCCTTGATCCTTTGCCTTTCAAAATAATGAAAAGGTTTTGGGAAGTATTTGCTTGGCTCCTTAGCATCTGATGGCAGTCTTCCCAGCTTGGCTTTCCTTCTGAATTGTACTATTGCCTCTTGCCTTGCCTCATACTTCTGCCATTCAATTTCATTGTACCACTTCCCTCTCTCATGAACTTTATCTTGTACAGCTTTCCATGCAGTGAGTATTATGTTCCTTGAAGTAGGACTCCACTGCTCATAATCTGGCTTAAGTACAGCCTGCTCTCTGAATTTCTTCTTTGCCAATAGAGCATCCTGCTGTTCTTTCAGAGTAGCCTCAGGCTTATCAACCTTTCCAAAGACAATATTAGTAACCTCCTTTGGAGGACTATACATTCCTTGAACTTTCTGATCAATCAAGTCAAAATCTGGAGGGGGGTAAATGACTTGGGCAACCTCAGGTTGAGTGCCTTCAAGTAGATTTGATTGTATTCCTGATTCAGCTACCATAGCATCATCACACAATGGGGGATATCCCAAAGTAGCTCGAATGCTATTGGTCACCCATTTAGAGTGCTCTGAGCCTGCATGTATTAACATCCTCTCCCCCTTTATGGCTTCTCTAGATACATGATCTCTTAGATCTTCCTTTTGAAATCGAATTTGGCCATCCAAATAATTCACACCCTCTTTGAAAAATGGTCTTAACTTGTTAAGTTTTTCAGATATTTCTTTTTGAGAGGTGGAGATGGCAGTCTTAACAGATGCAATGGCAGCTTGAAAATTCTTATCAAATTCTTCCTTTTCTTTGGCTCTATCTGCAGGCAGACCTGGAACAATCTTCTTGACCTCCTCAATAATCGCATTATGAGATTTAGTTAAATTCTCATTCATTCTGATCTGATTTTCCAAAACATAACTTTGCTTCAAGGCAATGTCATCCACCTTTGTAGTGATAGCCTCCTGTTGTTTAGCTAGATAAACCACAGCATTGCCACCCTTGTGGAAGCAATCTGTCATTTCCTTTTTATGCATGTTTACCTGAAACTGGATGGACTTGATATCCTGAGCTAAGTCAAACTGAAGTGACTTGCTATTCTCGTCAACATACTTTTCCATAGCCAACCTTTGTTCATCCAATTTTACTTGTAGATCTATCATAAATTTGTTGTATTCAAAGGCTGGAGATACTTGTAGAGGTGTGGTCTGTAAAGCCTGCTTATAATTCTTGCTTCTTCTCTTGAAGACAACAAGTTTTCTTTTCTTTGTCATCCTGGCATCTTCAGTTTCTGTGTCAGATGAAGTATCCACATGAATTCTTTCTTGAGGATGATGAATTGTATCAGTTCCAGGGACCTGTTGCTCAGCTTCAACATCCACTGGCTCACCCTCAACCTGTGGCTCAATTTCAGTTTCTTGATCAATGTCCATACCTATGGACTTCTCAATATCTGGTCCACCTCCTTCTTTATCAGCAGTAGTATCAATATCTGGGAACAACTCCTCCATAGTAAATTCTAGTTGAGCTGTTACTTCTGCAGCAGTTAAATCTTGAGACAAGTTTAACTGTGCTTCCTCTTGTACTTGCACTTCAGTATTTGTTGTATCTGGAGTAGGAGTGGACACTAGCTCCCCCTGAACCTGTGCAGGAATAAGAATATGAGCAATGTCTTTTATAGTAAAATACATTAGCTCCCCCTATACCTGAGCAGGAGTAGATACCTTTTGAGCAGGAGTGGAAACTGGCTCCCCCTGCATCTGTGCAGGTGTTGATACTTCCTGGACCACAGTTGAGTCAAGCTGTGTCCTCAGTGGATCTTCTTGTACTTGTTCAGATTCTTGATTTTGTGTAGGGGATTGCACAGGGGTCTCTGGCCTGCTCTCTTCAGGCACATCCTTGGACAGCACCCTATCCCACCTAGAGAATAGTCTCATATCCATTCTTCTCATATGATTAATCTTACTCCCTTGCAGCTGCTGCATCACATCAGGAATCACTCCAGTGAGGTACAAGCTCATGATCCTAGCCATGTTAGGCTTCTTGATTCCTTCTTTGATCTTGTCAAAGATCACTCCTGACCAATCAGTAGGAATAGTAAATACAATCCTGGTCATCAGGCTGAACATATAGGCTGAAATCCTATCATGTCCACATGTCTTGCAGAGGATTACCTTCCCAACTACTTCTGACAAGAACTTCCCTTGCTGATTCATTCCCTTCCTGTGGAATGCAGCTCCAATCTTCAATCCTGAATCCAGGCCACACCATTGAAGAGCTTCCCTTGTCTTAGATATAGGAACTTCCTCTTCATTCTCAACTACTTGCAATTGGAAGATCTTTCTTAAACTTCTTTGGTTAACCTTTACCTTAGTCCCTTGAACAGTAGACTTAATCTTGAGGCCAGTAGAATGGACTGATGCAGAGATAAAGAACTCGTGCACCTCCTTCTTCCAGATTTTAGTAGGTTCTGAAATGAGAAATTCTAACCCTGATGCAGAGAGAAGGGTGATAACTCCTTGAACATCTCCCGACGCCTCTGCAAAGGCCTGGCGCACCAACTCATACCCTTCATTGATGTTATCTTCAATCCTTGGCGCCATCGTTGTGTCGAGAAAGCTTGAGAGAAGAGAGAAAGATAGACTGTCGACACAGGGTTTTAGTCTCGAAAACCTTGGAAGCGTGTCGACAGAATGAGGTTTTGACCTATTTATAGCCGCAGTTGAAAGAAGTTCAAAAGGCGCCAAAAACAGTCAAAATGTGTCGACACAGACGGAATGTGTCGACACAAACTTCTACCGTCTCGACATAACTTCAGCCGACTATGTGTCGACACCAATTTGTGGTTATGTCGACACCTTAGATAAACAGAAATTCTGTGTTGACTCTAAGGATAAGTGTCGACACATATTCTGTAAGTGTCGACACCATTTTCCTGGTTGAGTCGACATTATATTTCTGGTTAAGTCGACAATATAACTCTTAAGTGTCGACACATATTCTCTGTGTCGACACAAAAATACTGACTTGTCGACATAATTTCTCTGAGTCGACACATTACTACTGAATGTGTCGACACATTCTTACTTAGCCAATTTCTGTAACTTCAATGTGTCCTTTTTAACACTTGATTATGTTGTTGTTATTACCTTTACTTATTTATATACCACTTCAATTGCATTGTTAATGATTTTGTTAATACATTAATCAATGGTTAACATACCTAATTCAATTTTGAATTTATTGAATTTGGTTTCATCTAAAGGCTTAGTAAACACATCTGCTATTTGATAATCTGTTTTTACAAATTCCAATGAGATGTCTCCTCTTTCTACATGTTCTCTAAGAAAATGGTATTTGATTTCTATATGCTTAGTTCTACTATGAGAAACTGGATTATTAGCAATAGAAATAGCACTCTTTGAATCACATAAAAGAGGTGTTCTACTTACCTGAATACCATAATCCTTAAGCTGATGCTGCATCCACAATAGCTGTGCACAGCAGCTTCCAGCAGCAACATACTCTGACTCAGCTGTGGAAATTGCCACACTGGTCTGCTTCTTACTACTCCAAGATATTAGTCTTCCTCCCAGGAATTGACAAGTACCTGTAGTACTCTTTCTATCCTCTCTACATCCTACAAAATCTGCATCTGAATAGCCTGTTAGTAGAAAATCTCTATTCCTAGGGTACCAAAGACCTAGAGTAGGAGTGCCCTTTAGATATCTCAGAATCCTTTTGACTGCAGTATAATGAGATTCTTTAGGGCAGGCTTGGTACCTAGCACAGACACATGTTGCATACATAATGTCAGGTCTACTAGCAGTCAGATATAGTAGAGACCCAACTATTCCTCTATACAATGATTCATCAACAGGTTTACCTGTCTCATCTTTGCATATAGGCATACTAGTTCCCATAGGAGTTCTCATGGTGGAGGATGACTCCATACCATACTTCTTAATTAATTCTTTGGTGAACTTAGACTGGGATATGGACAATCCATCATCAGTCTGTCTTACTTGGAGTTCCAAGAAGAACTTAAGTTCACCCATACTGCTCATCTCAAACTTCCCTTGCATAAGTTTGGCAAACTTTTTACAAAGGTTGTTTTCAGTAGATCCAAAGATTATGTCATCAACATAGATCTGGACTAAGATGATCTTTCCTTTGGATTCCCTAAGGAATAGAGTTTTGTCTATCTTTCCTCTTGAGAATTTATTCTCAATGAGGAAGGTAGACAGGGTTTCATACCAAGCCCTTGGAGCTTGTTTTAACCCATACAAAGCTTTCCTAAGCTTATACACAGAATCAGGTTTAAGAGGATCTACAAAACCTGATGGCTGCTCTACATATACTTCTTCTTTAAGATCACCATTCAGAAATGCTGACTTCACATCCATCTGGTATACTTTGAAGTCTTGGTAGGCTGCATAGGCAAGGAACATTCTGATTGCCTCCAGCCTTGCTACTGGAGCAAAGGTTTGATCAAAGTCAATCCCTTCTTCCTGCCTGTATCCTTTTGCAACCAATCTTGCTTTATTCTTTACTATTATACCACTTTCATCTAGCTTGTTCCTATAGATCCACTTAGTGCCAATTATGTTGTGGCCTCTTGGTTTAGGAACAAGCTCCCAGACTTTGCACCTTCTGAATTGATTCAGCTCCTCTTGCATAGCATCAATCCAGTGCTGGTCTTGGATAGCTTCTTCAAACTTCTTAGGTTCCATTTGGGACAAGAAACTAGAATGCAAAACTGTGCTTTGATTTCTGCTTCTAGTTTGCACTCCTTGTCTTGGATCACCAATTATCTGATCAGTAGGATGATCTCTTAGATATCTTATAGTTGGAGGTAGATTCCCTTCAGGTTGAGCATCTCCAGCTTCTTCATTCTGCTGTTCCTCTTGGTTTTCATCAGCTTCCATTATCTCTTGTACTCCCCCTGGACAGCAGCCTTCATTTTCCAATGCTCCATCTTCCTTTGAAGCTTCAGCAATGGAGAGCTTGTCCATCTTCTTGCTTATACCTGTTGAGTCATTTGATCTACAAGACAACTCACAATTGATTAATCTTGTTTCATCAAATACAACATGCACAGATTCTTCAACCACTTGAGTAGTTAAGTTGAAGACTCTATAGGCCTTACTATTTGTGCTGTACCCAACAAATATCCCATCCTGGGATTTGGCAGCAAACTTAGTCAAATATGACTTGCCATTGTTAAGTATATAGCACTTGCAACCAAAGATCCTGAAATAGGATAGATTTGGTTTTCTGCCTTTCACAATCTCATAGGGAGTCTTTCTGTGGCTTTTGGTGATAGAAGCCCTATTGATGACATGACAAGCAGTGTTAACTGCCTCAGCCCAAAAATATTCTGGGAGAGAGGTGTCACTCAATAGAGTTCTACCAGCTTCAATTAATGTTCTATTCTTTCTTTCAGCAATTCCATTTTGTTGAGGTGTTCTAGGTGAGGAGAACTCTTGGAAAATCCCAAAGTCTATACACAAGTTTGTTATGCTTTCAGATTGAAACTCAGTACCATGGTCACTTCTGATTTTGACCACTGTACTATTCAGTTCATTCTGAATTTGCTTTACAAAATTAAGTAATACACTTGGGGTTTCAGATTTTTGTCTCAGAAAGAACACCCATGTAAATCTAGAATAGTCATCTACAACCACTAGAGTGTAGACCTTCCTACCTAGACTGTGAACTGGCATAGGACCAAAAAGATCCATATGCAAGAGGTATAAGCACCTCACAGAATCCTTGTTTTCAAGGCTTTGAAATGAGGTTTTTGTCTGCTTGCCCTTTTGACAAGCTGAGCATACCCCTTCCTTTATACACTTAACTTGAGGCCCATTCCTCACTAGTTCTTTACTAAAGAGTTGGCCAATTGTCTTGTAGTTTAGATGAGCCAATCTCTTGTGCCACTTAACACAATGAGATGCATTGTCATCAGCTACAAGACAAATGGGGGAAGCCTTATTTTCACATTCAAAATTAAGGCAATACACATTTCTCTTCCTATACCCAGTCAATATGATCTCTTGATCACTTGACCTTTTGATATGACATCCATCCTTCCCAAATGAAATGTCATATCCTAGATCACTCAGCTGGCTTATGCTTATTAGATTATGTTTCAAACCTTTTACATAGGCCACTTGGGTGATAGTAATTAGCTTAGAAGAAATGTTACCAAACCCTTTGATGACTCCTTTTTCAGATCCACCAAAGATCACTTTATGTCCATCTTTGACAGATGAATACTCCTTCAGCAGCCCCTTTGTTCCAGTCATGTGCCTGGAACAACCACTATCCAAGTACCATATAGGGGCATGGTTACTTGGATTCACCTGCAATACAGAATTACTTACCCTTAGAACCCAAGTAAGTCTTGGGTCCTTGGTTCAGGTTAGCATTAATAAAGTTATCATAACCTCTTCTAACAGGTAGACTCTTATTCTTTATAACACTTGTGTTATACCAGCAGTCCAATGCAAAATGGCCCCTCTTGCCACAGCACCAACATTCAAACTTATTGTATTTAGATCTAGATACATCCTTGTCAGTAGAGCTTCTGTTCATTGCTGGTGTTGTTGCTACTTCACCTACTGATTTCTTAAAACCATTTGGTTTATGACCATAGGTAGGCCTGCTTGCCTTAACACCCTTGTTCTTCAGAACATTTGTCTTAATATGACCTTGAATGTCTTCATGATCATATATGTTAGAAGGCACTTTCTCCTTACTAAACTTTATGGGGACTGAAAGGTTTAGTGGCTGAATAGGGGCTTTGCCTTTCCTCTTGAATCTGCCAGCCCTGGAGTTACCTTTAAATCCTAATCCAGCCTTACCCTTCTGAGTGACAAATTCATCTATCAAGGGTAAGACAGATTTTGGCTTAGAGTAACTAGCCACTAAATCCCTTTCAATTCTAAGTCTGGCCTCCAGACTCTTTACTTGATCATTAGTATAATTAATTGTGCCCATCTGAATAATAGTTATATTCTTCAGCTTGGCAATTTCATTTAATTTTTGATCAAGGACTTTTTCTAACTCAGTTGTTGCTACCCTTAGTTCAGCAATTTCCTGAGCCTGTGTTTTAACCAGGTTCTTGCTTTTCTTAAGGGCCTACAACAAGTCCCCATACTTGTCTATCAATTGATAGACATCTCCTTCAGATCCAGATGCATCTTCATCACTTGATGCAGATGTAGCTGATTCTTTATTTGTACTACAAACAGATGTACAAGAAGGACAGTTTACCTCATTAGGACCAGACTGATTCTGGCATATGTCCTCTTCTGATCTTGTCATCAAACCCATGCATTGATGTTCATTGATGGAGTCTAGCAACTGCATAAACTCTTCTTCCTCAGATGCAGCATATAGTCCAATATATGCTTCAGCTTCAGATCCTGATTCTGAAGTTGACTGATCTGACAGACTTTTATCTTTCTTTGCTACAAAGGATTTCTCCTTCTTGCCTTTCTGATAAGTCTTCTTCTTTTCTGAAGATTCCTTCCTTTTGTTAGGACAATCAGCCACTACATGTCCAGGCCTATTGCAACAATAGCAGACAATCTTTGAAGTAGTGGCTTTGCTGGGCTTTGATCTACTTTTCTCTTTCCTTGATGACCTTCTCTTCTGATAATAGTCATCAACTTGTTGTGATGTGGAAGGCCTAGACTTCCATTGCTTCTTTTTCAAGAACCTTTGGAATTGCCTAGTGAATGCAGCAAAGTCTGCATCTGACTCACAGCTAACTGAACCCTTATCTGAATTTTCAGAACTATCTTCTTCAACTTCCTTAGGAGGAGATGGTGATTTCCTCCTATTCTTTCTGGTGGCTTCAGCATTAAATGCCACAGTCTTTTCTCTATGCTCTCCTCTTGAGTTTCTTTCCTCCTCCTTCCTTACCATAAGTTGCATTTCATAGGATAGCAACTTTCCAAACAGGGTTGGAGGAGATATCTCTGCCAATTTAGCCACTTCTCTTATGGCACAGATCTTTGTATCCCAATCCTTTGATAAAGATCTTAAGAATTTGTCATTCAGTTCATAGGTACTGAAGACTCTTCCATAGGATATTAGCTCATTCACAATTCTATAGAATTTCTTATAGCACTCAGTTATGCTATCAGATTTTCCTTGTCTAAAGCTTTCATACTCCTGATTTAGCATAGACTTTCTATCCAGCCTTACTTCTTCAGATCCCTCCATGTAGACAATCAATGTGTCCCACATCTCCTTGGAGGTCTTGCAGTGAATCAGATTCTGAAATGTTGAATCATCTATGGCACTGACAATGATATTCTGTGCCCTTTTATCCATGGTTGCCAAGATGATTTCATCCTTGGTCATTTCTGAATAAGTCTTTGGTATTTGGATATTTGCATCAAGAACAGATATCTTCATTGGAATGAAGGGCCCTTCTTGTACTGTGATGTAAATCCTTGGGTCAGATGCTTCCATAAACAATCTGACTCTCTCTTTCCAGATCCCAAAGATTTCCTTCTTGCATATGGGTAATTTCATAGACCCTAGCTCCTTATGATTCTCTCCAGAACCCATCTTCTTGAATCTTGAATCTGCCTTTCAGATCTACCTCAGACTGTTAAGTCCTTTTTGAGGAACCTCCCTCTGATACCACTTGATAGTTTAACTTTCAAGGCAGCCTAAACACCTAGAGGGGGGGGGGGTGAATAGGTTCTGCTTTTCTTTTGAAACTTCTAGGCAGAATTCAATTCAATAGCTAACATAATAAACACAGCAATCACAGAAAAACAAAACATCACAGATTGCACTATGTTTTATAGTGGTTCCCCAAGGTCTGGGTACATCCACTTTCCCCCTTCACCTATCTAGCAGTATGCTAGATTCGGCCAAACTTCCACTTATCTCAGATCAATAGATCCTACAACTCAGAACCCAACTGGTTCCTACAACTCAGGCACAACTGCCCTACCTCAGCCTTGCCCCAAGGCCTACAACTCAGAGAATGTCCTTCTCCTACACTCAGGCAAACAGCCCTACCACTCAGAGTTCAACACTCCTACACTCAGCCTTTATAACATAGGCTTACAACTCAGATCTGTGTAAACAGATCCTACAGAAATATAGAAAAGATTGTTTAATTGTCTTGCCAAAGTTGAGAGAGGAATGACCAAGACAATTCTTGATCAGCTGAAGCAATCAACTGTTTCTTAGCCTTCTTCAAAGCTTCTTGAAAATGTACTTAGCTGAGTTGATTCCAAACAGCTTCTTGAGAATCCACTGGTGGTTTCTTTCTTCTTCTTCAAATTCTGACTTGATCTCTCTCTATCCAGAACTTTGAATGATTCTTCTGAATTCTGATTAGAACTCTTCTTAGATCTATCCTTAGATAGTCTTCTTAGATCTCCCGGAGAAGATCTTCTTAAGTGCCTAGCACTTTCTTGAAATGAGTAGAATTGTAATCCTTCTCCACTTTTTGATCCAATGTATTTCAAAAGGTTAGTTCTCTATATTTTTCTGAATCTGTCTATTTATAGACATTCTTCATGGAAACTGGCTGATCCGGTTTCTAACCGTTTTCTGACAAGTCTGACAGCTTCAGTTAACCGGTGATAACCCACAGCTGTCAATTCTTCAAACAAGTCCTGTGCCTTAGTCTTGAACCACAAGTTGTTGAAACAGTCTGTCAGAAAGTGTCGAGACCATCTGTCTATCTGTGTCGACACAATTGACTTTGGTGTCGACACAGTCTTCAGTGATGTCGACTAAGTTGCCTTTGAGTCGACACAGCTTCTTCTGAAAATAACTTGGTCTTAACTCTTCAGTGTGTCGACACAAGTCCTGTGTGTCGACACAGTTGTTGTAGAATTATAACTTAGTAAGTGTCGACTTAGCCTTCAGGTGTCGACACATTCTGCTTTATTGTGTCGACTTAATCACAATGTGTCGACACATTCTGCTGGTGTCGACAATCTTGAGGTCAACTATTTTCTTCTGTGTCGACACATTCAGCTGATGTCGACAATCTTGAGATCGACTATATTCTTCTGTGTCGACACATTCTCCCAATGTTGAGGTCGACGCTTTTCTTCTGTGTCGACACAAATTCCCAGTGATGTGTCGACTTACTTCTTCTGTGTCGACACTAATTCCCAGTGATGTGTCGACTTACTTCTTCTATGTCGACACTTTTTCCTAGTGTAGTTGTAGACTAACTGCTATGTGTCGACACTGCTTCCCAGTGTTGTGTCGACTTACTTCTTCTATGTCGACACTTTTTCCCAGTGTTGTGTCGACTCTTTTCTCCTGTGTGTCGACACTGCTTCCTCTGTGTCGACACTTGGACTTAGAATTTTTCTGCATACTTTATCACTTCTTCACCTGCACATGTCAACTTAAAACAACATCAAATACACCTTGATGTATATCATTGAGCTAGGTTGGGCTTCTTCAAATCAGGTACACATTTTCCAATGTACCCAACAAGACCATAGCCTTCAAAGCTACAAAAGAGGAGACTGAAGATAAAGCTACAGGAAATGATGAGCTCCTAAGTCTACTGGTCAAAAGATTCTACAAAATGGCCAGAAAAGACTTCAGAAAGAGATCATGCAAGGGACATGATAAGCCAAGGTATTATAAATCAAATAACAACAAAGAAATTATATGCTTTGGTTGCAGGAAACCAGGCCATATTGTGCCTAACTGTCCAGAAAACAAAAATAAGGACAAGAAAGATAGAAGAGAAAGAAGAAAGGAGAAAGACTTCAAGAAGAACACCTCAGACAAACCCTCCTATAGCAAGAACACACATACAAGGAAGGGATTTATTGCTGAAACATGGAGTGAAACTGAAGAGGATTCTGAAGCCTCATCCAGCTCTAGTGATGATGAGGATGATGCTGATGAAAAGGAGTTTTGCATGATGGCTATCAATGCCTCTCAAACAGATTCAGAAGCAGAAGAGTCAGAATCAGATTCAGAAGTTCAACTAGAAGAAGATCAGGTAATCAATTCATTTGATTTAGATTATGAGGACTTTAGACATGAGTTTAAAGTATTATGCCTAGATCTGTTGGAGTCTGAGAAGGAAATCACTTCCCTCAGAAAACAACTGTCTGAGTATAGAACTTTAAAATCAGAGAACCTCAAACTCCCTGAAGAGTTAGAATGCTATAGGGAGGAGATAGCTTCACTGAAGAGTGAGCTATCCAAGGCGAAGCAGTTTGAAGAATCCCTTAATGGGAGAAGCATCAAACTGATGGATATCACAAGCACAGTGAGCTCTAGACTTAATAGTATACTGGGTTTGGGAGCTTCATCCAGCCAGCTTATAGTTCTGACAACTCCAATCAAATTTATCTCTGATAAAGGGAAGGAAATTTTAGAGGTAGCTAGGAAGAATGCAGATTTGCCAAAGAAAGATATAGTTCAACAGAATGCGTCGAACAGAGCTCGACGGTTGTCGAATGTCGCTCGACAATCCAAGAAACGATCGTCGAACTAAGCTTGACGACACCTGAACTCTGAACTCCAGGATAATAGATTTTCCAACAGAGATCGACGATCTGACCCAAGATCGTCGACCTCAGGACGATCGTCGAACAGAAATCAGGACTTTGAACAATCCTTCAAGGGTACATCTAGATTCAATCCTAGAAGTCCTACATCCCAAGGTTTCAACCCCTATGCTGAATGGATAGTACCTCCTTGGAGATACCATCCTGAAGGTTATAAGAGTCAACCTAGGATGTCTTTCATTTCTGAATTTAAGGGATATCAACCTAGGCCCAAGGTAAACTGGGTCAAAAAACATATAAGCTGTTTATGTGCAGGTGAAGACCTATCCAACATCAAACCAGCCATGGTATCTGGATAGTGGGTGCTCAAAGCACATGACTGGGAACAAGGACAACTTCACATCCTTTAAAGCCAAGCTTGGACCCAAAGTAATCTTTGGTGATTCAAACTTTGGAACAACAAAAGGATATGGTGCAGTCCAAATTGGAACAGTCACCTTCAAGAAAGTAGCTTATGTTGAAGGACTCAAGCATAACTTGATAAGTATCAGTAAACTTTGTGATGAAGGATATCAAGTGACTTTCAACAAAGCAATATGCAAGATCAAGTCAGAAGACAACACAACTGTGTTAACAGGTAACAGGAAAGGTAATATTTACTTAGTAGATTTTCATTCATCTAAGGTAGATATTTGCCTGTTCAATTCCATATCTTGACCTAGTATATTATGGCATAAGAGACTAGGACACATTAACCTTGGAACCATTACTAGGCTATCCAAGGAAAACCTTGTTAGAGGACTACCTTCTGGCCCCTACAAGAAGGAAGGACATTGCAAGGCTTGTCAATTAGGCAAGCAAACTAAAAATTGTTTTAATTCAATTAACAAGAGTGATTCACCTAGGATTTTGTATCTGTTACACATGAATCTTTTTGGACCCATTACAGTACAAAGCTTAGGAGGGAAATCCTACACTTTAGTGGTTGTAGATGACTTCTCAAGATTCACATAGGTGTTCTTTCTAAGGAAGAAGTCTGATAACTTCAAATGTTTGACAGAGTTTCTCAAATGCATACAGATTGAGTTCAACACTCATATTGCCCTGATCAGAAGTGATCATGGGACAGAGTTTGATTCTCTTCTTATGCAAGAGTTCTGTCAGAGTGAAGGGATCAGGCATACATTCTCAGCTCCAAGAACTCCTCAACAGAATGGGGTAGCTGAAAGGAAAAATAGAACCCTAATTGAATCTGCAAATACATTATTGACAGATGCTCACCTTCCTCTATCCTTTTGGGCTGAGGCAGTGAACACCTCCAATTATGTGTTGAATAGAAGTCTAATACATAAACTGAAGGGCAAGACTCCCTATGAATTGCTCAAAGGGAAGAAACCAAAAGTAGACTATTTTAAAGTTTTTGGTTGCACTTGCTATATTCACAATAATGACAAGAGATATTTAGCAAAATTTCAAGCAAAAGCTGATGAAGGAGTGTTTCTGGGATACTCCATGATCAGTAAAGCTTATTGGGTTTATAATAAAACTACTCTAAAAATAGAAGAATCTGTTCATATTTCTTCTGATTAAACTAATATGTCTTTCAAGGAGAAGAATGCTTCTACCATAGAACAATTGCAGGTACATTCTCTAGCTGAAGACTTGGACAGATTGCAAGTTACTCAAAAGGATGAAAGTAGTGAAGATGAAGAAGCTGCTCCACATCTGGAAGAAAATCTTCTTGAAGAGCCAGTTGCTGTTCCACAAGAGGAAACAACAACACAGGTTGGTGAACAATCAACACCCCCTGTTGATTTAGTAACATCAAGAGATCATCCAATCTCCCAAGTGATTGGAAACATCTCAGCTGGTGTGCAAACCAGAAATCAGGTCAACCAAAACCTGATGCACACTTGCTTTCTCTCTCAAATTGAACCTAAAACCATTAAAGATGCAGAGCAAAATCCACACTGGATCATTGCTATACAAGAGGAGTTGCATCAATTTGAAAGAAACAAAGTCTGGGAACTAGTGCTTAAGCCAAAGGATCATTCCATTGTTGGAACAAAATGGGTGTTCAGAAACAAATTGGATGATCAAGGAATTATTGTAAGGAATAAGGCAAGGCTAGTTGCTTAAGGATATTCTCAAGAAGAGGGGATAGACTATGACCAGACCTTTTCACCAGTTGCAAGGTTTGAGGACATAAGAATCTTCCTGGCTTATGCTGCTCACAAGGGATTCAAAGTCTACAAAATGGACGTGAAGAGTGCTTTTCTCAATGGGAAGATCAAAGAAGAAGTCTATGTCAGACAACCCCAAGGTTTTGTCTCTCCAACTCATCCTGATTATGTTTTCAAACTGCATAAAGCATTATATGGTCTAAAGCAAGCTCCTAGAGCATGGTATGAGACCCTAGCATGCTTTCTTCTGGAAAATGATTTTATTAGGGGGAGAGTAAGCCAAACTTTATTTATTAAAACCCATAAGGACCATACCCTACTAGTACAAATTTATGTAGATGATATTATATTTGGTTCTACTGATTCAAACTTGTGCAAAAAGTTTTCCAAGCTTATGCACTCTAAATTTGAAATGAGTAGCATGAGTGAGCTATCCTTCTTCTTAGGATTGCAAGTCAAACAACATGCTGAAGGAATATTTATTTCTCAAACCAAGTATGCAAAAGAACTGGTTAAGAAATTTTGTATGTCTGATGCATCATGTATGAAAACACCCATGCCTACCAATGCTGTATTGGATGCTAATGAACATGGGAAACCAATTGATCAGACAACATATAGAGCAATGATTGTCTCTTTATTGTCCCTTACAGCTAGTAGGCCTGATATAATGTTTGCTACATGTATATGTGCTAGATTCCAAGTTAGCGCTAGAGAGTCACACTTAACTTTAGTAAAGAGGATTCTTAGGTGTGTTAAAAGCTGTCCAAATCTAGGACTCTGGTATCCAAAAGATTCAGCTTTTGACTTAACTAGATTTTCAGATGCTGATTATGCTTGATGCAGAATAGACAGGAAAAGCACCAGTGGAACTTGTCAGTTTCTTGGTGATAGACTTGTCTCATGGTTTTGTAAGAAATAAACATATATGTCAACTTCAACTGCTGAAGCTGAATACATGGCTGCAGGTAGTTGTTGTTCACAAATCTTGTGGATTCAAAATCAACTCCTAGACTATGGTTACAACTTAGAGAAGTCTAAAATATTTTGTGACAACACCAGTGCTATTTCCATTGCACAAAATCCAGTCCTCCATAGTAGGACAAAACACATAGAAATTAGGCATCATTTTGTACGGGATAATGTTGAGAAAAATAAAATTGAACTTCAATATATCCCAAGTGATTTGCAAAGGGGAGATATTTTCACCAAGCCTTTGGATGAAAAGAAACACAACTTCTTCCTCAATCAGTTAGGCATGTTAGATGGAGGAAGCCTAAAATAAATTACAAGATCTTGAAAAGCTAAAAACAGACCAAGATTAGGCTAAAAACTCATTTCTTTTTGTGTTTGTAGGATAGCTTCTGTCTCTGAACTACGATCGACGGTTTCCCGAAAAATGTCGAACGCATATCGACGTTTTCCCAAAACGTCAACCGGAGTTAAAAGCTTGTCAGATAGTTGTATACTATCTCTTTCAAGCCTTCGATCGTCGAACTGAGCTCGACATTCTCTAAATCGTCGAACTGAGATCTACGATGTTGAAGACCTTTCTGCTTCCCTTAGGAGTCCTGATATTCGAACGGAGATCGACAATCCTTCCTTTTTCGCGTCGAACACTAATATAAAATCATTTTTCGGCCGCCGCTCGTTGTTTACGCTTTCATACTCTCTACAAATTTTTCTCTTTCCCTCCAAACTCTCTACACTTGGTCGTGTTTGTTGAATCTTTGCAGGTATAGATGGCAATGTTGGTCGCCGCTCTCTCCAAAATGAAATTTGATACAGGCTTTGACATAGATATGAACTCCTTCGATGGCAGCGATCAGCGGTTCAAAGATATTCTGAATCTCTTCCGCGAACAGCAGTTGGTTCAGTTGATGACCACCAGAATAAAGATTGCAGTAGATGAAGTAAGAGAATGGGTTTTTACTGCCACCAATAAGAATGAAAACTCTATAGTCCGCACCATCAATGGAACTCAGGTACCAATGTCCCCCGCTCTTTTGATAGAAGTATTCGCCTTAAGTACTGGGAATGACTCCATCGATTTGTCTGGAGAGGAATATGATTCGTTGTTAGATCGAATGGGTCACTCTGCTGTGAACCCTAATAAACTGTTGAAAAAGATTTTATCTATTGAATTTCAATTTTTGGCTGATGTTGTTGGGAAAGTGCTTCTGGTAAAGCACTTAGCTCATGATACAATCTCAAGGTATCAGTTATGCTTAATGGGAGCTTTAGTTGATAAGAAACATCTGGATTGCGGATCAATCTTCTTTAATTTGATCAAGAAGAAAATTAGCAAAAGCTGTGTCAGTTTGGGGAGGATTATAGGGGTTTACCTATATCACAGGGGCCCTGATCTGCTGGTTTTAAGTGGGATGCACATCAATGCATCCAAAAGGCTCACCTGTGCCCTTTTTAGCAGGTGGGACAGGCAGATTATCAACCCCAACATGGCTGTTGCAGCAACATCTGCTTCAGGCACAAGGACTGCCTCAGTCACTCCTCCTCAGGTCTCTACCCCAGCAGAAGATTTGCCTACTTCTCCTTCTCCTCCAGCTGTCTCTGCCTCAGTCTCCATATCAACCTCACCACTCATCTCAACCATAGCCATATCTTCCCCCATTACAATCTCATCACCCATTTCACCTCCTCCAGCCACTACCTCAGAACCATTCCACCCTCTGTACTTCTATCCACCTGTCACAACTCCATCATTTCATCTTCTGGATGACTCCTTCATGGATGATTCTCCTCCTACTCCTCCTGATATTCCATCTACATCTTCTTACCAACAACTTCTACAGGACATACTCTCTCAATCATCCTTCAAACCATCCCTTTCCTCTCCCTTATCATCCATCTCCACTTCAGTAACATCAATCTCAACAATTCCTACTACTGAGCCATCCATCCCTATACCTCCTACCTCCACACCATCCATTCCATCAGTTCCAGCCAACATCCTTCCAGCTGCATCAACTCCTACCTCTATACAAGCCCCTCTTGAGTATGTAGATCTTTCATCTTTGGCAGACAGGTTGTATGAGCTGCTAGCCCCCAGGCTAACCTCATTGTTGGAGACTACCTTGGCTCCACTCCTGAAAAATGTTCAGGAGCTGTCTACCAGGCTATCTCCCTTCCTCCCCTCTCAGGCAATACCTTCCTCTGGGTGCGTTGATCCAGTTTTCATTGAATCCAGGCAGGGGGAGATGCCTAATGAAGCTCTGGATTTGCCTGAGGCTGCTGAAGTTTCAGAACCTGCTCCAGTATTTGCAGTGGATCTTCAAGGCCTGCTGTCAGTTTTTGATACTGTGTACTTCAATTCTCTGCCAGTTCAACAAGTTGAATACCTTACTAAGGCCATTGTGCCTATTTTAGAATGTGATCCCAGCCTGATTGCATCATATGTAAACTCTTTCAAGGCTGAGGATGTTGTTGCTTCCATTTTTACTGCTGCTGCTACTGCTGTTATATCTATTGGATCCTCTGATATTGAAATGCTGTATGTTGTTACTGATGCTGCTGTTGTTGACGAACTTGCTACTTATTTGGAAGAACCTGAACCTGCTGCTCTAATTACTTCTGCTCCTATTGCTGCTTCAATAAGTTGTGTTTCTGTTGCTGCTCCTGCTTTGACTCCTAAACAATTGAAACAATAAGAGAAGTACGTCAAAAGCATTGATGATCTATATGATAGACCCCAGAGCTCAGAAAGTGATCAGTTTCACACTGACTCTGATGACTCTTTTGGTACCATTGCAAAGAAAAGGAAGGCCAGAAGCAAGGCCATGATGAAGGTCCCTCCTGCTAAGGCCAAGGATGCTAATTATATACCCTACTATATTCTGCATGATTGCCAGATAACTGAACCATGGATGCAATATTCAAAAAACCAACTAAAGGCCATAAAGAAGAAAAGAAAGTTTGATAAGTATGAGAAAGGTTCATCCCAGTTTCTGCCTCCTCCTCCTCTAGATTCAGGATAAGGTGGAGGCTCAGCTTCTCAAACCTCAGCTCCAATGAAAAGTTCCTCCCAATCCTCTCAAATATATCATCCTAGGGGGCAATATAAAAGGGGTTATCAGTCCAGAAGGGGACAATATAAAGAAAATCAAAGAGAACACAGATTTCAAGCATGGGAAGGGCAAAGAAACATGGACTCAACTCAAGGTCCTTTCCCTTATAGACTCAGAGAAACTGCTGATACAAGAACTCCTACTGCTTCAGAAACTGTCAACAGATACGAGCCTACAGTTCCTTTTGAAGATCCAGAGAACAATCCTTTATCTTAGACTACTAGGATGGAAGAACTGGCTGCCTTAGATCAACTGAAGAAGGCCAAAGAACAAGGGAAAGACACTTCCAACATTATAACCTTGTCAGATCAAAGAAAGGCAGAACTGGAAAGGTATGCATCAAGGAAATTCTTTGACCTAGTGGACTACATGAAGCTGCATCCTGAGGCTGTGGTTCCCAGGGCTAGATCTCAAACCTCCTTAGGTGCAGAGGATGATAGAAGGTCAAAGAAAGAAGCTATAAATCCCAACAGGGAAATCTTATTTAAGAAGGGAAGTGAAAAGAAATGACATTTGTAAGTAGACAGTATACTCATTTTGAACATTTGCTGATATTCCATCTGATTGCTGCTATGTTGCATGATCTGCTCTTTTGTGTTAGATTTTTTTGTTTTTTTGTATGTTTATTTTGTATTTATTACTGAGTTCTGTAAATAGTAATCCTAACCCAAATAGGGGGAGATTGTTGGAACACCCTATTACTAATTTGGGTAAGGATCACAATGTTTTTAGGAAATTAGTATGACCTAGATGTATAGTTGAAAAGGTAAAGTTAGAATGAGTCTACGGCTTAGAAATTAGGTTTGAAGCTGCCCCAAGGACCATCCAAGGATTCAGACTTAGAGCTGAGACAATGACAATTATCGTCGAGCTTAGGTCGACGAAACGTCGAACTCCATTCGAAGCTCTCTGAGCTCAACTCTGCTAAATCGTAGAACTCCGGTCGACGATCTTCGAGCTCAGATCAACGATCTACCTTCAGCTTATTCTTCAGGTCTCTTAGCTCTAGTCAACGATCTTCGAGCTCAGGTCGACGTTTTCTGTCTGATGTTCAATCCAATCTCTGAGCTCAGGTCGACGATCATAGAGCTCAGATCGACGTTTTTCCTAAGAGATCGACGACTTTGAGGATTCAAATTTAGTCAGCTTTTGGAATGTTTTTCAAACTCTCTCAGCATTTATTTCAAGAGATCTGCTAGCCATTTTCATTTATTCTGGAGCAAGTTTCAAGGGATTTATCAGAGAATGTTTATTGGACTTTCCTCCAGAAGACAAAACATTTATGGAAGACATTTATTGACTGTTAACGGCTATCTTTGATAGAGGATCTTCAGAGAATAAAACATCTTACAGCAGATCAAGACAATCAATCTATCACTCAATACAGACATACACAGATAGTCAGAAAAACTTAGAGGAAAATCAAGTGATCAATCCTGAAAAGTTTTGATTGAATATTGGCATACTGAAAAGTGATCATAGCTTCAACATTAAGGACTCCAGACAATTCATATTTCAGCCTCTGCTGAAACCATCTTCTGCTGGAGATCTGAAGCTTCTAAAGACCTATCACCCTAACAAAGCTCTAATCTCTGAACCATCTACATCTCAGGGGGAGCTTTGATAACACAATCAATCCACTAAGTCTTCTCTCAGTGATTGAGACAGAGAAGACAACTTCACCTCTTCCTTTTTCTTTTCTTGCTGTAAAAGGGTTATCAAGACTACCTTTAAAAGTTTTGGTTCTGGTTCTGAGAGCCTTGTCAAAACTCAGTGGTGGCAAGACACCTGATCAAAAAATCCAGTTTGGTTTTTTAGCACCTTATCAAAAGCTAATTGGTGCTCAGGACACCTGATCAACACATCCTGCAGTGGATTCCTACCAAGGGTGGTAGAAGAGTGGATGTACCCAGGTTTTTGGGGAACCACTATAGCTCCTTGTGTCTTCTGGTTTTCTTGTTCATATTCTTTGCTGTGTGCTGTGGTTTTTATTTTACTGCTTTAGTTTTATTTCTACATCAAAGCACCTTACACCTATACATAAATTTAGCCTTTAATGCTGTGCAATTTTAATTTGTAAATTTACTTTAAAATACTCTATTCACCCCCCCCCCCTTTATAGTTAAGTTAGATCTTACCCTAACTTTCAATCTCCTAGGACCGCGACCTAGATCCCTTTGGCATTGAACTTCAAGAATTAGTGGAAGGATGAGGGGATGCAACAGAAGGCACATATGAGGGTCCATTAGAAGATGGCATTGCAGTTACTGGGGGCATCCTTGATGACGAACCTGTAGTTTAAGGACTACCCCCTACAGTGATGTGCATCCCCACTCCTCCTTCCACCTCCTTCCTTTCTCCCGAGAATCCAAACAGAGGACCATCTTAGGCCAACACCCTCTTGGCTTCCACCTTCATCACGGCAAATGCCTTCTTGTAATATGACATTAACCGAGATCCCATTGTCGAGAAGGATTTGGGAGATGGTGAAATTTTAGACCGCAGTCTGGATGACCAACGCATCGCAGAAAGGCCCCCATGATCTGGCATGTCTTTCCTTGAGAAGGTGATCTTTTCCTCCGGGGGTGGGATCTGAGATGTGGATTCGACGCTCCTTCGGTACATGGTGTGGAGGATTGCATTACGGGAAGCCTAAACACCCCCCCCCCCCCCCCCGTGGATCACTCCGATCCAGCCTTGGGCCCCAACATCTGTCGGTCCTCACACCTGTCCTCCTCTACCCGAGGAAGGACTTCCTCGATCCGCACCTCCCGGCGGTCCTTCTGTTGTTGCTCCATATTTCCTATCACCTCGAGGAACTCCGGGAACGTGCTCGTAGCATACCCTCCTCCTGGTGGAAGTCACAATAGGGTAACTGATATTGGATTTCTTATGGAAAAGGGGTTATGCGTGGAGAAGAAAAAGTTAAGGGAAGAGAAGGTGAAAGTGTGGTTGTGAGATGTTCAACGATTTTATATTCGATGAAGGCAAGTGTACCTTATCGCATATAGTATAGGATATTAAGTTCAATATCAAGGTCATATTACCCGGGGCGATTTGATTACTTTTACTTCAAGGAGTTAC
The DNA here is from genome assembly GCA_039513925.1 of Platanthera zijinensis. Taxonomy (NCBI): domain Eukaryota; kingdom Viridiplantae; phylum Streptophyta; class Magnoliopsida; order Asparagales; family Orchidaceae; genus Platanthera; species Platanthera zijinensis. The sequence goes on along the minus strand of CM077093.1, from coordinate 123,207,998 downwards.
TATAATCTTATCAAATAAAAGTTCTTTTGGCTTGCTTACTAAATTAGAGAAGGGAGAAAATTACTTGCAAATAAAAGAAAGGCTAAACGATGATTAAGCGGTAGCACTCGATCTTGAATTTCTTTTGCATAAATTAATCAAAAATGCAATAACAAACTTTAACTTAATAGAATAAAGATAACTTGACTGTGGAGGTTCCCGAAGCTCGAACACGCTTCTCTCGAAGAAGTGCCCAACTGAGGTTATGGAGATCCGACTGAACTCTTGTCCCGTATCCAAATATCTAACGATCGCATTAAGTAGTGAGCCCCGCTATTGGGTTCAACTACAATACGGGAGATTTACATCACTCTCTCTCGAGAGGTGCGTGCAAATCTCCTTACTCTTGAGCGCTCACTTCAAACTATCGGCCTATCGGCTAGCAAAGAATGAAAGTATGAATGAAGACTATACATCGATAATATAGTTTCATTCAAAATAAATCAAGTGTAAATTGAAGGCCTAAATTCTAATAAGAGAAAGAGAGCTAGAGCATCATAACTGATAAACTCATCCTAAGATCTTCAAGATCGAGTACGATGAGGATTTAGTTACTCATGGTGTAGAAAATGAAAATCATATTAAGAATATGAAAACTAATACCGAGCAAAGGGGAAAGAGAATAATGAACTATTTTATATCTTAATGAAAATGAGTCAAAAAAAGGGCATACAGATACTACAATGGAAGCTTGCACGAATATTACAGGTGCGATAAAAAATAAGTAGAAGAACACTACAAGGACTTGCATGAAAACAAAAAATATAAAGTCTTGAAATGAGAAGCAAAGAGAGAAGAGCTTAAGACATGAATAACTCTAAATTGCAGCACATCCCTTCCAAAAATCTGGATGCTCATCCCTTGGAGTTTCTCTCAATTTATAGAAATTTTTCTGGCTGGGTCACGCCCCCTGATGGAGACGACAGCCCCCAAAAAGATGATGAAGGCAACACCATGCTTACGGAAGATTTGTCTCTGTCTCCAGTCAAGAACTTGCGGTGCCGTGGTGATCTTGTGAAGTGACGGAACAATCTCGGCCCTCGGTGATAGCCAAACTTTTAATATTTTATTTGTTTTATTTGCAGCATGTTTATTTCATTTATTTTACCGTTAAACATTTGTGGTGTTATTTTAAATATGTGGGTTGCATGTAGCCTAGTCATGTGTTTTATTTTATTTTATTTTACTTGGGCTGCAAATAGCCTTGTCATGTGATAAGCCTATATAAGGCCATGTAATGTTAAGAATTATTCAAGTTGAATGAAAATTTGAGAAAACCTAATTCCTCCTAAGAATTTCTCCTCCTCCTCCTCCTCTTAATTTTGGCCAAAGCCCTAGACTTTCCTCTTCCTAGCCGCCACCTCTCCTCCTCCCTCCTCCCTCTCTCTCTCGGCCAAGCCCTCCCCTCCACTCTAAACATCCACCTTTTCTCTCTCCAGCCCCCTCTTTATTTTCTCCACCACCACCCTCAACAAACCCGACCGGCCAACACAAACCAAAACCCAACCACCTCCAAGCCCTAGTTTGGCCACCCTCGTCCTTAAAATCCCCACCATCTCTCATAATCTTTGCACGGATCTCGGCCAAGGCGTGAAGCGAAGAAGGTAGACTAGTTTCTCTCCAACTATCGTGACTCCGGCGGAGCCGTTGAAGAGCGATCCAAGTAGAGAAATCACAATCATCCATTCTATTTGGGTAACGATAATTTTCTACTTTCCTGTGTGTTCTTCTCTTAGATTAATTCCTATGGTGGTTTACTTTAACGTAGTTTTGGAAGCTTTGGATTTTCGTGGTTTTCTCTAGATTGAATATTGTGGTTCATCTAATTTTCATTTAAATTGAGATGGTTTTGGCGAGCCCCGTTTTCTTTTGTTGGGAGAGATCTATCGTTACCGAATCGTTATTTTTGGTAGATCTCTTTTGGTACAACCTTCGCTCGATCGGACCGGGTTGGTCCTTTTAGTTGGAAAGAATATTGGTTTTTATAGCCCTTCTTCGATCCTAATCGGTTTGGCTACCCGTACGCTAGCATCTATTTGATAGAAGTGTATAACATGTACGCTGCATTTATGATTGTGCGAGTGTAGGATTGGATCATAGAGAGGCGTATGCGTTCGTCCGTAGATATATTTGGTGTCAATGTCTGATCCTTCATCAATTTGGTATCAGAGGGAGGTTCACGTCAATTTCCTATTTGTCCCCCTCCCCCATTTGCTTTGAGCACCGACACACACTTGCCCGTTTCATTGCACAACATATAAATAAATTTATAAATTTTTTGTCTCGAAATAGCGGCCTAAAATTTTCAGTTTTTCTCAAAATTCAAAAAAATAAAATTCTAGAAATTCTCCATCATTTTCTTAGTAAGAAATCAAAAAAAATTATTTTTTATTAAGTCATTATTTTTATTAAGTCATTATAAAATTTAATTGTCGGTCTTCAAATAGAGGCCTATATTTTGTTTTTCAGCAAAAAAAAAATTTAATAATCTTCATATTATTTCCAGCAAGAAAATAAAAAAATATACATTGTTATCTTAAGTAATTAGCGGGAACTATTACATCTTTGAAAATTAAGTAGGGCCAGGTTATTTATTCATTACGTGTGCACTAGTTCCGGGTGAGATATTCTTTCTGGTTCTCACTAAAATAGCCTATGACGTTAACGTTTCCCGAGTAAAATCTTTTTGTTCCATGACGAACGTTAGGAAACTAGTACGGTCCCATATAGTGCATAATATTAAGGTTTTGATTGCATAACTAAAGGCTAGCCAAGTAGCACCACCACTCTTAGGCCACACCACATTTATCCTACTTATGACGGTTTAGGATGTCCACAAATTTTTAGAGATTGGCTTAAGGGATTAGAAAATTACTTTAATTGTCACTTATGGGATGACCAAAAAAAGATTAACATTGCCCGAGAGCGATTAGTAGGTAAAGCCCAGTTGTTTTGGTTAAACGAATAGCGTTGTGTTGGTAGTTATCGTTATGCTTGGCTGCACATGCGTAGCCTACTCTCGGATCAATTTGATCCCGACCACCTACATACTAATAGTACCACACCCGTTAGTAAGAATAGTTATGACACTAGACCCGTATCTGCTTATAGGAGTGACCCTACGTCTCATGATAGATCCTATTCCCAGAGATGTAGTAATACTCAAAGTATGCCTATCCCCACCTTAAGGGAACATAAGCCAATTAGACCCCAAAATTTGAATTCGAAAGAGATTACAACTAGGTTGCCTGCTCCTTTAGTATTGATGAGTAAGCCCATTAAGATAATGACTGATACCTCAGAGGATTTTGATGCGGATATTGAATTTCTGGATGCCGAATTTGGAAAGCTAGGTTACAGTATTCCTTCTCGTACGATAGTGCCTGACGAATCTGATGATTCTCACATAGAAGGCATACCTAGTGATCTAGAAGATGATGTTTGGGATAATGATGATAGTCCAATCTGTCAGAGTATCTCTTTGCCTATTACGTGTCGTATTAGCATTGTGTTTGTTCCTCCTAGTATTGAGTGCCCTCTCTAGGATACGATGCCCATCACGTTAGAGCCTATGATTACACCCACTGAGACTTTATCTGACTTACCTGAGGAGCCTGCGAGTGAGGATTTCTCTATTATCATTGATGACCCTGACTTAATGGATGTCCCGACTGATTGGGAAGACTCAACTTATGTGAGACGGTTATGTTTGGATGATTTTAGCACTGCGAACCCAAACGATAGTTATTTGAGGTTACCACCATTTTCTGAAGCTCTATCTGAATTAAAATTTTCTTCGGGTTCGATTTTGCCCATTTCTGAGACCGTTACTGATTCTGAATTGAATGACTTGTTTAGTGTGTTGGAAGAAAATGCAAGCGAGGAAGTGGTATTTTTGGACGATTCTTTGGTTTTACCCCCGACTGAGAGTTCATTGATGTTATCACCGATAGGTGAAATTAATTCTGATTTGGATTTTATCCCGGGTTTGATTTTACTAACCCTTCCTCCAATTTTTTTGCCCACATTAGTTAACATTTTAGGACGTGAAATCGGTAGTCCTAGACGGAGTTGTTGTTGCGCGCCCACTCTGTTTGTTCCTACATTTGCGTTGTCTCAGCGCTTAGATCTTAGTAAGTTTAGTGCGCTAGTTTTTGGTCTATTCACCGCACCGCGTAGATCTGACTACGCGTAACATTTGACTATCCCTTTCTCTGTGTGTCCGGCTACAGTTCTATCCTCGTCTATTTTTGCTTCTTTGCCTATTGTGCCTCTGGATGTGGTGTCTCCTTAACATAGTTATATACCACACCCGGTCGCACGCATTTATCCACTGCCTTTTGATGAACCTCATTCCCACCCGTTAGTGACCACGATTAGGCCCCATGAGTTGTATCGCTCGCACAAATTTTCAAACCCAGGAGCATCCAACTCTATTATTTATGATGAGCGGTTCCCCTTGGCATATCTTCATGTCAAGCGTGAAAATGTTAAATATAAATTTAGAACTGCGAATTGGAAGCCAATGAAAGTCATCTTTGATTATAAGGCTTATGTACCCCTTGACTTAATCCATTTATCCTCCGTATTTGGGATGAGTCACGTAGCACATGGGTTCACATCTCATGGTAGTAATATACTTAGGCGCACTTTTAAAAAATTACTCAATCAAGTTGTGTCTTATTATTATTCACATGATAGTTGCTCACTGAATGAGATCGTGCACGGATATAAAGCACATGTGCCTTTTGACTTGATTTCGTTACCACTACCTTATAAGACAAGTTAACTCGCAGAAGTTTATGTATCTCATGTTCATAAATTATATAAGCATATTAGTGAAGCGCAAACCATACAAATAAAATTTTAACAATTTCATGCTAGCTTACATAAAAGAGTTTCTCACTATGAGGTTGGCGATTTATTTTTTGTGCGTCTCATCCCTGAACGGTTGCTTCGGGCACTATAGAAAGTTGGCGAGTTGGCGAGATGGACCTTTTTCGGATATTAAAGAAACTAGGAGAATACGCATATCATTTGAAGTTATCCACTGATTGGGGTATTACCCCTATTTTTAATGTTTCTGATTTAACGCCATATGTTTCTCCACGACTTGAATTATTTGCCTGTCTGTTTGGATCCACTATGTTTTCTTATGGTTTGGGTAAGGAGCTTGTGCCTGGATTGCTCTCTTCATCGATCTTCACTGGAGGTATGTTGGTTGTTGATGTAGAAACTTTTTCTCCTTTATTGCCTAATGATTTTCCAAGGTTCCCCAGGACCACCTTTTTGCATGAAAGGATACTCCAGGTTGAAGTGATCTCCTCTCCAAGTGCAGATGTCTGCCGCCACGTGATTCGATGGCGTGATCGTCCGGCCTTCACTGACTCTTGGTTTCTTGAAGTGAAGGTGGTTCTTTTGGATGATGCTTTCCTGCACCTGTACTTTCAGACCAACTCCTCAGTGATGAGTACTTTTGAGCGGTGGAGAATTGATGGAGACGACGGCCCCCAACAACATGAAGAAAGAGATGACATGCTTACGTAAAATTTGTCTCCATCTCCAGTCTAGGGCTTGCGGTGTCGTGGTGATCTTGTGAAGCGACGCTAAAATCTCCGCCCTCGGTTATAGCCACACATTTAATATTTTATTTGTTTTATTTGCAACATGTTTATTTCATTTATTTTATCGTTAAACATTTGGAGTGTTATTTTAATTATGTGGGCAGCATGTAGCCTAGTCATGTGATTTATTTTATTTTATTTTACTTGGGCTGCAAAGACACTAGTCATGTGGTGAGCCTATATAAGGCCATGTAATGTTAAGAATTATTAAAGTTGAATGAAAATTTGAGAAAACCTAATTCCTCCTAAGAATTTCTCCTCCTCCTCCTCATCTTAATTTCGGCCAATGCCCTAGCCTTTCCTCTTCCTAGCCGCCACCTCTCCTCCTCCCTCCTCCCTCTATCTCTCGGCTAATCCCTCCCATCCACTCCAAACCGCCACCTTTTATCACTCCAGCCACCTCTCGGTTTTCTCCACCACCACCCTACCCAAACTCGACCGGCCACAAGAAACCAAAACTCGACCACCTCCAAGCCCTCGTTCGGCCACCCTTCTCCTTGCAATCCCCACCATCTCTCACAATCTTTGCACGGATATCGGCCAAGGCGTGAAGCGAAGAAGGCGGACTAGTTTCTCTCCAACCGACGTGACTCCGGCAGAGCCGTTGAAGAGCGATCCAAGTAGAGAAATCGGAATAATCCAATCTGGTTGGGTAACGATAATTTTCTCCCTTCTTGTGTGTTCTTCTCTTAGATTAATTCCTGTGGTGGTTTAATTTAACGTAATTTTGGAAGCATTGAATTTTCATGGTTTTCTCTTGATTGAATTTTTTGGTTCATCTAATTTTCATTTAAGTTCGAGATGGTTTTGGCGAGCCCTGTTTTCTTTTGTTGGGAGAGATCTACCCTTATGGAATCATTATTTTTGGTAGATCTCTTTTGGTATAACCTTCGCTCGATCGGACCGGGTTGGTCCTTTTAGCCGGAAAGAATATTGGTTTTTATATCCCTTGTTCGATCCTAATCGGTTTGGCTACCCGTACGCTAGCATCTATTTGATAGAATTGTATAACGTGTGCACTTCGTTGATGATTGTGCGAGTTTAGGATTGGATTATTGAGAGGTATACATGTTTATCCGTAGATATATTCGGTGTAAACGTGTGAGCCTGCATCCCCCTTATACGCCCGGGTCGGGCGTGTACCTCGGGCGTGTAAAATTTGTTTGACCTTGGTTTGCTTAAAATGAAGTCCGAAAGTGACTAGCGCGGTAGATGGTTTACATGCCCCTCTGAAACGACCTTGTACGGGGGCGCATCGGATTCGACGTGACTTTGGAGCGTGAAAAAATCGCACAGTAGTGATTTCTCGGGACATGGCGGGACACGCCTCGGGTACACGCCCGTGGCAGTAGTACATGGGCGTGTCCGAGGGCGTGTTGGCATAACCTTGCTGGAACCTGACTTCGGACCAATATCTTCATTCCATCTTGGTTACACGCCCTAAGTACACTCCTTGGGAGGGCGTGACCTGGGGGCATTGAAAGTGAGCGGATAAATCTGACTTACACTAGAGGGTGGGGTGAATATAGTGTTTTAAAAACTTCATAAGTTTTTATAGTGGAATTAAAATAAGTGATACTAAGGTATATAAAGAGAAGGAAAAACAAAAATATCACAGCATAGGAAAACATGAAATTGAACAACCAGCTGACACAAGGAAATTACAATGGTTCCCCAAAACTGGGTACATCTAGTCTTCTACCACCCTGATAGGAATCCACTAACATGTTTTTGATCAGGTGTCCTGCCACCACATGTTTTTGCTCAGGTGCCCTGCCACCATAAGATCTATTTCAAGGGAGATCTCACAACCCTTTAGGCTTTTGATATGATGCCCAAAAACTAACACAAGTCTTTTGTAAAGGAGTCATAATAATCAGGTGATAACTTTTGAAGGGAGTTAAAAACCCTTTTTACAGTGATGTAAATAAAGTGATGGTGTCTTATCTTTCTCAAACAACTTGAGAAGACAAGTTGATTGTTGTTGTCAAATCTCCCCCTGAGATATTCAATGGTTTAGGAAGATGAGAGCTTTTCTTAGGGTGTAGGCCTTCAACTAGCTTGATGTTTCTTAAAGAAGCTTTTAGAGAGATGAATGTTATTTGTCTCTAAAGAATCCTGAAGCCAGAAACTGAATAAGACAAAAGATCTGTGTGGGATGTTCTTCTTTGATTTCCAGTAAGAATGATAGCAGCGCTTTTCTTTGAAAAACTTTTTGTAATTTGTTATCAAAAGATATCTTGTTGAGCTTCTTTTGAAAAGATCTTTTATATTTTGAGAGGATTTCCAACCTTTGAATTTTGATTAATATCCTAAATTTACTGCTGAGATTCTGGGAGTTGAAATGTCTTGAATTTGTCTTTAATGTGTTTCCTCAATTGTCCCAGTAAAATAAGTCAAGGAATTAACTCTATGAAATTCATAATCAATGCTGCCTTGGAACGGCTATATTATTGAGAATATAAGCATTAATTATTCAGAGAATTACAGCCTTAGAATCGAAGAATTGAATTCAAAATGAGAGAGAATACGTCAAACTGATATAAATAGAATTATTCAAACTCAGAACAAATTTCATCGACCTAAACTCAAAGTTTGTTGAGCTGAGAAATCATCTTCGTCATGCTGAGCTAAGAGAAAATTAATATTGAAAGTATCTGACAAGGCTGAGATCCAAGTTCGTCGTCCTGAGGTAGAATTTTGTCAACCAGAGAAACTGAGTAGAGGAGGGAGTTCGTCGACCTGAGCTCTGATATCGTCGAGCTCTGCTCATAGTTGAAACTCTGAGTTCATCGATCAGCGATCGACGATCATCGAGTTGATTTCAAAGAACTTCGAACTAATTCTCTAAACTCTTTAACAACTGCATTTCTTCTAAGTCTGAGTCTCTGGAGTCTCTTGAAGGCTGGAGCATAAGAATCTAACCTAATTAGACTGTACTAACCTTAGAACCAAATAAATTGACCCTAAACTATACATAATGGGTCAACAACCTAAAAATGAACCTAGCCCAAATCCAAACTAGGGATCCAACAATCTCCCCAATTTGTGTGAGGTCACTAAACAAAATAGAGAAACATAAAAACACAAATCAATATAAATATCTGACAGAATTAAAACTATTCAGCAGATATGATATGGTAAAGTTCGTTACACAAATGAATCATAGAGAAATAAATGTTCAAGATTTATTAGAGGGAGGAGCAGATGATGATTTAGCAAACACAATTGTCCTGTGAGGATTCTCTGCTTCCTTTTGAGACATTTTCATGTCTTGAACTCCAAGAAGTGTAACAAATGAAGCTCTTGGAACTACAGCTTCTGGATGTACCTGTAACGACCCCATCCGTTAAATGACGTATAGTAGAAGGTCCGGCCGGGGCCCCACACTATATGCCACAAACAGACGGTGAGGTCACAGGATAATACCAAACCAAATACGAATCCTAACTCAGAGCATTCTAGCGGAAGCTTTAAGTTACAACTTTGAACTCTAAACAGGAATGTCCAATATATAAACCACCTTTATATATCACCACGGAATGTACACAAATACAAGAGTTTGGCCTTAAGGCCTTACAGTTCCTCTGTACATACAACATGTTTTACAAACCTCGGCGCGCAGGCCGGCCATACATGAGTAAACGAGAAAACAAAACAAAGCCATTCGCTTAGCCTTCAAGGGCTAGCCGCAGCAGCAGCAGCAACAGCAGTAGGGCTTCAGCCCATCACTTACCACTTGGCTCTCCAGCACCTGCACGGGAACAATCCACCCAACCGGTGGCAAACAATGCAACGGTCAGCATTCAGCTGACCCAATTATAACAATCCTACCCCTTTCTCGGGGCATGAGCATTCTTTCCCTGCAAGCATGGCATCATCAAATAGCAACTATGTGCGCGCAGGCACATTCAAGCCATCACAACCATCGGCCACCCGGCCCGACAGTCCGTGCACTCAGGGCACATTTTCGGTGTACCGGAATACCAGGGTCAACACCACCGTCTACATGGTATTTGAGCATTTTAGTCTTTCCGGCGCGCGGGCCTAAGACTCTCATTAGGCGCTCCAACAAAACCTATAACCAGGCTTCCAAGTCGGACGGACCTAACGCAGGTACGGATCAGCCACCCCCCGTTGCTCAAGTCGCCGTGCCACCTCGAATACGGAAGTATCCATGGCTATTTATAGGCGCGGGTCGGTATCACCTTTCCTGTTCGGCAATCTGCCTTTTCATCGAGTTGCAGCCCAACGGCTCAACCACGCACAAAGTGGCAACACACGGCCACAAGAGTTGCATCCAACCCTCTTCATTTCCTGGACATCGTCCAGTACTTCCTGCCGCACCAAGCAACAGGTAGGAACAAGGCATCACAAGCCATAGGCATCACAAGCCATAATCACGGAGCCTTCTCCGATATGCAAACAAGCATCACCAATCCAGATTACATCCAGATGGGCTTCACACAGCATGCCTAGAGCCGTACTCCAATTCCGGCCTCTAACAAGGGGGACTTCACATATCTACCCCAAGGAACACCACAACTCACCGCACACTCGCGGGGAAGGGTTTTCCCTATGCAATGCAGAAAAGAAGGACTTCACATGTCCAAGGAGGGAGATCGTTACCCTTGTCGATCTCTTCGGAGCCATCGAAAACTAGCCGGTGAGAAAGAACCGCAGCAGCCTTGCCGTCACAACGCCGGCTTCGGATCACGAATCGGACCACGGGAACTCCGCCGGTGGCTTGCTCTCCTCCTCCTTCTTCCTCCACTCTCTTTCTCTCTTTCTTAAGGACAAATGAAGAATGAATCTTCATCCTTCCTTCACGGAGTTAATCCAGCCAGGAAACAACCTGAGCCCTTGGATCAAAAGAGAGAATCTGAACGGCCACGATTTTCCCAAAAAACTCTATTTTTGGCTGACACGGCCTGTGACACGCCCGTGTCACAGGCCGTGTACCCTTTAAGCGGCACACACAGTTTGAACCGACTGAACAACACGGGTATCGACACGCCCGTGTCGAACCTGATACGCCCGTGTCATTCTTAAGACACGCCCGTGTCTCCTGCTTCATCGAGCTGCAACCAGTACACGGGTCGGAACACGGCAACTAACACGCCCGTGTCCAGCCTGACACGCCCGTGTTCAAGGCCGTGTTCAAGGCCGTGTCCGGCTCTGACTTGAATAGGCAAATTTCGAAAAATAATTCGAACACGCCCTGGGACACGCCCGTGTCGAAGGCCGTGTCCCAGGCTCGACGCTCGTCGACTATCAATCGTCGACTAGCCTGAACACGCCCTGGGACACGCCCGTGTCCCAGGCCGTGTACACCCGACACGCCCTGGGACACGCCCGTGTCCCAGGCCGTGTAAACAAGCCTGCTACTCAAACTTCATGTTGAGTCTTTTTGGGGCCTTTTTGGGGTGTTACAGTACCTGCATATATTCATTAGGATCAAATAAATCTCTATCTACCTGGAATTGATCGAATTCTTTCTGTTTGTAGGTATACATTATAGTGAATTTTGATAGATTTGACCCTTCTGTTCTTACTTCGTTCATTTTAGATAAACCAATCAACTCTTGAAATCTGGCAATTTTGATATTTTGATCTAACTCAAGTTTATAAGCTGAATAGAGGGGTTTCTTTAGATCAATTTTTGGAGCATCCGGAGAAGACTTATGAGGATTTCTGAATAAAATAGATTGCTATTGAAAATTTGTTGGAGAAAGAGACTGCTGAGATTTGCCTGAGTAATTAGACCTTGGAGGTCTTTATTTACTGTACTTCCCAGCAGGTCTATAAGACTGATGGGAGGCTAGCCTTGGAGTCTGAGAGCTGCTAGAGGCTATCTTCTGAGTCTTAGCAACACTTCATGATGCACTTGTAATAGGAGGAGGACGAGGTGGAGGTCCTCTCTTGGATTGCCTTGGTGGGGAGCTGTACCTTTTCCTCTTCTTTTTTTTCTTTGATCTCATTCTTAGAATACCACATCCATTGAGCCATTCCTGGATACGCAGTAATATTATTCAAAATATAGTATGATGTATTTGCAGATGGGTTTGGCTTGGGAACAGCCTTAGGAGGAACCTTTCTCTTCTAGAGCTTTCTCTTCTTGGAACTTGATTCATCAGAATTATCAGAATCCTCATCATCATCAAATGATTCAGGAGGATTATCATACAGATCATCAATTTCTTTTAGAGCTTCTTTAGAAATGAGCTTCTTGGCCCGAGGCTCAGAAGATATATTGGGAATTGGAATGACATCTGATGGAACAAAATCTGCTGGCTTTTCTGGAGAATTTTCCATGTCTGCAAACATAATGTCATCCATGTCTGGCATAGGACTTTAATCCCAAACAACCATAATAGGGGAGTCAGCTATAGGCTCAATGGATTCAAGAGCAAAAACTAGCTCTACAGATTCTATAATAACTGAGGGCAATAAAGACATGGGAACTGCAAAGCTTGCCTTCAGTTGCTTCATAACTTCAGGACTTATGGGAGTAGTATAACATACAATAGTCTTAGAGCACTGACCATTAAAACTTGGTAAAGTATTTCTATAAACTGAATTAAAAGAATAAAGTAAAGAATTCAAGTAAACTGGGGGATTTATAATGAAATCACCAACAATTATAATCTCTGGAATTTCTACTTATGCATCTATACAGATCATTTCAATGTCAACTATTGTTAGAAAATTTGCTAGAGGAAGAGCTGGAGGAGAAATTGTTGCTGCTGCTAGAACTGGAGCTGCTAGAATTGGAGCTTCTTCATTGAACATCCCCCCCTGTCCTGTTTAAGAGGGTCCTGAAGCCAGGCCCCCCAGAAGAAGGGACAGAATATTGAGCATCAATTTGAGTAGAGAGAGAGGAAATGGAGGCAGAAAGAGGAGCAATATCTTCAGCTATTACCAGCATAAGAGATAGAGTAAAAAATGTAAGAAGATCTTTAGCAATATCAGAGAAATTTAAATATAAAGGTTCAGGAGCAGAGGGAGTGTAAGAGATGTGATGGCCATAATTGGAACATACAGAAAAAGTATGGGGGAAATGTGTATGAGAATATTCAGGGAATACGGAAGTAGGGTTAAAAGGAATTACAGTAGAGGTGGTTGGAATTGTAGTATAAGGAATTGTTGTGGTAGGATTTATTGTGGTGGTTTACAGAATGGGTAATTGAACTTCTGATTGATGTGGAGATTGTGGAGGTGTCGACATCATATTGAAATTTGGCAGTAAGGATGTGGATGGAATGTCATTCAGATGAGTTTGAGTTGGAGATAGAGGAGGAATGATGTAACATCCCAATTCGCGCTAGGCCCCTCGCACGTGTTCTGAGTCAAGAGACTCAACTCGGGCTCGGGGTGCACCGACGCAAGGTGTCAGGTGCATAGAATAAGTGTAGGGTTGGGTTCAAGGTTACCCCAACCAGTAGCCGAGATGAGGGAACTCGGCTAAGTAAAAGTCGTCGAGAATGGAGGTTGATGCTCGTCGATCGTCGAGAATGGAGGACTGATTCTCGCCGATTCAATGGGTATCGGTGGTCGATACCCGCCGGACACAGAGCTGCAAGTAGACTAAGTAAAAGTCGTCGAGAATCCCCTGTTATACACACCGATCGTCGAGTATCGCTGAGAATACTCAACGCAATCAACGCAGGATGTCCTGTAAAAAGGCTAAGGGAAAATCGTCGGGAATCATTGTTGATTCCCGACGAATTCGTCGAGAATGACCCGACGGTTCTCACCGATCGTCGAGAATGACCTGACGATTCTCACCGATCGGCGAGAATGGCGACTGATTTACGCCGAATTTCACTTGGGCGTTTTCTTCGCCCAGGCAGATTCGCCGGCTTGTACAGGCGGACTGAACCGGACTTCGGGATTCGTGCTGAACGATCCTTGGACCGGTCACTTCAAATGAAACCTAATTTGGCGGTCCAATTAGAGAGTGACACGTGGCGGAAGGGATTTAGCCTAATATGTAATATAAAAAGGGAGTAAACCGAACCCAAGTCATCGCACCCGATCGTTCTTGCCGAGCCATCACCGTGCAAACCGACGGGAGCGGAGGAGGAGATATCGTGGGTCGCCGGAGACGGATTCTGGAGGAAAAGCTCCGCCGTTTCCGTGGAAGAACACTGCTAACGAAGCCAAGGATGTCGCCACGGAGAATAACGCGATCCATGGCCGGCAACGGAGGAAACGACGGAAATGATGTGAGTTTCCTCCCCTCTCCCTTGGTGCTAGATCTGTAGCTATTCTTAGGCGAGACATCGAATCAAAAGAGTCTTGATGTGTGAGATGAAGCTTTCTAGGAAGGCCATGCTAGAACTTGTGTTCTAAAGCTTAGTCATCTTCAACCTCTCCTCGCTTCAAAGTGATGATAGGGGTGGTCTCGTGAAGAGGAAATGACCTCAAGAGGGAGAATAAGGGTGGAGGAATTTCTGGTTGCGATTTGGGGAAAATCGCTTAAGGAGGAAGATGAACGGATGCCGTTCACTTCGCTTCAAGATGCGTGCAGAATCTGTATTCTGCGCGCAGCGACCTTCTTGGCTTTTTTTAAGCAAGAAGGGGGCGTATCTTGGCTTTCGACTAAACACAAAGGTTGTATCCCTTGAAATTACCTTTCCAACGAGTGGTTGCACGTTTCCATGCGATACCTGTAGCCACGGGAAAGTCTGTTTGAATCTGCTGCGGTTGGAAGTTAATGTCCAGGAATTCTGTATCCTGTACGCAGCAGACTTCGAGTTACATTTCTGGTATGATGTGACCAGATCTGGGCTTTCGACTAAACACGAAAGTTGTATCCCTTGAAATTACCTTTCTAACGAGTCGTGGCACGTGTTTGGGCGATACCTGTAGCCACGGTAATCCTCAGTCAAAGTTGCTGACCAGTTTACGCATAATTCTAGATGATTATAATATGAACTTGGCTTCGATGGAATTGAGGTTGCAATTCATCTCGAGGTTGGGTGAATTCTTTTGTGTTAATCAACGAGGTAATGTGAAGGTTGATGTTTGAGGACTTGAATTCCTATGTCGAGATGTGAATCAAGCCTAAGTGAATGAAAGGCTTTGTTATATTTGTTAGATCAACAGTATGCGCATTATCTATAATATGTTGAATTCATTTGGAAGGATTTGTAAATGGTTAAAACTATGGCCCGGATGTGTAATGTATTGATGGAAGGGAATGGATAGTCCAATGCTTAGAGGGTCGTCTCCCCACGGGTAACATTGTGAAAGTTAGCAAGTGCGGTGTTGACCGTCACTAATGGGAATGAGGTTAAGTTGGATAAAATCGGACGGTTGGGCTTGGTCCTCGGTGTTCACGTCCCGAGGCTCCTTCTGTATTTGATGGATGGTTGGGCTTGGTCCTCGTGCTTTCTCCGAGACTCCTTCTATGCCACAGAATTGTGGAATTGCATGTTGTGTGAGTCGACACGCGGTGTCGTAATCCCGGGTTAAGGATAGTGTGGCAGGTCTACGGGCTCGCCAATCGTCACACCGATGAGAGTTGACAGTTAGACCTTGGGTGGTTGGGCTTGGTCCTCGGTGTTCACGTCCTGAGGCTCCTTCCGTACCAAGTGAACGGTTGGGCTTGGTCCTCGTGCTCATTTCCGAGGCTCCTTCTGTGTCATACCATAGGCCAGTCAGGGGCTAGGATCTTGGTGCATATTTACCCGAGAGAACCCGCTGAGCCGTAGTACGCATGTGAGCTCCGCTGTTGTGTTCTTAGCGTTGAGGCGTACGGAGGCCTAGGCCAGGTAGTGTGGAGACCAGCCTAGTAGTGGTGATGCCCGCTCCACTGTCACCGTTTGGCCACGACGGTTGATGCCTGAGATGTTAGCTACCTGCTCGAATAGTGGGAACTATAAGTCTCTGTCGACATAGAGATTGCATGTGCTTGAGCATAGGTGTGTCATTGCATTGCATACATAGCATCGCACTTCATTATATACACAAGACCCTCATCGTATAAGTTTGTATGGGCACACCTATACGATGAGTTACTTTCTGCTGAACGACCCTCAACTTATATGCTTGTATGGGCATCCATATAAGTTGAGTTACTTACTGTTCTAGTTATATACTCTCTTGCTGCTGTAGTTCGTAGATTTGAAATAAGAGCTCGTTTATTATACACTGCTGATGTTGCTGCTTATAATATGTATACTCACTTCACCTGTTGTACTACTATTATTTATATATTGTACATGTTCCTTTCTCCGCCCAGTGCCGAGGAGTCGCCGGGGGATCGGATGTGAAACCACTTACTCTTTTTGACTAACGGTTGCTACGTCTTCCTTTTTAGGAGGAAACCCCGCAGGTGGAGCAGCAGACTATGCAGACGGACAGCCAGGCCAGGGTGACAGGGCCTGAAGGGACGGTACCGTCGCTACCGTCGGTTACCGATGTGAGTGAGAGAGAGATTTTGTTGTAGCCCTTCGGGGCAATTCTGTTCACATACTCTGATATTAGAAGATTGTTGTAGCTTCTTTATTTATGATTTTATGGACATATGCTTGGTGTGGATTTGAATTTCATATTAGTATGGTTGGGTTGGCACTTATCTGTTGATATGGTTGGTAGCCGGTAGAATAGGCATCTTGTGGTACAGGCTAGCCTGAGTGCTAGTGTTACCGCAAGGCGGCTGTTCTGGGCATAAGACCCCTCTCGTGCCGTCTGTTTTGTGTTCCGGGAGGGGGGTCTTACAAATGGTATCAGCTTGCTACGATCCTCCAAGGCGAAAGTCACTTAACAATGGTACCACCCCCGTTTGATTGGTCAGTTTGGGGACAAGCTGACTTAGCGGAAGCAGTGGTGTGCCCATATGTAATTCACACTAAGTTGTCCATCTTTAACCTTAGATTATCCAACCTAACCCTAAGTTTGTACCTTATGTTTAGATCCCAGCACTTGTTGAGCCGGTAAGGGGCACCCCCGCCCCGTCCGTACCTACACAATTCCAACAATCAGAGCTGGGGCAGACGCTCACAGCTATTCTGGATGCCTTTAGGTCCCAATCTCAGCAGACACCTGTACAACAACAGGGTCCGGGATCTAGTTGGTTAAGCATTTTCCGAGCTCTCTCCCCTCCCGCTTATGTTGGGACAGAGTTGGCAGTGCGTACGGAAGAGTGGCTCGACACTATACAAGAGTTGTTGGCAGGAATAAGATGTCCAAACAACATGGCGGTGACCCTTGTGGTGACACTCTTAGAGCTGCACGCCAAAAGGTGGTGGAAGTCCCTCATGGGCTCCACTTTTCGTGGAAGAGTGTACACGGACATTAGTTGGAGCGAATTCTCCGAAGCCTTCTTAGAGCATTTCATCCCCTCGGCCGCTCGGGATGGCCTGGAAGAGAGATTTTTGCAACTTAAGCAAGGGTCCATGTCGATGACGGAGTACCAACAGGAGTTTCAGCACCTGGCTAGATTCGCTGACTCCTATGAGCTGGATGATAGAGGGTACGCCAAAAGATTCTACAAAGGCTTGCGAGACCCCCTAAGGCAAGCCCTTTTGTTTATAGCGGACTCTAGTCTGGCGGAGATTATTGATATGGCGAAGAGATTGGAAGCGGACCACTTGGGAAGTGGTAAGAGGCCAGCAGAGGGCGTGATGGAAGCCGGCCCCAGCAACAGAAGGAGGTTTGACAATAAAAGAGGAAGAGGATATCAGAGGGGTGGCGGGCGCTTTCCCCAAAACTTTGGAGAGGAGCGCCCGGTTCCACAACCGCCAGCATTACCTCCACCTCCACGGTTTCAGCAACACGACGGAAGGAAGGAACGGGTGTGCTTCGAATGCAACCAACCAGGCCACATTCGGCGCTACTGCCCACAACTGTTTGGTGATGCGCCTCTTGCTTTCTCTCCATCAGCCCCTCGGGGGCGGGGATATGTGCGTGGTCGAGGAGGAGGACAATGAGGAAGAAACCCTGGACCCGCTCGAGATCAGATGTATGCGCTGGACATGACTCAAGCGCGGAACCCTCAAGAGATGATTGCAGGTACGATTCGAATTGGTCATTTTGCTTTCATTAATATCCTCTAGTTGCTTGAGATATACTTGACATCTAGCTTGAGTATTATTAATGACACTTAGGCACCGTGTCAGTCGGTGGGAAACCGGCTCATACGTTATTTGATACGGGTGCCTCACATTCATTCGTGTCTGAATACTTCATCAAAGATATACACGGAGTGCAATATTTCACTGGTATTGCTCGAAGAGTACGCCTCCCAAACAGATCTGAGATGACGGCAACCGCAAAGTGTGAGTTAGAGATAGCCATTGGGGGAAAGACCTTTGATACCCCTACCACAATTTTGAGGATACCAGAGTTCGACCTCATCCTGGGTATGGCGTGGCTAGATTGTCACCATGCGAGAATCGACTGTGCGGAGAAGCGTATCAGTTTGAGACATGGGGATACTGATGTAGTCTTCCAAGGTATAAATTTCGCACCACGAATCTTGTTATCCTCAATCCAGACCTTGAAAGCTCATATGAGAGGGGATGAAGTCTACATGATACGATTCGAACTAAAGGAGATGAAGTTAGAGGTGAAGGATGTGCGGGTAGCACGAGATTTCCCTGAGGTATTTCCCGAGAAACTGCTAGGGTTACCCCCGCATAGAGAAGTGGATTTTCAAATTAAGCTTGTACCAAGAGCTAAGCCTGTCTCCAGGACCCCTTATCGGATGGCCCCAAAAGAACTTGCGGAGTTTAGAGTGCAATTGCAGGAGTTGGTAGAATCAGGGTTTGTTCGCCCCAGCTCGTCGCCTTGGGGAGCCCCTGTTCTATTCGTCAAGAAGAAGGATGGAACCCTGCGTTTATGTATAGACTATCGGGAACTTAACCGACTAACAGTACGGAACACCTACCCATTACCTCAGATCGATGAGTTGTTCGACCAACTGGTGGGAGCGCATTGGTTCTCCAAGTTAGACTTGCGCTCGGGGTATTACCAATTGAGAATACAGGAGGATGATATACAAAAAACGGCTTTCAGCTCAAGGTACGGCTTATATGAGTTCACAGTGATGCCGTTTGGACTCACAAACGCCCCATCGGCTTTCATGAGCTTGATGAATAAAGTGTTTGAGGCCTATTTAGATGTCTTCGTCATTGTGTTCATTGACGACATCCTAGTCTACTCGAAGACGGAGGAAGAGCATGCCGGACATTTGGCCATAGTCCTAGAGAAGCTAAAGGAGCACGCCCTATTCGCCAAGTTTAGCAAGTGTGAATTCTGGCTTAAGGAGGTTGCTTTCTTGGGCCATGTAATCAGTGGGGCAGGACTAGCTGTGGATCCAGCCAAGGTGCGCGCTGTGAAGGAGTGGTCACCTTTGAAGTCGGCGGCCGATGTGAGGAGTTTTCTTGGACTTGCCGGATACTACCACAAGTTTGTAAAAAGGATTCTCCAAGATTGCCCTCCCGCTTAATTCCTTGACAAAGAAAGGAGTGCTATTTGAGTGGACACCCCAGTGTGAAGCGGTATTCCAGGAATTGAAGGATAGACTTACCTCCGCCCCCATCCTTTTCCTTCCGTCTGGGAAGGAAGGATTTCAAGTTTATACGGATGCGTCTTATCAGGGGTTGGGAGCGGTGTTGATGCCGCACGGGCACGTAATTGCTTATGCTTCAAGACAATTGAAGAAGCATGAAATCAATTACCCGGTGCATGATTTGGAGCTAGGAGCGGTGGTGTTCGCCTTGAAGGTATGGAGGCATTATCTATACGGCGTCCACTGCGAAATCTTCTCGGATCATAAAAATTTGAAGTACGTCCATACCCAGAAGGATATGAACTTAAGACAACGGCGGTGGTTAGAGTTTCTATGCGACTATGAGTTCACCTTGAACTACCACCCCGGAAAAGCAAACTCGGTAGCCGATGCGTTGAGTAGGAAAGTACCCGGCTCGAGCCCAGAATCTCGATTGATGAGCATGGAGTTGGCGCGGATGATCGAGGTGATGGACATCACCTTAATATTTAAGGCTTCTTCGGAATATACGGAGTACCTGTCCAGCATGAGTATAGTTTGTGATATCCGGGACCGGATCTGAATGGAGCAAGGATTAGATGCGGCTTTGGCCCCGGCAATAAAGTTAATTGAAGACGGGACTACCGACGAATACACACTAAAGGACGACCTCGTTTACTTTCGCGGCCTACTCTACATTCCCATAGGTGGCAGAATCCGGGAGGATATTATGAGAGAAGCACATTGCTCTCAATATTCCGTGCACCCAGGAATTTCAAAGATGTACGCCAGCTTACGAAAGATGATGTGTTGGCCAGGGATGAAGAAAGATGTCCGGTACTTTGTCACGCATTGTGAAGCCTGCCAAAGAGTGAAGGCGGAATGTAGGAGCCCTGGTGGCCTGTTGCAGTCGTTGCCAATCCCCGAATGGAAGTTCGAGGATATATCCATGGACTTTGTACATGGGCTACCTCTCTCCCGCTCAGGGAATGATTCAGTATGGGTGATCGTTGATCGCCTGACGAAGGTTGCCTGGTTCATTCCTATGAAGAAGGAGGCTCACGTGGATGTCTTGGTACGCCTGTTTGTGGAATAATTTGTACGGTATCACGGCGTACCTAAGACGATAGTTTCGGATCGTGATGGTCGTTTCACCTCCAAGGAATGGAAGGCGGTACAGATGTATTTGGGCTCACGTCTTACCTTCAGTACCGCATTTCATCCTCAGACGGACGGACAATTTGAGCGGACCATCCGAACATTGGAAGATCTGTTGAGGTTGTGTGTGATAGATAGGGGAGATCCGTGGGAAAGACTCTTGCCCTTGGTAGAATTCTCCTATAACATTAGCCATCAAGCTAGTATTGGCATGGCACCCCATGAAGCCCTATATGGAAGGAGGTGTAGGACCCCCTTGTCTTGGGTGCAAGATGAAGACCCGAAGACTTTGGGAATTGAGTACATAGATGACACTGATGCGGTGGTTAGGCTAATAAGGGATCGCATGTTGGAGGCTCAAAGCCGGCAGGCAAAGTATTACAACTCAAGGCACCGTATGGTGGAATTTCAAGCGGGTGATAAGGTGTTTCTAAAAATTCGACCGATGCATGGAGTGTCACGAGTGCGAAGAGTGAAGAAGCTCAGTCCACGGTATGTTGGGCCCTATGTCATATTAGAAAGGGTTGGCCCTTTGGCCTACCGGCTGGAGCTACCGCCCGAGCTAGAGAATCTCCACGATTTATTCCATGTGTCGTCGCTTCGGAAGGCGCTGTTGCGGCCTGAACAATACATACCCACAACTGATGGTACTGTGGCGTCTGACAGATCTGTGCGACTGGAGCCGGTGCGGATCGTTGATAATGAGATAAGAGCCTTGCGCCGCAAAAGTGTCCCCTTTGTAAAAGTGCTATGGTCTAATCATAGGAAGGAGGAATTCACATGGGAGCCAATGGATTTGATGCAAAGACGCTACCCGGAGTTGTTTGCTTCAGGTAACTTTATTTAAAAACATATTTTGTTTTCTGTATGCTTTACTCCCCATGACCTCAGCCTGATTTTGGGGACAAAATCTTTTTATTTTGTTTATAGGATTTGTAACGTCCCAATTCGCGCTAGGCCCCTCACATGTGTTCTGAGTCAAGAGACTCAACTCGGGCTCGGGGTGCACCGACGCGAGGTGTCAGGTGCATAGAATAAGTGTAGGGTTGGGTTCAAGGTTACCCCAACTAGTAGCCGAGATGAGGGAACTCGGCTAAGTAAAAGTCGTCGAGAATGGAGGTTGATGCTCGTCGATCGTCGAAAATGGAGGACTGATTCTCGCTGATTCGACGGGTATCGGTGGTCGATACCCGCCGGACACAGAGCTGCAAGTAGACTAAGTAAAAGTCGTCGAGAATCCCCTGTTATACCCACCGATCATCGAGTATCGCTGAGAATACTCAACGCAATCAACGCAGGATGTCCAGTAAAAAGGCTAAGGGACAATCGTCGGGAATCATTGTTGATTCCCGACGAATTCGTCGAGAATGACCTGACGGTTCTCACCGATCGTCGAGAATGACCTGACGATTCTCGCCGATCGGCGAGAATGGCGACTGATTTACGCCGAATTTCACTTGGGCATTTTCTTCGCCCAGGCAGATTCGTCGGCTTGTACAGGAGGACTGAACCGGACTTCGGGATTCATGCTAAACAATCCTTGGACCGGTCACTTCAAATGAAACCTAATTTGGCGGTCCAATTAGAGAGTGACACGTGGCGGAAGGGATTTAGCCTAATATGTAATATAAAAAGGGAGTAAACCGAACCCTAGTCATCGCACCCGATCGTTCTTGCCGAGCCGTCACCGTGCAAACTGACGGGAGCGAAAGAGGAGATATCGTGGGTCGCCCGAGCCGGATTCTGGAGGAAAAGCTCAGCCGTTTCCGTGGAAGAACACTGCTAACGAAGCCAAGGATGCCGCCACGGAGAATAACGCGATCCATGGCCGGCAACGGAGGAAACACCGGAAATGATGTGAGTTTCCTCCCCTCTCACTTGGTGCTAGATCTGTAGCTATTCTTAGGCGAGACATCGACTCAAAAGAGTCTTGATGTGTGAGATGAAGCTTTCTAGGAAGGCCATGCTAGAACTTGTGTTCTAAAGCTTAGTCATCTTCAACCTCTCCTCGCTTCAAAGTGATGATAGGGGTGGTCTCGTGAAGAGGAAATGGCCTCAAGAGGGAGAATAAGGGTGGAGGAACTTCTGGTTGCGATTTGGGGAAAATCGCTTAAGGAGGAAGATGAACGGATGCCGTTCACTTCGCTTCAAGATGCGTGCAGAATCTGTATTCTGCGTGCAGCGAAATTCTTGGCTATTTTTAAGCAAGAAGGGTGCGGATCTGGGCTTTTGACTAAACACGAAGGTTGTTGCCCTTGAAATTACCTTTCCAACGAGTGGTTGCACGTTTCCATGCAATACCTGTAGCCACGGGAAAGTCCGTTTGAATCTGCTGCGGTTGGAAGTTAATGTCCAGGAATTCTGTATCCTGTACGCAGCAGACTTCAAGTTGCATTTCTGGTATGATGTGACCAGATCTGGGCTTTCAACTAAACACGAAAGTTGTAGCCCTTGAAATTACCTTTCCAACGAGTGGTGGCACGTGTTTGGGCGATACCTGTAGCCACAGGAATCCTCAGTCAAAGTTGCTGACCAGTTTACGCATAATTCTAGATGATTATAATATGAACTTGGCTTCGATGGAATAGAGAATGCAATTCATCTCGAGGTTGGGTGAATTCTTTTGTGTTAATCACCAAGGTAATGTGAAGGTTGATGTTTGAGGACTTGAATTCCTATGTCGAGATGTGAATCAAGCCTAAGTGAATGAAAGGCTTTGTTATATTTGTTAGATCAACATTATGCGCATTATCTATAATATGTTGAATTCATTTGGAAGGATTTGTAAATGGTTAAAACTATGGCCCAAATGTGTAATGGATTGATGGAAGGGAATGGATAGTCCAATGCTTAGAGCGTCGTCTCCCCACGGGTAACATTGTGAAAGTTAACAAGTGCGGTGTTGACCGTCACTAATGGGAATGAGGTTAAGTTGGATAAAATCGGACGGTTGGGCTTGGTCCTCGGTGTTCACGTCCCGAGGCTCCTTCCGTATTTGATGGATGGTTGGGCTTGGTCCTCGTGCTTTCTCCGAGACTCCTTCCATGCCACGGAATTGTGGAATTGCAAGTGGTGTGAGTCGACACGCGGTGTCGTAATCCTGGGTTAAGGATAGTGTGGCAGGTCTACGGGCTCGCCAATCGTCTCACCGATGGGAGTTGACAGTTAGACCTTGGGCGGTTGGGCTTGTTCCTCGGTGTTCACGTCCTGAGGCTCCTTCCGTACCAAGTGAATGGTTGGGCTTGGTCCTCGTGCTCATTTCTGAGGCTCCTTCCGTGTCATACCATAGGCCAGTCAGGGGCTAGGATCTTGGTGCATATTTACCCGAGAGAACCCGCTGTGCCGTAGTACGCATGTGAGCTCCACTGTTGTGTTCTTAGCGTTGAGGCGTACGGAGGCCTAGGCCAGGTAGTGTGGAGACCAGCCTAGTATTGGAGATGCCCGCTCCACTGTCACCGTTTGGCCACGACGGTTGATGCCTGAGAGGTTAGCTACCTGCTCGAATAGTGGGAACTATAAGTCTGTGTCGACATAGCGATTGCATGTGCTTGAGCATGGGTGTGTCATTGCATTGCATACATAGCATCGCACTTCATTATATACAGAAGACCCTCATCGTATAAGTTTGTATGGGCAATCATATACGATGAGTTAATTTCTGCTGAACGACCCTCAACTTATATGCTTGTATGGGCATCCATATAAGTTGAGTTACTTACTGTTCTAGTTATATACTCTCTTGCTGCTGTACTTCGTAGATTTGAAATAAGAGCTCATTTATTATACACTGCTGATGTTGCTGCTTATAATATGTATACTCACTTTACCTGTTGTACTACTGTTATTTATATATTGTACCTGTTCCTTTCTCCGCCCGGTGCCGAGGAGTCGCTGGGGGAGCGGATGTGAAACCACTTAGTCTTTTTGACTAACGGTTGCTACGTCTTCCTTTTTAGGAGGAAACCCCGCAGGTGGAGCAGCAGACTATGCAGAATGAGAGCCAGGCCAGGGTGACAGGGCCTGAAGGGACGGTACCGTCGCTACCGTCGGTTACTGATGTGAGTGAGAGAGAGATTTTGTTGTAGCCCTTCGGGGCAATTCTGTTCACATACTCTGATATTAGAAGCTTGTTGTAGCTTCTTTATTTATGATTTTATGGACATATGCTTGGTGTGGATTTGACTTTCATATTAGTATGGTTGGGTTGGCACTTATTTGTTGATATGGTTGGTAGCCGGCAGAATAGGCGTCTTGTGGTACAGGCTAGCCTGAGTGCTATTGTTACCGCAAGGCGGCTGTTCTGGGCATAAGACCCCTCTCGTGCCGTCTGTTTTGTGTTCCGAGAGGGGGGTCTTACAAATGAAATAAGTCATAATTTCATCCTGATGTGGATATGGAATTTCCTCATGGATTGTGATTGGTGATTGTGGAGGTGATGGTGAGAGAAAATGTAAAGTAAAAGGGATAATTAATGATGGTTGTTGTTGTTAAGGAGGTGAAGAAATTTTGATGGAAGAGATAACATATTATGGTGGTGGGGGAGTGGCTATAACTGCCCTGGTGTCCTCAGAAGTCCTGGAAGAGTAGGAATCCATGGATGGCTTAGGTATGGTCCTCTCCCATTTCCCAAACAAGGCAGAAGTTAACCTCTTTGAGGCATTAATGAATATATTCTGGGATACTAAAAATTCAGGTGCCTCGGTCTGTAGGAAAATTCCTAATATCCTCCCAAAACAAACCTCTTTCTTAGAATTCTTCTTTTTAATCAAATCAAACAACAAATTACCCCAATTTACAGCTTTCTTATTTACCAGAGCACACATCACCAAGAATTGATGTCTGGTTATGTAGTCATGGGATGTATGCTTTCCTAGCAACACCTTCCCAACAACATTAGTAAGAAATTTATACTCTGCAGATAAATACTTTTTCTACATTTTATTAGGGTTTCCCTTGGAATGACCCATCTTAATAAGCATATACTCATACTCAGAACTGTCTATTTCTTTGTCTTCTTCTCCATTTACCAAACCAAAAATTTTAGATAAAACAACAGGGGTTAGGATAACTTGATGACCTGCAATAGTACCAGTCATAGTATCTGTGTATGGAGAAGTTGAAGTATAAACCCAGTCCCTTATTTCAGTTACTGGCAACTTGATCCTAGTGGTCTTGATTTTCTTTAGTTGTTGTTCTTCAAATAGATGCAGAATGTCCATGAAAATCTGATCGGAATGACTGAAGTAATCGAAGTCGATATCGAATCCAGTGTCGTACTTCATGCTGGAGAGGGAAATCGCCAAACTCACCATTGTTTTCCTGCAAAAAAAGAGAGAGATCAAGTGCAAGAGAAATAGAAAGCGCGGGATGGAGCTCGAAGAAAACTTAGTTATAAAGGTTTTTAGAATATGAAGCGTCAAACTTCGTCCTGCGAACAAAAAATCTTCGTTCTAAGTTCGACAAAAAATTTCATGAAGAGATAATATCGTCGATCTCGGTCTGAAGAGGGGAAAATTATTCGTAGTTCTCAGGTCGATGAGAACTTTTCTAAAGCAAGATAGTCTATCTCTGTTCGACGAAAATAACTTCACATAGAGAGTTCGTCGATCTCAAGTTGACGAAATTTCTCAAGAATAGTTCTCAGATCGTCGATCTATGTTCGACGAACTGTGATCAATTCTTCGACCTCAGACAAAAATCAAATTAATGCTTCTCCATTGATCATACATAGCTGATTCAGAAAGAACAAATGTTTCTTCTCATCCAAAGGTTTGGTGAAGATGTCTGCTCTTTGTAAATAAGTAGAGACAAAGGCAAGATTAATTTTCTTTTTGTCCACACAATCTCTAATGAAATGATGTATAATTTCTATATGCTTTGTCCTACTATGATGTACTGGATTTTGTGCAATGGAAATTGCACTAGTACTATCATAAAATATAGTTGAATTATTTAGATTGAAACCATAATCCAGGAGTTGGTTTTCAATCCATAATATTTGTGAACAACAACTGCCAACTGCAATATATTCAGCTTCTGCAGTTGAGGTGGACACAAATGATTGTTTCTTACAAAACCAAGACACAAGACTATCACCAAGAAACTGGCATGTTCCTGATGTGCTTTTCCTGTCAACTCTACAT
The DNA here is from genome assembly GCA_039513925.1 of Platanthera zijinensis. Taxonomy (NCBI): domain Eukaryota; kingdom Viridiplantae; phylum Streptophyta; class Magnoliopsida; order Asparagales; family Orchidaceae; genus Platanthera; species Platanthera zijinensis. Next base: position 123,181,533 of record CM077093.1, on the reverse strand, counting down.
CAAGCAAAGTCAGCATCTGAGAATCCAGTTAATTCAAATTCTGACTCAGTTGGATAAAAGAGTCCTAGATTTGGGTAACCCTTTATATATCTCAAAATTCTTTTAAGTAAAATATTGTGAGATTATTTAGGGTTCACTTGGAACCTAGCACAAAGAAATGTAGCAAACAATACATCTAGCCTACTAGCTGTGAGATACAACAAGGACCCAATAATAGCCCTATATGTTTTCTGATCAACTGGCTTGCCATGTTCATGAGAATCAATCACAGCATTGGAAGCCATGGGTTTTTTCATGGCTGAGGCATATGTCATCCCAAATCTTTTAACTAATTCCTTAGCATATTTAGATTGGGAGATGAAAATGCCATCAGGGGATTTCTTCACTTGGAGACCAAGGAAGTACGAAATCTCACCCATGCTACTCATTTGAAACTTGGAATTTATCAGGTCAAAAAACCTTTTGCATAGTTTGGAATCAGTAGAGCCAAAAATGATGTCATTTACATATATTTGTACTAACAATATGTTATTATTATGATGCCTAGTAAATAAAGTTCTATCTATAATGCACCTAGTGAACTTATGTTCTAAAAGAAAGCTAACTAGGGTCTCATACCAAGCTCTTGGAGCTTTCTTTAAACCATAGAGAGCTTTATGCAATTTAAAAACAAAAGAGGGATAAGTTGAAGAAATAAAACCTGGTAGTTGTTCAACATATACTTCCTCTTTGAGTTCACAATTCAAGAAAGCACTCTTGACATCTATTTTGTAGACTTTGAACTTTTTGTAGGCTGTATAAGCAAGAAAAATTTTGATTGCCTCAAGCCATGTAACAGGTTAAAAGGTTTGATCATAATCAATTCCTTCTTCCTGTCTATAACCTTGAGCTACTAGCCTTGCTTTATTCCTTATGATAGCTCCTTATGCATCCAATTAGTTTCTGAATACCTATTTTGTTCCAATGATTTGGAAGTCTTTGGGTCTAGGAACTAAATCCCAAACTCTACATCTCTCAAACAAATTGAGATCCTCTTGCATTGCAATAATCAATTGTGGATCCTTCTCATCATCTTTTATGGATTGGGGCTCAATTTGAGATATGAAGTAAGCATGCATCAAATTTTGGTTGAGTTGATGCCTTGTTTGCACACCAACTTATATATCTCCAATCACTTGAGATACATGGTGATCTCTAAGTGTGATAAGATCAGTTAGAGGAGTTGGTTCAATAACGGCATTGAGAAATAATTCCTCTTGTGGAATTAAATTTGATGTTGATAGTTCAGCAATTATATCACTTACCTCTTCTTCACTATCTTCATCAATATGTGGAGAAGAATGTGATTCAGCCTCATTTGTTAGGTTCAGATCATCCAATTTCTCACACAGTTTAGGTACCTGCAATAACTTGTTGGTAGAAGAATCCTTCTCCTTGTTAAGCATGTTAGCTTCATCAAATGAAATATGAACAGATTCTTCTATTTTCAAAGTAGATTTATTAAATAACCTATAAACCTAGCTGACTTGGGAATATCCAAGAAAAATTTCCATTGCAGCTTTGGCCTCAAAATTTCTAAGGTGTTTTTGTTATTATTATGAATGTAACATACACAAACAAAGATTCTAAAATAGTCTATTTTAAGTTGCTTCCCTTTGATTAATTTATAGGGAGTCTTGCCCTTAAGTTTATGTATCAAACTTCTGTTCAGGACATATTTTGTTGTGCTTACAGCCTCTGCCCAAAAGGATAGGGGCATGTGAGCATCTGCAAGTAATGTTCCTACAGCTTCAATCATGGTTCTATTTTTCCTTTCTACTACCCCATTTTGTTGAGGAGTTCTAAAAGCAGAAAAGCAATGCCTGATAACTTCCATCTCACAGAATTATTATATAGAAAGAGATTCAAACTCAGTACCATGATCACTTCTGACTAATGCAACTGGAGTAGAATACTCAATTTTTATGCTCTTAAGAAAATCTATAAGAAATTTAAAGTTATCTGACTTATATCTCAAGAAGAACACCCAAGTGAACCTAAAGAAGTCATCTACAATAACTAAGGTATAAGATTTCCCTCCCAAGCTCTATACAGCAATGGGTCTAAATAGATCCATATGTAGCAAATACAGAATCCTGGGTAAATCACTCTTATTAATAAATTTAAAACTATTTTTTGTTTGCTTGACTAATTGACAAGCCCTGTAAAGGTTTTCCTTATTGTAGGGGCAAGAAGGCCTTCCTCTAACAAGGTTGTCCCTAGAGAGTTTAGCAATATTTTCAGATTAATATGTCCTAATCTTTTATGCCATATTTCATTATTGTTACTAATTTGATTAAATAGACAAATTTCTGACCTAGAAGATTTGAAGTTTACTACATAGATGTTTTCTTGCCTGAGGCCAGTTAAGATAGTTTTATTATAGATAGAAGTAATAATGCGGGAAATTTAATTTAATGATACATGATAACCTTCATAACATAATTTTATTATTAATATCAGGTTATTTTTGAGACCATTTAAATATGCTATCTTCCTGAATGTGACAGCTCACACTTTAACATTCTCATAGCCTTTGTTTGGCCACAGATGGAGTCACCAAATATCACCTTTGGACCAAGCTTGGACTTGTAGTTTGTTAAGTTGTCCTTGCTTCCTGTCATGTGCTTTGAACATACACTATCCAGGTACCACTGTTCCTCTGTGGTAGGATAGTATTTCACTTGCAAAATGAAAAACTAGGTGTTCTTGACCCAAGTAACCTTGGGTACTTGATTCTTTTCAAATTTAAAACTTGAAATGTAAGAGCATTCAGGTTGGTTCTTATATCCTATAGGGTGAAATTTTGTAGGTGGAATTATCCATTGGGTAATGGGTTAACAAAATCTTTTAGTTGATTAAATGTTCTGAAATAATTAGAGTTTCTGTTAAGCATAGCTGGGATTGACGAATTATGATAAGTTCGTCGAACTAAGCTCGATGAATATGGATGAGTTCGTCGAACTTCGCTCAGAGAATGGAAATATTCATTCTCTGTGCCGCAATATTGTCAATCTTGGCTTAAAGAACCATATCGGTTTCGTCGATCGTTGTTCGAAGAATAATTATAATAGAAATCTGCATTCGGAGTTCGTCAACTTAAGCTCGACGAACTGTACACATTTCGTCGATCTGAGCTCGATGAAATCTGTTGAACATTGTTATGATTAAGATTTTTCTTGTTCTTTCTCTTTTTCTTAGGTTTCTATTTAATTCAGTTGGTTTATTATTTTCATCTACTTTTTCTTTTTCCTTTTTTGATATGAATTTAATGGGTGTAGAAAGAATGTTTTTCAGAATTAAATGAGATTGGCTTGATGAAGCACCTAAGCCCAACTTGTCATTGAGCATGGCATTTACTGTGCTTGTGGTGTTCATCAATTTGATGCTTCTCCCATTAAGGGATTCTTCAAATTTCTTAGCCTCAATTAGTTTAATTTTTAAAGAATAAATCTGCTCAGAAGCTATAGCTAGTTTATCTTTTAATTCAATGTTTTCAGATAACAAATTTTCATGTTCAGTTAGCTTATCTTTGAGAAGTTTGATTTCCTTCTCAGATTTGATTAGATCATTACATAATAATTTAAATTCAGTTTTGAATTGATCAGAATTAAAATCAAATGAGGATATTACTTGATCCTCTTAAGATTCTCAGTCTTTATTTTCTGAATTTTCAGCTTCTAAAAAGCTGCCAGATGCATTGATAGCCATCAAGCAAACTTATTTTACTATAGCTTCTTCCTCATCTGAACTGGAGCTGGAAGATGAAGATTCTTCTTCTATCTCACTCCAGGTTTCTGCAAAAAAACCTTTCTCCTTCCTCTTATGCTTTCTTTAGGAGGGCTTGTTGTACTTCTTTCTAGAGTCCTTATCTTTTCTTTTCTCCTTGATATGATTCTCTAGACACTCAGGAAGAATGTGTCCAGGTTTTCTGCAACCAAAGCAGACAATTTCCTTGGTAGGAGTTTTGGCATATCTTGGTCTATCATCTTGTCTGGATGACTTCCTTCTGAAATCTTTATTGGACATCTTGTAAAATCTTTTGGCAAGTAAGCTTATGAGCTCTTCATTTGCTGGTGGAGCTTCTGGTCCATCAGATGCTTTGAAAGTAATGTTTTTCTCTTTCCTTCATGTTGAGGAGGTCTTCTGCTCAGCTGCTTCTCTTGTCTTTATAAGCTACTCATAGGACTTGAGCTTTCCTAGTAGAGACTCAAAGGATATTTCATTCAGGCTTCTGGCCTCCTTGATTTGCTAGATTCTGGAATCCCATTTGCTGGGGAAGCACATAAGAATCTTGTCATTTATCTCAGTCAGTGAGATATTTTTATCCAAGTTCTTCAACTCATTGACAATTAGGCAGAGTTTTTTATACATGTCAGCAACTGACTCAGATTCATCTTTCTAGAAATTCTCATATTGAGAGATGGGAAGAGATCTTCTATCCTTTCTCTCATCAGTTGATCCTGCAACCATTTGGTTTAGAGAGTCCTAAATGGCTTTTATTGAAGTGCACTCAGCCAATTTCTGGAATATGTCATCTGACATAGTTTGTGCTAGAATGTTCATGGCCCTTGCATCAGCAAACTTTGCCTTCTTCTATGCATCAATCCACTCAGGTGGTGGAACTACATTTGTACTTATTGTTGTTGTTGTAGAATGTGTAGGGGGACCTGTCACGATAGAATTATAGATATTTTGATCAATTGAATTCATGTATAATCTAATCCTTGCCTTCTAGATTGCAAACTTATTAAGGTTGCATACTGGAGGTTTGGTGCTTGAGTATTACTTATTCTGTGCCATGATATAAGAGAGACACTAGAGGTATTAAGATCTATCAAAGGAACCTTTAGTTCAGGTATTAGCCTGAGAAACCAAGTAAACACAACCTCTAATACCAATTGAAAAAGAGGGGATAAATCTGACTAACTCTAGAGGGGGGTTGGGTGAATAGAGTGTTTTAAAAGCTTAATTAGTTTTTATAGTGGAATTAAAAATGAGTGATACTAAGGTATATAAAGAGAAGGAAAAAACAAAAATATAACAGCACAACAAAACAAGAAATGGAACAACCAGATGACAGAAGGAAATTATAGTGGTTCCCCAAAACGGGGTACATCCAATCTTCTACCACCATGGCATGAATTCACTAATAGGTTTTTGATCAGGTGTCCTGCCACCACACATTTTTGCTCAGGTGCCCTATCACCACAATATCTATTTCAAGGGAGATCTCAAAACCCTTTAGGCTTTTGATCATATGACCAAAAACCAACACAAGTCTTTTGTAAAGGAGACTTGACAACCACGTGATAACTTTTGAAGGGAGTTAAAAACCCTTTTTACAGTGAGGTAAAGAAAGTGATGGTGTCTTCTCTTTCTCAAAAAACTTGAGAAGACAAGTGGATTGTTGTTTTCAAAGCTCCACCTGAGATGTTGAATGGTTCAGGAAGATGAGAGCTTTGCTTAGGGTGTAGGCCTTCAACTAGCTTGATGTTTCTTAAGGAAGCTTTTAGAGAGAAGAATGTTGTTTGTCTCTGAAGAATCCTGAAGCCAGGAACTGAAGAAGACTAAAGATATCTGTAGGATGTTCTTCTTCAATTTCCAGTAAGAATGATAACAGTGCTTTTTATGATAAACTTTTTGTCAGTTATTGTGAAAAGATCTCTTATTGAGCTTCTTTTGAAAAAGATCTTTTATATTCTCAGAGGATTTCGAACCTTTGAATTTTGAATAATATCCTGAATTTACTGCTGAGATTCTGGGAGTTGAAATGGATGGAATTTGTCTTTATTGTGTTCCTCAACTATCCTAGTAAAATAAGTCAAGTAATAAACTCTGTGAAATCCATAATCAATGCTGCCTTGGAACAACTATATTATTGAGAATATAAGCATTAATTATTCAGAGAATTACTGCATTAGAATTGAAGTCAAAATGAGAGAGAATATGTCAAACTAATACAAACAGAATTAGTCGAACTCAGAATAGATTTCGTCGACCTAAACTCAAAGTTCGTCGAGCTTAGAAATGGTCTTCGACGAGCTGATCTCAAAGAAAATTAATCTGGAAAGTATCTGAAAAGGCTGAGCTCCAAGTTCATTGCCGTGAGGTAGAATTTCGTCGACCAGAGAAACTGAGTAGAGGAGGGAGTTCGTCGACCTGAGCTCTGATATTATCGAGCTCATCTTAGAGTTGAAACTCTGAGTTCGTCATTCAGCGATCGATGATCGTCGAGTTTTGTTCGAAGAACTTCGAACTAATTCTCTGAACTCTTTAATAACTGCATTTTTTCTAAGTCTGAGTCTTTGGAGTCTTCTGAAGGCTGGAACATAAGAGTCTAACCTAATTAGACTTACCTAACCTTAGAACAAAATAAATTGACCCTAAACTATACATAATGGGTCAACAACCTAATAGTGAACCTTGCCCAAATCCAAACTTGGGATCCAATAGGCGTGTAACAGGAAAAAAACCAAACACCTGAAAAAAAAACTATGTTAGAACAATAATTGAGAAAAGAAGCTAAAAAGAACCTAAAAATACAAAAGGCCAAAGATTTACACGAGAATATAAGTATTTTTGCCCTAATAAACTAAGCTAAATTATACTTCATCAAATTCCCCCATACTTATTATCTTGCTTGTCCTCAAGCAAAGACTACGAGTTGGCGAAAATAAAGAGGATTAATTTAAAAGTTTAAAAATGTTATAAACGAGTAAGACCGGAATTTAGAGGTAGAGAAATTTTGAAAAGAATTGAAAAACCCTACTTTAACTTAGCACAAAATTTTATAAATTTCACTAAATATAAAAACATATCATCCTAAATTTTTATAGAATTAAATAATTATTAAATTAACGAGTAAAAAGAGCATTGAGTCACTACTAAAGTCTAAGAGACAAATTAAAATCATAGTCAATCAAGACAAAGATCAATATTTCTATAAAAAAACACTTAATCAATCTAGTTTCTCGCTACTATACTAAAAAGTAAACGTAGGAAGCATGAATCACTAGGGCTTTAATTAGGCGTACAGTTAGCCTTGGTTTTTAAGGGTGCGATATTCAAAAGATAAACACGAGGGGTGTTTGCACAATTAAAATAAAAAGAAGTGAGCTTTGCCAAAATAATGCTAGCCAAAATAAATACTTTTCACCTTTTTTTTTCTTTTCTTTTTTCAAATATAATTATTTTTTCTTTTCTTTTATCCAATATAAATTTTTTTTCTTCATTTTTAAATTTTTCATTTTTCAAACTTAAATATTTCCACTTTTGTAGCAAAAGAGAATACAACAATTTTCCACAAATTTTTCAAAAAAAGATGCACATTAGCAATTAAAGCTCAAAAATTAATTTAAAGCGTGCATATAAGTAAGATATTTGGCCGTAGTGAAATAAAAAGTGGGGCTTCAAAAAAGAAAGGAAAAGGCACAAAATGGCTAGCATCGATTATTGTTAGGTGGGGTACAAAGGATCAAACATTTCAAAAGAAATGTCTAAATCATTTTCATGCTTCCTAAATGTACTTAAAGTAAAAGCTTTTAAATTTCAAAAAAAAATAACCACAAAATTAGAAAATAGAGAATTTACTTTTATGAAAACAATGATAATAAGCATCTAGACCGGTTTGTGTCTACTACACTTAATACTAATTAACATTTAAAAATATTTTAATAAGGAAAAATACAGGATGATAGGTTTTAAAAAAAGTAAAAGAAATAAAAAAAAGGTAGGGAAAAGTGAAAAAGATTCAAGAAATTTTTCAAAAACAACATACTACCCTAAATAGGAACACTGCATGAGTTAACATACTAATCGCTAAACATATTTAAACAGAAAATTAATCTAATTTACTCTAACTAAGTAAGTAGACATGAGCTTAAAAAATAATAAAATGCAAAGTGACGGGATACTAATTGATTTGGCAAAAAATAACTTAATTTAATTTGGGATTTTTTTTTCAAAAGATTATAAATATACTCCCCCATACATAAAGTTATGCATTGTTCTCAATGGAGAAAGGAGGGGTAGGAGAGAGAGAAGCAAATAAAGAAAATTGAAATTAAATTAATTATAACAGGTACTTCGCCGGATTTGCAACTTGAGAATAGCTGGGTAATGCCGCTCCGCCATGCTTATGCTTTGGACCCTCTTGAGATATCATCCGGACAACTAGTGTAATCAATAACGTTGGAGCCGACGATCGCAGAACCCTAGCATGTCGGAGCCGCCCGGGGAAAAAAGTGGAAAATAAAGAAAATAGAAAAAAAGAACCTTGGGTTGCCTCCCAAGAGCGCCCTTTGTTTAAAGGTCATTTGAGCTCGACCCGAAAGAATATTGTCTAGAAATAAGAAGTCTTAAATTATTTTTACAGTCCCAATAACAAAAATAGTTCAATAGTTCAATAACACTAATTGTTCTGTCGTAGTCAGAATTAAGTCGTTTGACAAATCGAGCTTTAATTTGTGACCATTTACTTTGAATTTGCCCTTATTCGGGTGCGAAATGATATCCGTCCCATATGGCCAAGCCACTTTAACAATAAAGGGGACGGACCATCGCGATTTTAATTTACCCGAAAAGAGGCGAAGTCGGGAGTTATAAAGAAGGACGAGATCGCCCGGCAAAAATGTTTTTTGAAATCTAATATTTTTGTCGTGATAAAACTTTGTTTGCACTTTATAAAGCCTATTACTCTCGTATACGTTTGCGCGCCACTCTTCGAGTTCATTTAGCTAAAATTTACGTTGTTCGGCAGTTAGGGTAGGATCTAGATTTAATGTTTTGAGTGCCCAAAATGCACGATGCTCTAACTCCACCAAAGGTTGCATGCCTTGCCATAAACTAATCGATTCGGCGTACAGCCGATGACTGTCTTATACACCGTTCGATAGGCCCATAAGGCATCATCTAGTTTTAGTGCCCAATCCTTACTATTTATAGATACTGTTTTCTCTAAAATACGTTTCAATTCACGATTAACAACCTTGACTTGACTGCTCGTCTGGGGGTGATAGGCGGTGGAAAGTTTGTGCGTTACACCATATTTTGCCATATTTTTGGCGAAATGGCAATTGCAGAAATGTGTTCCCTTTATCATTAATTATAACGCGTGGCGTGCAAAATCGAGAGAATAATTTTTTTAGAAATTTAACTATGACTAGTGCATCGTTGGTGGTGAGGGCTTGCGCTTATGTCCACCTTGATACATAGTCGACAGCTATGAGAATGTATTTGTTTTGATAAGATGGTGGGAGGGGGACAATGAAGTCGATGCCCCAAAGATCGAAGATTTCACATTCTATTAAAATATTTTGAGGCATCTTGTCCCTTCGTGAGATATTGCCCGCCCGATGGCAACTATCACAAGTACTCACCAGTGTGTGAGCATCATGGAATTGCGTGGGCCAATAAAAGGTTGCCTCCAGCGCCTTCCTTGCGGTGTGGTTCGCTTGATAATGACCACCCATTGGTCCCTCGTGGAAATGTCGCATTATTTGCACTCCTTCCTCACTCGATACGCAACACCGCATTACCTGATCCGCATAGACTCGGAATAAGAAAGGGTCTTCCCAAAATTTATTTTTTAATTCACAAAAGAATTTCTTCTTTTTTTGACTTGAGAACTCCTTTGGCAAGACCCGAGCAATTAAAAAATTGGCCAAGTCGGTGAAGCAGGGCGCGAGATAATCTTTTGAATTTTCAAGAGCAAGGAGCCGCTTTTCAGGGAATTTATCGTTAATGTCAGCTTCCACTAATGTTTCGTTGTCGAGGTTTTCTAAACGCAATAAATGGTCGGCCGCCAAATTTTTGGCACCCCTTTTGTCCCAGATCTATAAATCAAACTCTTGCAAGAGGAGGATCCATCGCAAAAGGCGGGGCTTGGCGTCCACTTTACTTAATAAAAAAATGAAGGGTCGAGTGATCTGTGAAGAGGATTACTTTGGATAGGGTGATATAAGACCTAAATTTATCGAAGGAAAAAACGATCGCTAGGAGCTCTTTCTCGGTGGTGGTGTAGTTGGCTTGTGCAGATGTGAGTGTCTTGCTTGCATAATAAATCGGGTGGATGAATTTATCCACCCGTTGGCCTAAGACCGCGCTTACTGCAATAATACTCGAATCGCACAAGATTTCAAAAGGAAGCGACCAATCTGGAGCAACTAGAATCGGGGAGTTTACTAATTTTTCTTTTATTAAATTGAAAGCAAGAAGACAATTGTTGTTAAAAATGAAAGGTGATTCTTTCTCGAGAAGATGGGTTATCTTCTTCATGATTTTGGAAAAGTTTTGGATAAAACGCCGATAAAACCCTGCGTGCCCTAGAAAACTCCGAATGGCATTAATATTCGTTGGAGGGGGGAGTTATTCAATAACTTCGATCTTGGCCCGGTCGACCTCGATCCCCTTGCTTGAAATCTTATGGCCGAGGAACAATCCCTCTCAGACCTTAAAATGGCATTTCTCCCAGTTGAGGGCTAAGTTAGTTTCCTCAAAACGAATCAACACGCGGTCGAGATTTTTTAAACAGTTTTCAAAATAAATACCAAACACCGAGAAGTTGTCCATGAATACCTCCATCACTTCTACCAACTCGTCGAATATCGCCAGTATACAACGCTGAAATGTAGCTAGCGCGTTACATAAACCAAATGGCATCCTTCTGTAAGCAAAGTTGCCAAAGGGACAAGTAAAGGTATTCTTCTCTTGGTCCTCGGGTGAAATTGGGATTTGAAAGTACCCCGAGAGACCATCGAGAAAGCAATAGATGGATTGACCGAAAAGGAGTTCAAATATTTGGACGATAAAGGGGAGTGGGAAGTGGTCATTTCAGGTAGCATCATTAAGTTTTCGATAATCAATGCACATCCGCCAACCCGTAATAGTATGGGTTGAAATTAATTAATTATTTTCATTGGCCACTACCGTGACTCCACCTTTCTTTGGTACGACTTGTACTGGGCTCACCCAAGTACTATCAGAGATGGGGTAGATAATTTGTGCGTCTAGAAGATTAATAACTTCAGCCTTCATGACATCGTTCATGTTTGGATTTAAACGTCGTTGGGGATGGATATTACTACGAGAAATATCATCTAGGAAAATCTTGTGTGTGCAGAATGATGGGTTAATCCCCTTGACGTCGGATAACTGCCACGCAATTGCGTGGCGGTGATTTTGTAAAACTAGAGACAACTCAGAAATTTTTGAGTTGCTCAGATCCGAGGAGATAATAACTGGTAGCTTAGAGGCATTTTTGAGGAAGAGATATTTAAAATGAGGGTGGAGTTTCTTAAGCTCTAAAGTGGGTGGTTCCTCGTAAGTGGTTTTGAATTTTAGGGTATCGATGGGTAGAGATTTGGGGGGGTGGGTAGTGCGGGAGACTTCTTCTAAGCAGAAGAGCTCAGTGATAAGAGATTCATCAACTGATGAAGAAACTAATTCAGAAGGTGCAAAAAATTCATTTTTGAAGCATTACTCTAGATTATAGTAGGAATCATCATGCTCTACGGTGTTACGCATTGAGGGATTAATGTTGAAACTTATTTCATCATCCCCAACCCGAAGGAGGAGCTTTCAATCACTAACATCAATAAAAGCGTGAGAGGTGGCAAGGAAGGGGCGGACGAGTATGAGGAGTACATCAGTATCCTCTTCGATGTCTAGGATGACAAAAACCACCGGGAAGAAGAATTTATCCACCTTGACCAATACATCCTCCACAATCCCTACTTGATACTTAACAAAACGATCGGCTAGCTGAATACACATACGAGTGGGGTTCGGAGATCCAAGACCTAATTTCTTAAATAACGAAAAAGGCATGAGATTTATGCTTGCTTATTGTTGGAGTTGGTGACCGGGCGGTATGGCGGCCTGTCTTTGCGGGTTGAAGACAGCGCGGTCTGGCGGTTTCTCTTCAGCAGTTTGGTTGCTGGGTTGTTGCTGTCTAGAGTCTGAGCAGTCTAGCGGTTTGTCACAGGCGACTTAGAGACTGGGCGGTCTAGCAGTATCCCATGATGACTTCTCTCTCTCTCTGGTGGTAGCCGAGCGGTTAGCCCTTCTTATCTAAACACGCGGCTTGTGTGGGTTGTTTTTTTATAGTCGCTTAGTCCTGTAATTTTTTTGTCCCACATCTCTAGTTTGTATTCTCTCCCTTCTCCTCCATTCTATAAAAGGGAGGCATACCTTTGTAATAAACACATTTTTTGGATAATAAAATTTCTGTTAATCCACTTCCAGTTTGTTCTTGTTCGTTTCTAACATGGAATCAGAGGACTTGATCTTTTCCACATGATTCGGTTCCTCTTTCTATCCGCACGGCCTGTTCCTCTCTGGTTTTCTATTCGCGCAGTCTCTTTTCTCTTCTTCTAGTCGTTGCACTCTGTAAGCTCGGCATCTTTGTGCGACCTCTGTTTTGCTCAAATGCCCTGTTCGTTTTCCTACGGACTCCTTTCTGTTCACGCGATCTTCTCTTCCTTCTTTTCGCACGGGCTGCTTTCTAGTCGCTCAGCTTCTTTCCCTCTGCTTGGTTCTGCGGCATGGTTGTGGTTTTTCTTGCAGCTTGTGTCTATCACCGTGACTGCTGCAGCTCTCTTTCTCCTAGCCGCCCGAATTCTCCCTGTTCGCGCGGCTTATCTCCTAACTGCGTGGCTTCCTTGTTTTTCTCTTATGGCTCTTTCTGATGCCTCTATTGCCACCACTCATGTCGCCAATCTGCCTTCGCCTCTTCCTCCTACTCCTTCTCGGAACCTTGGCACCTTTTCCAAGCTTGTCGGCTCCAACAACCCAGATTGGAGTGTCTCCTTTGCCTTTCTCCTTCGCTCGCGACGTAAACACCACCATCTTATTGATGACCCTCCTCCTCCCACTTCCCCTCTTATTGATGACTGGGAGACGAGCGACGCGCTTGTGTGTACTTGGCTCGCTAATAGCCTATACAATTAATTCCTTCCCGTCATCCTTCATAATGAGACGGTCAAGGAAGCTTGGCTTCATCTTGTTGCTCTATACTCAAAGGGGGCTCAGACGTCCCGCATCTATACGTTGTATGCAGACCTCTTTGCCCGTCCAACCTTGTCTCCTACTGCTGCCTACCAATATGTTCAGGCTCTCGGGGCTGAGATTCTTCAGAATAGCCTCTTTTTTGTGGATTTTACTCAATAACACAAGCACTTCCAGGAGCTTATAGTTGTGTGCTATCTTTTGCGGCTTCCTGATACTTATGATATGATCCCCACAAATTCTCCGTGTGGCGGAATCTCCTACCTTAGATGCCACCTCTACCCGCATCGCCGCTGTCACATCTCTCCTTCAGTACCCTATTATGCCCGCTCCTCCTCTACCGGACAACTATTCTCACCAAACTCAGCGGAGTGGCTCTGGTAGCCACAGTCACCAATCTAGCGGACGTGCTCCTTCCCGCTACATCTGCTCTCACTGTGGTCGCACCGACCATACTGTGGATCACTGCTTGATGAAGCATCCCCATCTTCGCCACTCAGGTGACTATTCCGCCTCCTCTTCCAAGTCGTCTGCCTCCATGGTCACATCATCAGGTAGTGCCCACGTGGTGACTCAAGGTAAATGGCTTATCGACTCTGGTATGACTAATCACATGACGAGGAATCCTTAGTGCTTCTCTCTCCTCAAACAGCATGATTAGTTTCCCCCGATCTTCATTGCAGACAGTTCTCCCTCCCCGATTCATGGGTCGGGAGTGGTTCATGTTACTCCATCTCTTTGCCTAGCGGACACTCTCTATGTGCCCAAGTTTTCATGCAATTTATTATTGGTTACCTCTTTATGCAAGCAGCTTCACTGCTCTATGAAATTTACTCCGACTTCTTGTTCTTTTCAGGATCCGAGCTCCAAACGGACGATTTCTACTGGGACTGAGAGCGACGGCCTCTACTTCCTTGAAAATTTTTCTGCCTTGTCCGCCTTCTCCCCTTTTTGTATGGATCTTCTCTAATGGCATCTCTGCCACGGTCATCCTCCTTCATGGCCTCTACATCAGCTTTTGCCCCACCTCCCTCCTTCCAGTACTCTTCTCAACTGCGGCGCTTGTCAGCTTGACAAGCATCACTGTTCCTCATTCCCACCGAAGTAAGGTTGGGGTTCTACCCATCCGTTTGATCTAGTCCACTCCGATGTCTGGGCACCTGCTCCTACCCTCACCATTGGTCGGGGTAGTTCTAATTTTGTTACCTTTATTGATGATTTTTCTATATGTACTTGGCTGTATCTCTTACGAGATCGCTCTGAACTTTTTGATGTATGGATCTCTTTTTATCAATTAATTAAAACTCAATTTTGTATTGGTATTAAAACCTTTCGCTCAGATAATGCTAAAGAATATCTGAGTCATGCTTTTACCTCTTTCTGTGTGCAACATGGCATTATTCATCAGACTAGATGTGTTTATACCTCCCAGCAAAATGGGGTGGCGGAACGCAAAAACCGTCACCTCCTCGATGTCGCTTGCACCTTGATGACCCAGATGCATGTTCCTCGCTCCTATTAGGGCTATGCTATTCTCCTTGTCTGCTACCTAATCAATCATATTCCCTCCATGTTCCTCCACAGGCATACCCCATTATTTATTTTGTATCCGGGTAAGGAGCCTTTTTGTCTCCCTCTCTGGATCTTTGGGTGCACTGCCTTTGTGTATGCTCCATTTGCCATACGTAATAAGCTCTCCCCTTACTCCACCAAATGTGCCTTTCTGGAGTACTCCACCACTCAGAAAGGCTATTATTGCTTTGACCCCATTCTTCTTAAGCAGTTTGTCTCCGTTGACATCACCTTCTTCAAGAATGTCTTCTACTTCTCAGATGACTCCTCTCTTATTCCTCTGACTTATGATACTCCTGTTATCCCCATGTCTCCTACTGCAGTCTCACCTCCAACACTGTCTCTGTCCACTCCTCTCCCTCCACCTCTCTCTCTCTTCTCCGCCACTGTCTCCCTCCTCTCCGACGCCATCGCCCTCTACTCCCGGGCCAGTTCTCTCCGCCACGGATGCTCCGGATGCCGAGGGACCCGCCGACTTGGATCTTACTGTTGCTCTTTGCAAAGGGGTGCCGACGTGTACCCTACACCCCCTTGCTGCTGTTGTTTCATATGATTGTCTTATCTCTTCTTGCAGGGCCTTTGCACTAGCTATCTCTGCCATTGCTACACCTCATTCCTACTAGGAGTCTCTTGCTATTCCTCATTGGAAGAAGGTTATGGATGAGGAAATGCCGACCCTCACTAAGCGGGGTATCTGGAATCTTGTTCCTCCTCCCTGCGGCAAAGATGTTGTAGGCTGCCGCGGGGTCTTTGTGGTCAAATTTTGCCTGGACGGCCATGTGTATCGTTATAAGTTTTGCCTTGTTGCTAAGGGCTTTAATAAGACCTATGAGGCTGATTACTTTGAAACCTTCTCTCCTGTGGCTCTTCTCAGCACTATTCGGGTTCTCCTCTCTGTTGAGGTTAATTGAGATTGGCCTATTTCCCAGCTGGATGTCAAGAATGCCTTTCTTTATGGTGATTTTCAGGAGGCCGTCTACATAGAGCAACATCCTGGGTATGTTGCTCAGGGGGAGACCTAAGTATGTCAGATGAAGAAGGCAATCTATGTCCTCAAGCAGAGCCCTCAAGCTTGGTTTAATAAGTTCTGCAGCATCATAGAAACCGTGGGTTTTGCGCGAAGCTCTGCCGATCACTCACTATACATTCACAAAACCTCCTTGGGACTGGTGGTTCTTGCTGTGTACGTCGATGATATTCTTCTCACTAGCGATGACCAGGAAGGGGTAGCCTTAAAAAAGTGGCATCTTCGTCAACATCTGGTCATGAAAGATATGGACCCTCTGAAGTACTTTCTGGGGATCGAAATCTCTTGGAAGCCCAACTCCTTAGTCCTCTCACAGCGTAAGTTTGCTCTTGATCTATTAAAAGAGGCTGGGTTGACTGGAACAAAACCTGCCTGATGCCCCATGACAATTGGAGAAGACAAAACCTAGACAGATGATTCTCCTCCTCTTTCAGATATTACGTTGTACAAGCGTCTGGTTGGTAAGCTCATATATCTCACAGTGACCAGACCTGACATTTCCTATGCGTTGGGCAAGGTGAGCCAATTCATGCAAGCTCTTAGGGAGTGTCATCTATAGTCCGCCTTGCGGATCTTGGAGTATGTCAAAGCAGCGCCTGGGAAAGGATTACTCTTTCAAAACAATGGTCATATGAGGGTTGAAGCATACTCAGATGCGAGTTATGCTGATGATAAAGGGGATCGCAAGTCCACCTCCGGTTTTTGCACCTTTGTTGGGGCAAATCTGGTGAGCTGGAACAGCAAGAAGTAGTCTGTTGTTTCCAGGTCCAGTGCAGAAGCGGAGTATCGTAGTATGGCGTCGACCACTTGTGAGTTAAAATGGTTACGGGCTCTCATGCTGGATTTAGGAGAGGTCTACAACCATCCTCTACCTATGTTCGGTGATAACAAGGCTTCCATATACATCTCCAAAAATCCGGTCTTCCATGAAAGAACCAAGAACATTGTGGTCGACTATCATTTCATTCGTGAAGAGATTTTGAAGGAATAAATTTGCACTCGCTTCATCACTTCTGATAAAGAGCTGGCTTACATCTTCATTAAGCCATTATCCGCCTCGTTTATTCATATTTTTTACAAGCTGGGCATGATCGATATATATGCTCCAGCTTGAGCGGGAGTGTTGGAGTTAGTGATCGGGCGGTCTGGCAGTCTGTCTTGGCGGGTTAAAGACCGCGCGGTTTGGAGGTTTCCCTTCAGCGGTTTGGTTGTTGGGTTATTGCTGTTTGGAGTCTGAGCGGTCTAGCGGTTTGTCGCAGGCGACTTGGAGACTGGGCGGTCTAGCAGCCTCCTATGGCGACTTCTCTCTCTCTCTGGTGGTAGCCGAGCGTTTAGCCCTTCTCATCTAATCGCATGGCTTGTGTGGGGGTTTTTTTTGTATAGTCACTTAGTCCTGTAATTTTTTAGTCCCACATCTCTAGTTTGTATTCTCTCCCTTCTCCTCCATTCTATAAAAGGGAGACCATACCTTTGTAATAGACACATTTTTTGGATAATAAAATTTCTGTTAATCCACTTCGAGATTGTTCTTGTTCGTTTCTAACACTCCAAAGTCTGCCAACGCATTTTTGACAAACGAATTACCGAATAGGCACGGGTTGGAGAACCTCCTCGGGTCATTCACCTTGCGAGGTAATTTGATGAGCACAACCGCGAAGCATTCTGCATTTAAGGAAATATGTGAAATATCCTCGAGATTTTTCTTATTTGATACTAGCTCCTTGAGACATTTCGTGTATTTCGGATTTTGAGAGATAGCCTCGCAGAATGACACATTTATATGAATTTGTTTTAGAATTTATACAAAACTTTTATAATTTTCTTCGATGCGTTCATTTATAAGCTTAGACGGATATGGTAAATTTGAGTTAGAAGTGTGCGGCGCAAGCGTAGTAGGCAAATTTGAAGCTAAAATAACAGGAGGAGGAGGAGGAGAGAGATACCTTTGGTTCATCTGGCCAAACAACTTCTTTTCAACTACAAAGGGTAATAACATTTGCACTTTTCCTAGGATTTTGCTCGGTTTTGCCAGGCAGAGCTCCTTGTGTAGTGATTATTTTTGCTAGCTGGCCGACTTCGTTCTCCAAGTTTTTGATGGACCTGGTAATATTCTTGATATTCGTTTCATTTGTAGTAATGTATTTGGCAAAGACCTCTTCAAGTGAAGGGGGCTTTGCCGGTTGCGGTTGGAATCCGGGTGGATTTAAATTTAGGGGAAGAGCTAGATTGAATGTTGGGTTATGATTATGAGGAGGGTTATGGGGGTGTTAAGCGTGTCCTTGGTTGCTCCATGAGAAATTTGGATGGTTCCTATAATCCGCATTGTAGGTGTTATTGTACAGTGTGTTGTTCGGGTTATAGGAAGGCCGAGGAACATTTCCAATGAAGTCAACCTGCTCTTCTATTATAGAGGAATTATTATAATTATTATTCAAAGGAGGAGTGGCGGAGGAAGCAGTCATCTCTGCCACTTGCTTTATTAAGCTCTCGACTTGGAGGGCAAGATTCGAGGTCGCGTCAAATTCAAAGATTCCGGCCGGTTTGTTAGCCCGCACGCGGGGCGCATTCCATTGATATGAATTCATATCCATTTCCTCAAAAAGTTCCTAAGCGGCCTCAGGTGTTTTTTTATTTAGCGTTCCCCCAGCAGCCACATTGATCATTTGCCTTGTTAAGGAATTTAAGTCGTTATAAAATATTTGCACTTGTTCCCAAGTGGGAAGAGCGTGGTGTGGGCACCACCGCAATAGCTCCATTAAGCGCTCCCACATATCATAGAGATTTTCGGAGTCTATTTGCATGAAGGATGAAATATCTATCCACAATTTGGCGGTCTTCGCAGGCGGGAAGTACTTTGTAAGAAATTTCCCCGCCAACTCGGCCCACGTAGTGATGGACCCTCTAGGAAGAGAGCTCATCCACTATTTGGCCTTTGACCACAAAGAGAAAGTTAAGAGACATAATCGAATGGCGTCATCTGATACTCCATTGATTTTAAAAGTATCACAGATTTCGAGAAAATTTGAAATGTGGCAATTTGGATCCTCGTCTGGGAGACCATCGAAGGTCACCGACTTCTGCACCATTTGTATAATGTTGGACTTTATCTCAAAGTTATTATTTGCCATAGTGGGGAGGACAATACTTGATTGGGCCACGCATAATAGGACATAGTCCTTTGCTGAGCCTCATCTGGGTTGGGCGGATTAAGATTCATAGTTTCTGTGGCAGTGTCCCTGATCAACTCTTCGATGCCTAAATACAATTCCTGATCACGAGAATGGAGGCAATGCAAAGCGGTGCACTCTATCTCAAGATGAAAAGGAATATTTGAAGAGCTTCCTTGGGTCATACACTAAAAAAGAAAGAGAAGTGGGAGAGAGATAAAGAGAAAAATAGTGAAAATAAACGATAAAATTAATAGCTATCCTCTTTTCAGAATATCAAAACAATAATCCCTGGCAACGGCGCCAAAACATGATATAGGATTTTTTGTTGAAAAGGGGTAATGCATGGAGAAGAAAAAAATTAAGGGAAGAGAAGGTGAAAGTGTTGTTGTGAGATGTTCTCCAATTTTATATTCTATGAAGGCATGTGTACCTTGTCGCATATAGTATAGGATATTAAGTTCAATATCAAGGTCGTATTATCCGGAGCGATTTGATTACTTTTACTTCAAGGAGTTACTTTTATCTTATAAAATAAAAGTTCTTTTGGTCTTGCTTACTAAATTAGAGAAGAGAGAAAAATACTTGCAAATAAAAGAAAGGCTAAACGATGATTAAGCAGTAGTACTTGATCTTGAATTTCTTTGGCATAAATTTATCAAGAATGCAATAACAAACTTTAACCTAATAGAATAAAGATAACTTGACCGTGGGGGTTCCCGAAGCTCAAACACGCTTCTCTCGAAGAAGTGCCCAACTGAGGTTAGGGAGATTCGACCAAACTCTCGTCCCGTATCTGAATACCTAACGCTCGCTTTAAGTAGTGAGCCCCGCTATTTGCATTGATTCCAATCCGGGAGATTTACGTCATTCTCTCGAGAGAGGTGCGTGCAACTCTCCTTACTCTTGAGCGCTCACTTCAAACGATCGGCCTCTCGGCTAGCCAAGAATGAAAGCATGAATGAAGACTATATATCGATAATATAGTTTCATTCGAAATAAATCAAGAGTAAATCGAAGGCTTAAATTCTAATAAGAGGAAAAGAAGTAGAACATCATCCTCGGATCTTCAAGATCGAGTACTATGAGGATTTAGTTACTCATGGTGTAGAAAATAAAAATCATATTAAGAATATGAAAACTAATATCGAGCAAAAGGGAAAGAAAATAACGAACTATTTTATTTCTTAATGAAAAGGATTCACAACAAGGGCATACATATACTATAATGGAAGCTTGCATGAATATTACAAGTGTGATAAAAAAGAAGAACAAGAACGCTATAAGGACTTACATGAAAAATAAAAAAATATAAAGACTTGAAATGAGAAGGAGAGAGAGAAGAGCTTAAGACATGAACAACTATAAATTGCAGCACCTCCCTTCCAAAAAACTGGATGCTCAACCCTTGGAGATGCTCTCAATTTACAGAATTTTTTCTGGCTGGGTCACGCCCCCCTTACACGCTCGGTTCGGACGTGTAACTGGGGCGTGTAATATTTGTTTGACTTTGACTGGCAGAAATTGAAGCTCGAAGTGACTGGAGCAGTAGATGGTTTACACGCCCCTCTGACATGCCTGTGTACGAGTGGCATGTCAGATTCAGTGTAACTTTTTAGCATGGAAAAATCGCGCAACACTGATTTCTCAGGACTTTGCAGGACACGCCTCGGGTACACACCCGTGGCGGTGGTTTATGGGCGTGTCCGAGGGCATATAGGCTGAACCTTGCTACAATCCCTGGGAGGGCGTGACCTGGGGGCATGTAATAGGAAAAAAACCAAACACCTAAAAAACATAAAATAAACTAAGTTAGAACATAAATTAGGAAAAAAACTAAAAAGAACTTAAATATACAAAAGGCAAAAGATTTAAACGAGAATATAAGTATTTCTGCACAAATAAACTAAGCTAAATTATGCTTATTCAGTAAATCCACACTGACTTTCCTCCTTCTCCTCTACTGTCCCCTCCTCCTTTAAATGGCTATTGCCATGGCCAGATATTGATCAAAAAGAGGAGGCCTTTGGCCCTGCCTCTATCCTGGAGGGTGGAACTGACCATGGCCTCCTTGGTGATTGTCTCCTCTATGGAAACCTATCCTCTGGCCCTGATCTTGCCACTCATGCTGCCTCTAGAAGAGTCGATTATTCGTATCCTAGCGCCCACACCTCGACAGCAACTGCTATACCTACTGCTACTATTCAAGCTATCGAGGTTCAGCTCTCCTCACCTCCTGACCTCGGCCACCTTCTAGCCCCTTCTCCTCTTCCGTGGCCCACCTGGCCAACTCCTTAGGGAACTCGGGGTTTGATGGCTCCCCTATTTACTTCCCTTGTCACCATCTCCATCAACTCCTCATAGGAGAGAGGTGGCACCCTCTTAAAATCCATCCCGAAGAAACCTTGTTGCAGCCCCAATGTGATTGTCATGATTAGGGTGTGCCCTGGCATCTCTTGGACCTAGTTGACCTCTTCCTAGAAATGATCCATGTAGCTCCCCAAAGTCTCGTTCACCACCTGCTTGATGTGGAATAGGGACTCTAACTTCTTCTTGATTTTATTAGAGGTGGTGAATCCTCAACATGAACCCCTTGCACAGGTCCTTGAAGTAGTACATTGAGTTGGCTGGAAGCTAGTGAAACCACTCCCTCATCATCTCCCTCAGGGTGATGGCGAAGAGTCAACACTTGAAGGCATCTGACATCTACCATATCGAAACCACATCCTCAAACCATTGGATGTGCTGGATGGGGTCATCCTTCCAACTATAGTAGGACATTTTAGGCACCCAGAACCCCTCTGGAACTGGAGAAGAAGAAATCAACTCGCTAAAGGGGCTGCCACCCCATGCTGGGCAAGCCGGAGGTTCTCGCACCCCCATCTCTCTGAGCTGGCCTCCACTCGCCAACCCAGGGAAGAGCACTCACCCGGGGAGTTCGTTCCCTCCCCACTCCTTTGCAACCACCTTCCCAGCTCACCAAGCAAGGGCACCCTCGCCTAGAGCCAGGTCGGCGATGACTGGGATAGCTGGTGTCGAGCACTCGACACACACGCCGAGTGTGAACTTGAAGAGGTCGAGTATCTCCTGTCAGAACTCCTCTAACATCTCCACCGTGGCGAGAGGGGGAGGGGTGGTGAGTCAGCCCTGTCCGAACCTTTCCCTTCTCCTCCAGTCATTGAGCCTACTGAATATTTTTTGTGCTGACCACTCTCCAAGCTCAGCGCACCAAAATGTTGATACCGAAAATATGGTGTTTGTTACGTTCACCATGGTGGAAGGAGTGATCGCCCACTTAATTCTCTCTCGCGAGCCAAATGACTAAGGAAAAATAATTGGGGGCAGACCTATTTGCTCGGCGTGGAGGTCCTACAATACACCCGGAAGATTTTAGAGATCTTCCCCTCCCTAGCCAAATGCCGAGCTAAGGATACCTCAAAAAAAGGAAGAATACTGGGGCACATGTATTCATGCCTTCTGAGGTACCCCCTCGGGTCTATTTATAGATTTCTAGAAATAACCTACAAATAGCCAACCTCCGCTATTCTAAATAGCTATGTGCAGCCCAACTCGGTCTGCCAACAAAATAACTTCGTTGTTCTAACAGGCTATAGGCAGGCCAGCGAGGGTAAAATAGCAAAATATATCATAGAAAAAATGGGCGAGTGGCCCTCTGAAACCTCCACTCGCCTGGGGCGGCAAGTGCTCCATGGAGCTGGCTCTCATCACCTCTTCCATCCCTAGGCGAGTGTGGGCCCGGCCTGACCCCAATCGCTCGTTGCTCGTCGATACCCTGGGGCAAGCACGAGCCGACCTGCTCCACTCGCCCACTGCTCGTCGAGCCCGTAGGGCGAGTGCGAGCCGACCTGCTCCACTCATCCCTCACATAATCCACCCCACTTAGGCGAGCTGAGGGGCTTCGAGGGATCTAGACTCCCTCCGGCTCGCCTAGGACCCGGACTGTTTGACTTTGGTTGATCTGGCTCCTGTCGGCCACTACTCGTCGGATATGGGGTAGTATAGAGCGGGCGTCTCCACTTCCTAGGAAGGTATACACACTACCAGGCCTAGACCCTTTGTACGCCTCTATACATGTTCGAGGTGCACTCTGGAGTCTCTGCGTACAAATTTACTGGCCAGTTTCACTAGTCTTTTTGGTCGGGTGTACGTTTTTGTGAATTGTCTTCCATAACGCGGTATAAAACAACCTACTAGCGCTTCAAACCCTCACACCTGACCAAAGTTATCGCATTATCATCGGTGTGATGACTGGCTAGTACAGCATGACTTGCCACTAATTTGTTCTATGCACATTCAAGTGATTTCAAACCCGAGCCTCCATCTTGCAAGACCAACCCGCCCTTAAATAAATCTCTTGAGCCTTCATCTCGAAGGACAAACCCATCTTATATCAAGCATCCGAGCCTCTAGCTCGCACGACCAAACTCATCTTGAATCCCTCAACCAAATACTGGTGAGTTTGTCACATCGTTCCCCTAATCTATTATACTACTCTTATCTACTTCTTGTTATACATAACAGTTTAGTGTTAATCCTTGGACGTCCCAGGGCTTGCCTAGTGAAGGGCTCTCGTGGGCACTAGGAACTACGATGGCTGAAGCTCAAACCTCCCTTTCTTAAGGACACTTACTTTTTTAAGTGTCTACCCATTACTAATACCCCAAGTTTGTTATTACTCTTGAGTAAACCTAATGACTTAAGGTACTGATTGGGAGAGCGACGATCTTTTGCCAAATCCCGTTATAGTTGTTCTCCTTGTGATTTGCACTCTAACACTCGTTACTATGTAGTGACGTACTTGTTATACAAACCAGGGTTTCAACTTCTCAATATATCTCTTAATTTAACTATATTTCATCACCCTGAGTACTCTAAAGCTTCTTATTACTTTTACTAACATCAACCCATGACCGAATTCTCACCCATATAAGATCACTACCAATTCCTTAGTCCAAAGACCTCCAAATTTTTATCATGGGTTTGTCATATGTTTAATATTGATCATTAAGAATTCCATCATTTTTCTAATTATTTTGGACCATAATATAAATTAATTAATCAAGTGACCTAGGTCACTTTGAACAAGAACTACTCTAACTAGAGGTCAATCAGGTCTAAATGAATTACCTAAAGTTCACCTAGGTTAAAAATGTCAGCTCGCCAAAAATCCTAATATTCCAACTTGATGTGACATTATTTTTCATTTATGATTAAAATCCCATTATCTCCCTTTTTCAAATGAAGTACAAAAAATAATCTTGTAAAACTTCAGGAAAAATTTCGACTCAATAATATTAAAAATAAAATTGTCAAAATAGATTTTCATACTCTTAGCCAGTGATTTGACCTAATATATTCAAATGTTAAGATAATTACAAAATGGCACTATTATATTATTCATCATAAATTTCATCCAAAAGTCTTAATAAAATTTACAGGGGTTCATATTGCAGAATTAAGGGCCTGGACATTTTCTCATAATTTTCCATGAACCACTACTCATGTTTTTGATGACAGTCCTATAAGGGTAAAAATGTAACTACAATATTTATACATGAAATAATTCTCAAAAATGCTCATAAATTTTTCCAGAGAAGTGAAATAACCTATTATGGCTTGGATCAACAATTTGGAATTTTATAAATCCAGTAGACCTATTTTTCATTTAAACACATAAATTGATATTTTTGAAATAAATCTAACTTATGGGATTTTTGATTCCAAAAATCCCAATTTTCACATAAAAGGTGTATTTTACCTCCATAAGTATATGTCTAAAATTTCATGGACATACATTGGGCCAAAAGGGCTAAATTCTTATTTTTACTATTTACACACAATTCACAATTCTACCTTCACCATACTTGTTGTATCCTTTAACGTAAGGAGATCCAAATGGCTCCAAATTTTTACCAAGGCCATATGATGACATTAGAGTCATTCCATCCAAATTTGGGGGTATTGGAGTTGTAAAACTCCCTAAATAACACTTATTTATTAAATCAAATTTTGACTAAAACTATAGAAAACTATCCTCCAATAATTGTCATTTTTGGACATATACTAAGTATGGTATGCACACATGCTTGACCAAAATTTCACTGCATGTGGACTTATAGTTTAGCCTATGCATCCATTTGAAGTTATGCCCTAGTATAGGAGCAGTCCTAAGAGAATGCCCTATAAGGAGCTACATTGCTCCAAATTGCAATTTTAGGGTGTCAAAATAAAGGTAAGACCTAGGGATACATTTTCTCTGCTGAAAGTTTCCTCTAAATATGTATCTACAAGGCCTAAAATCAGCATACAAATGACTGTTTAATATGTGACAGAAATACACATTGATATAATAAATACTATAGTTTAATTAATGCAGAAATGAACGACATTGGGTTATGTTCCCCAATAGCCAACAACCACGATTGATCCTGCCTATAGCATATTTATTCCTTATTTATGGCCACCCGGGCAGCTGCCACTGCCGAAGATTATCGGCACCACCTCCGTTGAGGTGGTGGCTAGTGTTTCCCGACGACATGGCCGCCAGAGGTGGCTCCTCCTACGAACCCGAGCAAGAAGAATATCTCGGTATCTATCCTTCTTCCGCTCTTGGCATAGGGTTCATTTGAGACCGATATCTCTCCTAGTGGAACTAGAAGACTAGCACCGAGGGAGGGGTGGAGAAAAAGACCTGGATGCGAGCTTGGCGGCGGGTACGGTTGTGGTGAGCCATGGTCAACGACTGCTCCGATGAACTAGATCGATACCCTTTTTCTCCAGCAAGAACTTAACTCCAGGAGTCATTTACACTCCTCTAGGCTCATAGAAGATGATGGCGGCCTTGGTAAGGAGTGGGAGTGATGGCTAGGGTTTCTTGTCTCTTCCTTTTTATAAGAAGAATAATTAGGGCTTAAGTTTCTTTCCACGTGTCAGCCAAATGTTGGACCGCCAATTAGTTTAAGTTTCTTTGACAAATGTCACTCTAGTATTGGACCGCCAATCATTGCTTTAAATAGGTATTTTTTAGAAGATCAATTTATAAAAAAGTTTTGTTTAAGAGAACGGGTTCAAATGCGTCATCAGTGATTATCCTGACAACCCGGTTCAGCCATACATATGAACCAGACCGGAAAATACTCTTAAGTCCAAAATCCTTGAGATCACTCGACGCTTCGTCGAGTGGCATCGAGTTCACTCAACACACTCGATGCTTCGTTGAATAGCGTCGAGTTCACTCAAAGCACTCGACACCTTGTGATTCCAGCACAAATTTTCTAAGTTAAAGAACATGGCGTTGAGTCCACTCAACGCACTCGATGCTTTGTCGAATGGCATCGAGTTCACTCAACATACTCAAAGCCTTGTGATTCCAGCACAAATTTTCTAAGTTAAAGAGCATGGCGTTGAGTCCACTTAACACACTCGATTCTTTGTAAAATGGCGTCGAGTTCACTCAACGCATTCGACCCCTTGTGATTCCAGCACAAATTTTCTAAGTTAAAGAGTATGGTGTTGAGTCGACTCAGTTCACTCTACGCTTTGTCGAATGGCGTCTAGTTCAGTCAATGCATTCCACGCCTTGTGATTCCAGAACAAATTTTCTAAGTTAAAGAGTATTGCGTTTAGTCAACACAACACACTCGACGCTTCGTCGAATGGCGTCGAGTTCAATCAACGAACTCAACGCAATGTGACTGTAGAACAAATTTTCTATGTTAAAGAGTACGACGTTGAGTTCACTCGACGTACTCGACGCCTTGTTACTCTAGGACAAATTTTCTATGTTAAAGAGTATGGCGTTGAGTCAACTCAATGAAGTCAACACTTCGTCAAATGGCGTCGAGTTTAGTCAACGCACTCGACATCTTGTGATTCTAAAACAAATTTTCTAAGTTAAAGAGTATGCGGTTGAGTCCATTCAACGCACTCGATGCTTTGTTACTCTAAAACAAATTTTTTAAGTTAAAGAGTATGTTGTTGAGTCTACTCGACGAACTCATCGCTTCAGGGTCTAAAAGGAAATGGGAAACTACTGCTAGCCTGGGGAAAGGGTCCCACATAATCTATTCCCCAAATGTCATAGGGCGAGGGGGCAATGATGCTTCTAATCCTCTAGGCTGGTAGCAGTTGGATAGGGGCGAATAGCTGGCACATCTGACACTTCTTTACTAACTCGGTGCAATCCTGGCTTAGGGTGGTAAGAAGAAACCTTGCCTTACTATTCTTTCCTCTAGGTCTGGCTCCCTAAGTGACTCCGGGACTCCCAGCATGGACTTCTTCAAAGATCCTCGGGACCTCCTCTTCAGCCACGTAACCTGCTAGAAGCCCCGAGAGAGTCTTCTGATACAGCTTCCCATCGCGCCTTAGGTAGTATGCTGACTTATACTTACAGCGCTTCTTGACCAGGCCTTCTGGAAACTCACAAGTGGACAAGAAAGTTGTGAAGGGATCCATCCAGTAGGGGCGCCGATCCACTTCCATCAGCTCCCGCTCTTCAATTGATGGGAGGAAGAGGTCGGTCAGGGTTCCCCCCTCACGGGGTCCGAACATGGCTAGCCAATCCACTTGCTCATTTTCTTCCCGTGGCACAAGTTTGATGGAGAATGTTTGGAACATGTCGATGACTGCTTTTACCTTTTCCAGGAACAGCTTGAGGGTGGGCTCCCTTGCTTTGAACTCGTTGTTGATCTTGGAGGACACTGCCATAGATTCCGTTATCACCTCCATATCTTGCACTCCCAGCTCCCTGGCCAGATGCAACCCAACAATCACCGCCTCACACTCTGCTTGGTTATTGGTAATGGGAAAATAGATGACCATTGTTTGCTCTATCCTTGTCCCTTGAGGGATCTCCAAGATCACTCCTATGCCAAAGGAGTACCTTCCCGACGTGTCATCCACCTTCACCCTCCAAGGGACCGGAAGAGGTAGCTCGGCCTCCGCCACCTCGACCACATAGTTAGCCAAGAAGTCGGCAACCGCCTGGACCTTGATCGAGAGGCGGGGGATAAAAGAAATATCAAACTCGCTCAGCTATACTAACCATTTTACGATCCTTCTTTAGTGATCCACCCCCTAAAAATGTTACGAAGGGGGTAGTCAGTCACCACCAGGATAGAATGCGCTTGGAAATATGGTCGAATCCTCTAGGCCGAGATAACCAGGGTGAAAGCCAACTTCTCCAAGATAGGGTATCGAAGCTCTGCCTTCCTCAGTACCCTACTCTCCTAGTAAATCGGCAGCTGCTTCTTGCCGATCTTAATGAACCAAGATAGAGTTTAGGGTCTTAGCCCTGACCCCGAGGTATATGGATAGATCTTCCCCTCCTTTGGCCCCTGGAGAAGCAGAGCCTGTGTCAACAATTTTTTCAAGGCTTTGAATCCCTTCTCGCATTCTTCAGACCACTCGAACTTCCAACCCCTCTTCGCTCTTTGAAGAAAGGTGAGCACTTCTCTCCCGCACGAGATAGGAACCTTCTCATCCCTACCAGGTTGCTTGTCAGGCGCTGGACTTCCTTGGCATTATGTGGTGACCCCAACTCCATGATCGCCCTAACCTTTTCAGGGTTGGTCTCCACCCCTGTGGGAGTAAGGAGATGACCTAGGAACTTTCCCCTGCTTACCCCAAAGACACACTTCAAGGGGTTCTGTCTCATTTTATACTTCTGTAGGGTGACGAAGGTTTCCTCCAGATCTCGTAGGTGAGAGTCCACGTCCCGAATCTTGATCATGAGGTCATCAACGTACACCTCCAATTTCCTTCCCTTCTGATCCCGAAAGACCCAATCCATCATCCTCTGGTATGTCACCCCTTTATTTTTTAGCCTAAAGGGCATCATTTTATAACAGTAGCACTTCTTCCCTGTGATGAAGGAGACATCTTTCATGTCGGGCGGGTGCATCCTGATCTGGTGATAACTTGAAAATGCATCTAGAAAGCTCATTAGGGAAAAACTGACGGTTAATTCAACCAGTGTGTCGATTCAAAGCAGCGGATAACAATCCTTAGGGCATGCTTTATTTATAAGAGAAAAGTCAATACAAATACTGTAAGACCCCATTTTTTTTGCTTTAAAACCAATAGGGTCTTATGAAAGTGAGGTGAAAGATCAAATCTACTCTAGAGAGGGGGGGGGTGAATAGAGTATTAAAAACTTTTGATTAATTTTTATAGCGGAATTAAAATATGTGTTACTTAAAAGTATAAGAGAATTAAAACAAAAGCAAACTTAGCACAGCAAAAATATATAAGGATGAGCAACCAGAAGACACAAGAAAATTATAGTGGTTCCCCAAATCTAGGTACATCCAGTATTCTACCACCCTGGTAGGAATCCACTTAGGTTTTTGATAAGGTGCCCTATCACCACAAGATCTACTTCAGGTAGATCTAGAAACCCTACAGGCTTTTGATCAGGTGCCTAAAAACCAATAGGTTTTTGATCAGGTGCCCTATCACCAAAGAGTTCACTTTTGAAGGGAGTAATAACCCTATACAAGAGAGGTAAAAGAAAATAGATGCAGTCTTCTTTTTCTCAAAGAAAAGGAGAACACTATGTGGATTTTGGTTATATCAAAGCTCCCCCTTAGATGAAGAATGGTTCAAGAGTGAAAGCTTTGCTTTAGGGTATAGGTCTTCAATAGACTGGTGTTCTTGCTCTTCAGAGACTGTAGAATGATGTTGATTTTCTATCTAAGTAGATTCCTGAAAATTGAAAACTGAAGAAGTCTCAAGATATAGTTTTTTTGTTCTTCTTCTGTTTCCTGAGAGCAATAAAAGTTCTTGAGAGCTGAGAGAAATCTGCAAGAGATTAGAGTTTTGGCTGGAAAAATTCTCTCTGAGTATTTCTCTCTGCATCTTCAGTCAGAATGCTTACTGAATATATGACTCTCTTATTCTTGAGGACTATAATAAGAATGATATATGTCATTTAAATTTCTAAAACTATTCCTTTATTTACTACAGAAATCGAGGAGAGAAACGGCTACTAATTTTAGCAAATAATTTTCTCCCCAACTGTCTTGGCAAATAGTCAAAATAATAACTCTATGAAATACCATAGTTAATGATATAAAGAAATGGCTATATGCATGCCTTGAGAATTTCAGCATTAACTACTAGAGATTATATGTTATAAATAGAATCAATGAAGTAGGAAATAAATCTTCAAGACAACTGCTGAAAATATAAGAAGTCGGACACTGAGAATGATCGTCGATCTGAGGTGGAAGATCATCGAGCAGAGATCAACAATCTGCGATCTGAGACTACTGTGAACAAATGAGAAATCGTCGACCTGAGCTCGTAGATCGTCGAGCTCAGTTCAAAGACTAGTCTCTGAGATCATCGATCAGAGATCGACGATCGTCGAGCTGAGTTTGACAAAAGTTGAACTAATATGAAATTCACAGATTTCTTCTGAGTCTGAGATCTTTAATTGAGAGAAATCCAAAGCTGGTCTTGAGAAGTCTAACCTATAGAGACTAACTTTGACCTAGACCTTGACCCTGGCTATATATGTGGGTTAACAACCTAAGAGTGTACCTTGCCCAATCAAACAAGGGTTCCAACAATCTCCCCCTATTTTTGTGAGGTCACTCAACATAGATTAAAACATAGAAAAATAAAATAAATACAATGACATAGATATCTGATTGAATGTAAATTGACAGCAGATATAGTATAGCAGTGTAATTCACAAAAAGTTCAGGCAGAGCAATAAAATAGCAAAGCAATAAAGGTTAAGAGAATGACTTAAGTATTTTCAGGAGGAGGAGCAGAAGAAGATTTAGAAAAGAAAATCTTCCTAGTTGGCTCTCCTACTTCCTTCTTAGATAACTTCAAGTCTTGATCACCAAGGGTTTTCTGAGTTGCAGCTCTAGGTACAATTGCTTCAGGATGAAGTGACATATATTCAGCTGGATTGAATACTTTCTTACTTACTTGAAGCCTTTCAAGTTCTTTTTCTCTGTAAGAAGACATAGTAGTAAACTATGAGTGATCTTGTCCTTCTTTTCTGGATTTGTTAATCTGAGACAATAAAATTAGCTCATTAATTCTTGCCATTCGGAAGTTAGGATCAAGCTCTGGATCAGCAGTAGGAGAGGAAGGTCTCTCTAAATCAGCATCCTGTGATAGCTTCTGAGATAAACTTCTGAATTGGGTAGATTGAGCTTGAAAATTTGTTGATACAAGATTTTGTTGTTGTTGACTGGAGTAAAGAGATCTTGGAGGAGGAGCTTGACTAAACTTTCCCTTGGACTTAGAAGATTTAGATGAAGAATGCCTTTGAGATCTAGAAGGAGCTTGCTTCTAATGTTGAGAAGGTGCTGGCTTTTGAGCTTGAGAAGGAGCTAACTCTGAAGGCTTAGAGATATTTGAACTTTGAGTCACAATGCCTGAATCTCCTAAAGTAGGAGGAGGAGGAGGACCTCTCCTGAACTTTTGAGGAGGAGGAGAGTACCTTCTTCTCTTCTTCCAAGCCATTTGCTCATTCTTGGAAATCATCATCCACTGAGGCATACCTTGATAAGGCTGGATATTGTTCAAAATATAATATGGTGTGTCAATTTTTGGATTAGGTGTGGCAGAAGCCTTAAGAGTAGCTTTTCTTTTCCTTGACACTTTCTTCTTCTTGGAACAAGAATCATCAGACTCATCTTCATCCTCATCATCATCAGATGCAGGAGGATGGTCATAAATATCATCAAGATTCTTAATAAGATTGGATTTAGCTTTATCTTGAGCATTCTCTAGGGCAATATCTTGAGCAACCAAGTCATCAAGACTTGGCATGGGGCTATCATCCATAACATAGGTTGCACCAGAAGATCTTGAAATAGGAGAATCAGACTTTTCTGCTTGAGGAATTTCAACTATCAATTCTTCATATACAGGAACTTCAAAACTTGCCTTTAGTTGTCTAACAACTTCAGGACTTATAGAGGGAGTACAACACATAATAGCCAAAGATGGCTTTATACTTGGAAGACAATTTAGAAAAGTGTACAGAAGGAACTCAACAACCCAAAGATATCTACTGTGGGATTGATGCAATAATAACCAACAGTCAAAACTTCTGGAAGAACTATTTCTTTTATATCAGTATCAATATCAATAATCTCAGTATCTGAAGCCATATAATCATTTGAGGAGTCATCTTCCTGCATATCTGCTAAATCTGCTATTGCTGGAGAGAGCATAGGAGCTTCTTCATTAGATATCTCCCCCTGCCTGGCTGTAGAGGCTTCTGTAGACAGGCCCCCAGAAGAAGGGACAGAGGAGAGGGCAGTAACTTTATTGGAATGAGTTTTGATGGAGGCAGTGAGAGGATCTATAGCATGTGCTATAAGTTGCTCTAAGGAGGGATGAATGAATTTCAGAAGATCTTGAGCTATATATGAGAAATTTAGATATAGGAGTTCAGGCTCAGAGGAGGTGTAAGGAGTTGATGTCCATAATTTGAACAAACTGAGAAGGCTGAAGGGAGTTTTGTATGGGTGAACTCAGGAAAATAGGAGGATAGAGGAACATTAGAGGGAAGAGATGATGATGGAACATCCTTTTGGATGGGCTCAGATGGAATCTGAGAGGGTAAGCATGGAGGAATGATGGGAGAAGCAATGTGCTGAGGAGATTCATGATGATCTCCATGAGGAGATGCATGATGATCTGGGGAGGTTAGAATTTGGATAGGTGAAGCAGGAGGTGGAGGTGAAGGAACTAGAGAGGATTGGATTGGGGAGGCAGGAGGTGAGGGGATTGAGGTTGAGACAGAGGGAGGAACATATTCTGTGGCGGGGAAGCAACTACATCAGATCTTGTATCCTGAGAAGTCCTGGAGGCACATGAAGGCCTAGGAATGGTCTTCTCCCATTTTGCAAATAGAGAGGAGTCCAACCTCTTACTGTAATTTATGAATTGGGTCAGAGAGACCCGCAATTCAGGAGCCTTAGCCTTGAGAAATATTCCCAATATTCTCCCAAAACAAACCTTTTTCTTAGAGTTTTTCCTTCTAATCAACTCAAAAAAAAGAGCTGCCTAGTTTATAGATTTCCTATTAACTAGAGCAGAAATCACCGAGAACTGCTGCTTGTTAATGTTATCATGAGCTGTATACTTGCCCATCAGAACTTTACCAACAATATCTGCCAAGAATTTAAATTCTACAAACAGATATTTCTTAAGCAATTTTGAAGGTGTTCCTTCTGGATGACCCATTCTTATCAGCATTGAACTATACTCAGAGGTATCTACATCTAGAGCATCTTATCCATTCACTAATTCAAAATTTTGAGAAAGTAGTTGGAGTTAGAATTACCTGGGTTCCAGAAATAGTTCCAACCATAGTCGATTCATCTGGAGATGTTGAAGAGTAAACCCATTCTTTAATTTCAGATGCTGGAATCTTGATCCTGGCTGACATTATCTTCTTCAGATTCTGTTCTTTAAAGAGATTCAGTATATACAAGAAGATTTTATTATAGTGGTTGAAGGAATCCATATCAATGTTGAATCATGTGTCGAACATCATCGAAGTAAGAACGGCCGCTGAAATCGCCATTAGAGTCCTGCAAAGAAAACAAAGATCAAGTGCAAGAGAATTTGGAATATGCGGGATAAAGCACGACGAGAAACCTTAATATAGGTTTTTTGGAATACGAAAGGTCTTGATTTATCCTACGATAAGATAAGAAAACTTCGATGTTAGGTCAACGACGTATTTATAGATAAATATTATCATCGGCCTCTGAATGAAGAGGGAAAAAAGATCGTCAATTTAAGGTCGATGATTTATTTTCTAAAGAACAAAAATCGTCTATCCTTGGTCGACGATTTTAGCTTCACACAGAGCTGTCATCGATCCTAGGCCAACGATAGAGCTCAAGATGAGTTCGCCGATCGTCGATCTTTGTTCGATAATTTTTGAACAGATCTTCAAACACAGACAGAGATTAAATTAATCCACTCCATTTATCATTCCAAGCTGATTTAGGAATAATTGATGTTTCTTTTCATCCAAAGGCTTGGTGAAGATATATGCTCTTTGAAAATCAGTGGAGATAAAGTTAAGATTAATTTTCTTTTTGTCTATACTATCTCTAATGAAATGATTCCTTATTTCTATATGCTTAGTTCTAGAATGATGAACTGGATTCTGAGCAATAAAAATTGCACTAGTACCATCACAAAATATAATTGAATTATAAAGATTGTATCCATAATCCAGCGATTGATTTTGAATCCACATTATCTGTGAACAACAACTTCCAGCTCCAATGTATTTAGCCTCTGCAGTTGAAGTGGACATTGATGTTGGCTTCTTTCAAAACCAAGACACAAGCCTATTACCAAGGAACTGGCATGTTCTTGATGGGCTTTTCCTGTCTACTCTGCATCCAGCATATTCAGCATCTGAGTGTCAAGTTAACTCAAACTCTGACTCTGTTGGATACCAAATTCCTTGATTAGGGCAACCCTTTATATATCTTAAAATCCTTTTTAGTAAAATGTAGTGAGATTCTTAGGGTTCACTTGGAACCTAACACAAAGACATGTAGATAACATGATGTCTGGTCTACTTGCTGTAAGGTATAATAGTGATCCAACAATAGCCCTATAAGTTTTCTGATCAACAGGTTTCCCTTTTTCATAAGAATCAATAATAACATTGGAAGCCATGAGTGTTTTCATTGCAGAGGCATCAACCATCCCAAATCTTTTCACTAATTCATTAGCATACTTGGACTGAGATATGAAGATGCCAACAGGTGATTGCTTCACTTGGAGACCAAGGAAGTAAGAGAGTTCACCCATGCTACTCATTTCAAACTTAGAATGTATCAGGTCAGAGAACCTTTTGCATAGTTTGTAATCAGTAAAGCCAAAAATGATATAATCTACATAAATTTGTACTAACAAGATTCTATCATGATGATGTCTAATAAATAAACTCTATCTACTATGCCTCTAGAAAATTTATGCTCGAAGAGAAAGCTAGCTAATGTTTCATACCAAGCTCTTGGTGCTTGCTTTAGACCATAAAGAGCTTTATGCAATCTAAAAACATAAGAGGGATGGGTTGAAGAGATAAAACCTGGATGTTGTTCAACATAAACCTCTTCCTTTAGTTCTCCTTTGGGAAATGCACTCTTGACATCCATTTGATATACTTTGAACTTCTTATAAGCAGCATAAGCAAGAAATATCCTGATTGCTTCTAGCCTTACAACAGGAGCAAAGGTCTGATCATAGTCAATTCCTTCCTCTTGCCTATAGCCTTGAGCTACTAGCCTTGCTTTGTTCCTTATGATGACACCATGGGAATCCAGCTTGTTTCTATATACCCACTTAGTTCCAATGACTGGGTAGTCTTTGGGTCTTGGAACCAAGTCCCAAACTCTGCATTTCTCAAATTGATTGAGCTCCTCTTGTATTGCAATAATCCAGTGTGGATCTTGCTCAACATCTTTAATGGATTGGGGCTCAATTTGAGATATGAAGCAGGCATGCATCAAATCTTGGTTGAGTTGATGCCTTGTGTGCACACCTACTAACATGTCCCCAATCACTTGAGATCATGGGTGATCCCTTAGTGTGATAGAATCAGTGGATGGAGTTGGTTCAGTAACAGCTTGGGGAAATAATTCCTCCTGTGGAATTGAGTTTGTTGTTGGAGGAAGTTCAGCGACTTCCAAATTTTCTTCTTCACTATCTTCATCAACTTATGAGGAGGAATGAGATGTAACATTTTGAGTAAGTTTGAGATCATAAAATTTTTCACAAAGTTGGGGTACCTGCAAAGATTTACTGGTAGAAGCTTACTTCTCCTTGTAAAACATATTAGCTTCATCAAAAGAAATATGAACATACTCTACAATTTTCAAGGTTGATTTATTAAACACCCTATATGCCTTCCTGACTTGGGAATATCCTAGAAAAATTCTCATTGCAGCTTTGGCTTCATACTTTCTAAGATGTTTTTTGTTATTGTTGTGAATGTAACAAATGCAACAAAATATTCTAAAATAATCTATTTTGAGTTTCTTCCCTTTGAGAAACTCATAAGGAGTCTTGCCCTTAAGTTTGTGTATCAAACTTCTTTTCAGGACATAGTTTGCTTTGCTCACAGCCTCTTCCCAATAGGATAGTGGCATGAAAGCATCAACAAGTAATGTACCTACAGCTTCAATGAGTGTTTTGTTCTTCCTTTAAACTTCTCCATTTTGTTGAGGAGTTCTAGGAGCAGAGAAACGATGCTTGATACCTTCCATCTCACAGAATCTTTGCATGGGAAGAGATTCAAACTCAGTACCATGATCACTTCTGATAAAAACAACTGGAGTATAATACTCAATCCTTATGCCTTTAAGAAAGTCTGTAAGAACCTTGAAGTTTTCAGACTCGTGTCTCAAGAAGAAAACCCAAGTGAACCTTGAGAAGTCATCTATAATAACTAAAGTATAGAAGTTCCCTCCTAAGCTCTGTACAGCAATGTGTCCAAAAAGATCCATATGAAGCAGATACAAAATCCTAGGTGAATCACTCTTATTAACTGATTTAAAACTATTTTTTGTTTGCTTGCCTACTTGACAAGCCCTGCAAAGGCTTTCCTTCTTGTAGGGGCAAGATGGAAATCCTCTAACAAGGTTATCCCTAGATAATTTGGAAATGTTTTTAATGTTTACATGACCTAGTCTTTTATGCCAAAGAGTATTATTATAACTAATCTGATTAAATAAATAAATTTTTGAGCTAGCAGAATTAAAATTGACTAGATAAATGTTACCTTGTCTAAATCCTATTAGAACAGTTTGGTTGTTTAAAGAAATAATGCATTGAGATTCAAAAAAACAAACCTGATAGCCTGCATCACATAATTGGCTTAATGATATGAGTTTATGTCTCAAACCACTCACATTGGCTACCTTGCTGAATTTAACATCTCCAATGCATAAATCCCCATATCCTTCTGTCTGACCAAAGCTGGAATCACCAATGATTACCTTTGGACCTAGCTTGGACTTATAATTGATTAGCTTGTCCATGCTTCCTATCATGTGCTTTGAGCACCCACTATCCAGGTACTACTTGTCCTGTATGGCAGGATAGTTCTTTACCTACAAGAAAATAGATTAAATGTTCTGGACCCAGGTGACCTTGGGTCCTTGTCTCTTTTCATACTTAAAACTAGAAATAAAGGAATATACAAGTTGGCATTTATAACCTAAGGGGTGAAATTTTCTAGGTGGAATTACCCAATTTTAAACTGGATTAACATGTTTTTGTTTCTTGATATTGTTTTTAAAATTTTTGTTACAGTTATGGTTTTGGTAAACATGATCTGGCTTCGACGATTTATATAGAGATCGTTGATCTGCGTTCGACGACCAGTGTTGATCTCGTCGATCTCGGTTCATAGAATAATAGTTGCCACTATCTGTGTTCCATGATCGTCGATCTCTGATCGATGATGTTTGATGATATCGTCGATCTCCCTTTGCTGAGTAATTAAACGCAATCTCTAGGTTCAGAGATTGTCGGTCGGCGTTCGACGAAAAGTACTGTGATCATTGATCTTGGTTCGACGATTTTTGTTTAGACTTATTTTTCTGATCTTGTTTCTTCTGCTTTTCTAGTTCAATTCGTTCTAATACCTTATTAACTTTTTCTACCTGCTCTGTATTCTTTTTACCTTTATCTGAAATAAAGTTTACTGGTTGAGATAAACTATTTTTATTAATTATTGGTGGTTCACAAGATGAAGCACCTAAACCTAGTTTACTTTTGTTTAATCTAGCATTTAAGATGCTAAGGAGTTCAACCATCTGTAGGCTTATACCATTTTGGGTTTCTTCAAGTTGTTTAGCTTTGCTTAGTTCAGTTTTCAGAAAAGTGATTTGATTGCTATGCTTAGTTAATTCATTTTTCATTTTTAAATTTTCAGAGATCAAGTTTTCATATTCAGGTTGTCTATCTCTGCGAAGTTTAATTTCCTTCTCTAATTTTTTAAGATCATTTCACAGTGATTTGAATTCTATTTGAAAATCTTCAGAATTAAAATCAAAAGATGATATTACCTGATCACAGTTTGAGTTTTCTCCTGAATCTTCTACTTCTTATTCAGGGCTTGAAGCATTGATGGCCATTAGAAATAATTCTCTGGCATTGGTTTCTTCCTCATCCTCACTAGAGCTGGAGGAGGATGATTCTTCTTCTGTCTCACTCCAGGTGTCAGCTACAAAGCCCTATTCTTTCCTCTTGTGCTTGCTAGAGGATGGCTTGCTGGAGTGCTTCCTGGATTCTTTTTCTTTTCTCCTTTCTTTATGTTGTTTTTCAAGACACTCTGGTAGAATGTGTCCAGGCTTCCTACAACCAAAGCATATAATTTCTTTAGTTGGATTTTTATCATACCATGGCTTGTCTTCATTTTTGGATGACTTCCTCCTGAAGTCTTTTCTACCCCTTTTGAAGAACCTTTTGGCAAACAGACTCAATAGCTATTCATTTGAAGGTGTTGATTCTGATTATTCAGAGGCTTTGAATGCAATGTTGTGGTACTTCCTTTCTGGTGGACGAGTCCTTTGTTCTACAGCTTCCCTGGATTTTATTAACTGCTCATAGGATTTGAGCTTTCCCAGGAGAGATTCTGTGGAAATCTCATTCAAGCTTCTGATCTCTTTGATTGGCCAGATCGTGGAATCCCATAAGCTGGGGAAGCACATTAGGATCTTGTCATTCACCTCTGTGAGAGAGATGTCTTTATCCAAGGTCTTCAACTCACTGATGGTGGAGCTTAATCTGTTGTACATGTCACTAACAGATTCAACTTCATCTTTCTTGAAATTCTCATACTGTGAGATGAGATTTGAACTTCTATCCTTTCTCTCATCTGCTAAACCAGCAATAATCTGGTTGAGAGAATCCCAAATTGCTTTGGCAGAGGTGCATTCAGCCACCTTTTGGAAGATGTCATCTGACATGGTTTGAGCAAGAATGTTGATGGCCCTTGCATCAGCAATATTTTCCTTTTTCTAAGCATCAGTATAATCTGGAGGTGGGACTGCACTAAAATTTGTTGAAGTTGAAGGAGTGGAGGCCACTAGAGTTAGTGGTCCTGTCAAAATTGAATTAAACATGTCTTCATCTATGGAATTCTTGTAAAGCTTAATTCTTGCCTTCGAGATGCCAAACTTATTTAGGCTGCATACTGGAGGTCTGGTTATTGCATAATCTTTATTTTGTGCCATAGTTTTTAAAAAAGAAAGAAGAGAGAAGAGGATCTATCAAGTATCTTCAGGTTCAGGTGTTAGCCTGTAAAACAAATAAAAACTCACCCTCTGATACCAATTGAAAGTGAGGGGATAGATCAAATCAACTCTAGATGGGGGTGAAAGTGCGGAAGAGAGATCTACCTTCACTCTAGAGGGGGGGGGGTGAATAGAGTATTTTAAAATAATTTTCAGTTTAAAAGAAATAAGGCAGATTAAGATTTATTTTACATTTAAGTGTATATGTGCTTGCTATGAAACAAAGATAAAATAAAAACTAAAGAAACACACAGCACAAAGCAAAGATAAACACACAGTAAACCAAACGACACAAGGAGCTATAGTGGTTCCCCAACAACTTGGGTACGTCCACTCTTCTACCACCCTTGGTAGGAATCCACTTAGGAAGAGTTGATGAGGTGTCCTGATACCAAAGAGCTTTGATAAGGTGCTCAAAAACCAAAACTAGATTTTTTGATCAGGTGTCTTGCCACCACTGAGTTTTGACAAGGCTCTCAGAACCACACTCAAAACTTTTGAAGGGATTCTTGATAACCCTTTTACAGCAGGAAAGTAAAAAGTAAAGAGGTTGATGTTATCTTCTCTGTTCTCAAATCAAATGAGAGAAGCACTAGTGGATTTGATGAAGATGTCAAAGCTCCCCCTGAGATTAGCAGTAGGTTCAGGAGTAGAAGCTTTGCACAGGGTGATAGGCCTTCAATGAGACTTCTCCAGCAAATGATGATTTCAGCAAGGCTGAAATGAGAGTTGTCTAGAGACTTGAATGAAGAAGCCTTTTAGCACTTGAAGCAGATCTTTTAGTCACAGAAGTTGAAAACTTGATTAGAGAATTTTTGTTGTTCTTCTTCAGTAATGCAATTCTTGTGTCTCTCTTTTCTTCAGCTCAATAGATCTCCAAAAGAACTGAGAGAATAATAATGAATTCTTGACTTGAATGGCCAAATAAACAGTCTTGAATGATTTCCAAAAACATCATTTGTCTCTAGGGAAAGTCCATTAGCAATATTCCATTTTTACCTTCCTTGACATTTGCATCAGATAGCTTGAAACGGCTAGGAAATCTTTTGCCATTAATGCAGCAATTAACTCTGAAAGAATTTGAAAAAATTCCATAACTGATATTGACACGATAGCAGAAAATGTCGACCTCATCAAGAAATAGTCGATCTGAGATCGACTATCGTCGACCAGAGCTCAGAGTTAATGAAATTGAACTGGAACAGAAATAGTCGATCTGAGCTCGGAGAAAATGGAGATAAGCAATAGACAGAAAGCGTCGACCTGATTTGGACATAAATCGTCGACCTTAGCTTCAACAGAAAACGTCGATCTGAACTTAGGGAAAAAAACGTCGACCTGAGCTCACCAGAAAACGTCGACCTGGCTGAGGCAGACATCATCGACCTTACTAAATCAGAAATAGTCGATATTGAGCTTAATGACAAAGCGTCGATCTAAGCTCAGCAACAGAGCGTCGATCTAAGATTGACGACAAAGCGTCGATCTAAGCTTGACTACAAAGCGTCGATCTAAGCTCAGCAACAGAGCATCGATCTAAGCTTGATGACAAAGCGTCGATCTAAGCTTGAATACAAAGCGTCGATCTAAGCTCAGTAACAGAGCGTCGATCTAAGCTTGACGATAAAGCGTCGATCTAAGCTTGACGACAAAGCGTCGATCTAAGCTCAGCAACAGAGCGTCGATCTAAGCTCGACGATCGTCTGACTGAAGCTCGACGATAGTCGACCTGAGCTCGACTATTTTTAACATTTGTCTCAGCTTTTATTCCAGATCTTGAATGGTCCTGGGGGCAGCTTCAAACCTAAGTTCTAAGCCCTAGACACATTCTAACTTGACCTTTTCAACTATACAACTAGGTCAAATAGATCTCCTAAATATATAGTGATCCTTGCCCAAATTAGTAATAGGGTGTTCCAACAATCTCCCCCTATTTGGGTTAGGATTACTATTTATAGGACTTAGAATAAAATACAATCATCAAATGCAATCAAGCAATAAAAATTAAAGCAACAAACAGCCTAGCAGCAATCGGATAGAACCTCAGCAAGAGATTTAAGAAATGAATGAGCCATCTGCATACAAAAATCATTCCTTTTTTACTTCCTTTCTTGAACATAATTTCCCTGTTGGGATTGAGGGATTCCTTCTTTGATCTCCTGTCATCTTCTGCACCTAAGGAGGTTTGAGCTTTTGCTCTGGGAACCACAGCCTCAGGATGCAGCTTCATATAATCTACAGGATCAAAGAATTTCCTTGAAGAATACCTTTCCAACTCTTCTTTTCTTTGCTCGGACAGAGTGGAGATGTTTGAGGTGTCCTTGCCTTGCTCTCTTGCCTTCTTCAGCTGGTCCAAGGCAGCAAGTTCTTTCATCCTAGTTGATAAGTTGTAAATATACCTATATTTTCGTATTTTATTTAAGCCAATTTTGTTTATTTTTTGTCTTTTTTATTAATTTTATTCAATAAGTTGCTTATTTTTGTAAATATTATTTCTAACTTAGCTTTATTTTTATTCCAGAAAAATTCCAGAAAAAGTCAAAATGTTGACTGACACGCCCGTATCACATGACCGACACGCCCGTGTCATGCCCTCGACGATCGCCGACCACAGGTGCCAGCTCGACGATCAGCGATCATCAAATAGTGTCGACACGCCCCCCCTGTCATGCCCGTGTCAAGGTGCGACACGGGCGTGACCTTGCCACCTGGCCCGACGCGACGCGCGCGACTTTGCGGCCGGACCGCGCCCAGATCGACCTCCCCGACACACCCCAGTCATGCCCGTGACTGACACATGTCACGCCCGTGACCTAGGGCGTGACCGCCACATTTTCAGCCGAAATCAACATTCCAGTCAAGTCACCCGATCAGCTCATGAATAGTGTCGACACGCCCCCCTGTCACGCCCTAGTCACGGGCATGACCAACCCGAAATTTTGCCTATAAATAAGAGCTTCCAGGAAGCTTATTTTGTCCACTTTTTTGACCACTTAGCTTAGGGGAGGTGCTGCCCAATTGGATTCCATACTTATGTAAGGAGAATTTCTCCCCCCTCTCTCTCTCTTAGTTTGTATTAGGGTTTTTACTTTAATAAAATTTGAATTTTTCTCTCTTAATTAGTATGAATAATCCATTTGAATGCGCCTACTTAAGCAATTTTTCGTTCATCTTTTTGTATTTCTTTTATGTTATCATCTTTTTAGCTTTCATAACTTAGTTAGATTTAGGATTTATCGGCATTTCTAGCCGTTGTGCCGTCCGTCTAGTTTTCATTTTCCGCACTTTTTAGCTTTAGCTTTTTCTTCTTTATCATTTTTTTCATATAGGTTTTATAAAAACTCCCCTAAAAGTGTTCGTTTTTTACTTTCTTTAACTTAGGCTCTTAGCAATGTAAAACTTCTCGTCCCTTTTTAGTTTTAATCTCACTTTTTTGGAGGTTTTATAAAAACTTATGAATAAAAATATAGTCGTTATAATTTTTCGTCAACTTCATTTTAGCCTTTTAATTTCAAAACTTTTAGTCCCTTTAATTTTTATTTCATCTTTTTATGCATTTCTACCGCATTCTAGCGGTAGAAATGCAGTTGTATTAATTTTTCGAGTACGTTCATTTTGCGTTTATTTGCAAAACTTTTTGCTCCGGTTAATTTTTATTTTCACTTTTTATGCATTTCTACCGCATTCTAGCGGTAGAAATGCAGTCGTTTTAATTTTCTGAGCTCTTTGTTTTTCTCATTTTTGCAAGTGTGTGTGCGTGTATGAGTTAGGTTTTACTGCTTTATTTCAACTCCTGTAGAGTGCGTGTGTGTGTGTATGCATTTATTTCCGCCTACTCATTGAGAGTTAAATGGCACTCTGCTTTCATTTTCCGCTCACTCGTTTGAGTGGGACTTGTCTTTTTACTGCTTTCATTTTCTTCCTACTCACTTGAGTAGGAAAACTTTGTGTGGGTGCGTGTGTTTTCATTTCTGTAGAGTGCGTGTGTGTGTTTTACTTTCAAGTAGAGTGCGTGCGTGTATGAGATAAATTTACTCCCGCCCACTCATTTGAGCCGGGACTTGCAATTTTATCGCTTTCTCAATTATGTAGAGTGCGTGCGTGTAGGAGATAATTTTACCGCTTTATTTATCGCTTTCTTTAATTAAGAAGATTGTGTGTGTGTGAGCATTTATTTCCGCCTACTCATTTGAGTAGGGCTTGCTTTATTTACTTTTCTTTATGGTTTTGAAGTGTGCGTGAGTACCTGCATCAATTAGCCTTCAATTTATCTAATTGTCCTATTTTTCGTGTTTTCTCTTATAATTGTTCAGTGCTTAATTTAACAATCACGCTTCACCTAAAAAACATAAAGCCGTCCCCATACCGATGAGTGGCTAATCTCTTTTAGCCTTCGGCATCGAAGAGCATTGGGACATAAAAAATGATTTGAAATAATTAAAAAACTTTATTTTTATTTTAATTTAAGGACTTAAGGTTTACCCCGGGTTAACGACGCATAGGACCACATAATCGATGTGTGGGCTCTATTTCTGTTATCCATACGCGACGCCGAGAGGCTGCACGTATGGACCGATCCCCCTTGGGTA
Source organism: Platanthera zijinensis (assembly GCA_039513925.1). Classification (NCBI taxonomy): domain Eukaryota; kingdom Viridiplantae; phylum Streptophyta; class Magnoliopsida; order Asparagales; family Orchidaceae; genus Platanthera; species Platanthera zijinensis. Next base: position 123,137,801 of record CM077093.1, on the reverse strand, counting down.
AAGAGAACTGCGTACGCCCCCTCAAAAGAGGAGAAACGTAGTTCTGCCGGATTGGGTTCCCCACCCAATAACGGGGTTCTTAGCGTAATGCGGGCGTTAAGGGGAATCCTTCGTCGGACTAACGTTCGGTCGAATAGCCTTAGCGCCCAGGTGAGCGATATCCCTAGACCAAGGTGAGCTCATGTTCTTGGAACCTCCACGGCCAAGTGCCTTTTATTAAATTAAAAACAAAGTTCAATAATTGTTAAGAATTATTTTAGTCTTAATCTGATTCGATGCCGAGCGTTAACCCGTCATCGAACTAATTTAGCAGAATTCTGCATTCTTTCTTGCCGTTTTAATTAAACAAAAAATCCCACCTTACTGTTAGTAAGATAATAGTATTCCTGGAAGAGTAGATATAATCAACGCGTCCCCGAGAATAATACGACCTCGGTATTTTCCCGAATACCGAGTTGATGTAGGCCGCGGGTTTCGACACCGTAACAGCTAAGGGGTTCACACGCTCGCTTAAATATAATTACTATTAACGCTCACACGAAGAATAAACACAACCCCTACGCAAGTTGCAATAATTAATTTAATAGGATTTGGGGGGTTTGCTAGTCCCCTTAAGATAATATCAAGGCTATAGGCCAAGATCCTCTCAAGCGTAAAGAACCCACACGGTTCGGTCGAGCGTACGTTGAACCAAAAGAGACACCACCGAAAATAAGGATTCGGATAACGGGTGGTTCTCTCCAAACGAAATAAATTGAGGGCCGCCACGCCTCACGAATTCAAAAGGGAATCAAATAACAATAACAATAATTTAATAGATATTATCCACGAAAATTCTACCAATCACAAATCACACGATATGTTAAATGCCCAAAGAAAAGATCTAAGAGAGAAACACACAAGAGTGGAGACGTTCGTTACCCAACCGGAATGGATGATTCCAATTTAACTCTCTTTGGATGGTTCCGTTCCAGATCCACCGAAAGCGTGCCGGTTGGAGGGAAACTCCAAGTTCTTCGTTGCCTTCCGACGTCGATGAAGTTTCACAAGATTCACCACAAGCTTTGGCCGATTCTTCTCTTGGATTAGAAGATGGGGCTGATTTGGATCTCACCAAATGAATCGGTTTTTGGGAAGAGGATATATGTGATGGTCGGGTTTTGTTGAGAGGGATGAGGATGGTTTTGTCGAGGAGAGGTGGTGGTCGGGTTGATGTTGGAAGGAGGGCTCGGGTGTGGTGATGGAGGTGGAGGCCGGCGGCTAGGGGAGGTGGCAAGTGGTCGGCCATCTTAAAGATGAAGAGGAGGGCTCGGTTTTTGGAGAAGGATTGAAGGCTATGGTTGCTTATTGGAAAGGAAGAGGTGGAGGTAGAGAGGAGGCCGAAATAGGGAGAGGAAGGAGAGGGGTGGCCGGCGGCCAAGGAGGAGAGGGGGTAGGGGAGCCGAACTTCAAGAGGAAGAGGGAAAACCAATTTAGAGTTTCAATTTTAATTCATTCATTCACTAACTCAAAAACCAAAACAACATAGCCTTATATAGGCTTTACAAAGACAAGGGTTATAAGCACCCCAAATGTGGCTAAACAAAGGCCAAAATGAAATGACAAATAATTAAAACTTTTGGCTGAACAAATGCCAAAATGAAATGACAAATAATTAAAACTTTTGGCTAAACATTGGCCAAATAAAAACATCATTAAAATCTGAAATAATATTTAAAATTACGCGGCGGAGATTTGACACGACATTGGTGGAGATGTTGACGCGGCCATGGCGGAGGATGTGACAAATCTTCATCTCGAGGCGGCGAAGGAACATCAAGCTTGAGTCGGCACCAACATAAACCGGGTCACCATAATCATCTGGAAGGGGATCTTCTTCGGCAACATGACGTGGATCTTTGACATGTACCGGATCACCAACGTCGTCCGGTGGGGGACGCTCCAAGTCAACATGTTGGGGGGTGGCGGCGCCATCAATCCTCCCCCTCTCAAAAATACTCATCACTGATGAGTAGTCCCGGGTATAATCGTTGAGGAAGAGGAACCTGCAAAGTAAAAGGTGGTCTTGGGGGGACCTCAAAGACGCGTTAGACAAATAAGAACAAAGTATTTCCACAACATCAACCAACATACCTTCGATGGAGACCGGAGAAGACAACAATCCAAACAAACTATCACCACCCAACCCAATATAAAGCATAGTGGAATATGTAAACGGAGAGATAGACTTTTCAAGGGGCATAGAAGCATGACGCGTAAAGTATGAAAAGTAGAAAATAGGAGCGATGCCCCAATCAATGGAAAATTCTACAAGAAATGTCATGCTACTAAATTTCCATAAGATTCGCAAATAATGGACTGATCGGTTCATAAATATTTCTGAGGTGCCCGGAGGCATCCGTTCAGGGACAAGACAAACCAAAACCAAATCACTTATATAACGGTAGGATACTCTCCGATTCCAACAAATAATCTTAGAACCGTGTGGGGAGAACCCATGTGCAACGTGACTTGCTTTAACAGTGGGCAGTAACGAGACCAAGTCAGGTGGCACGGGTGCTATAAAAGCAGTGGTGAAATAATTGTCATACAACGTCGTAGTTTTAAATTTAAACTTAAATTTAAATTTTAAAACGTCATGAATAAAAGCTAACGGAAAACACTCACCACTATATATAGAAAGGGGCGCTCTCGGATTTGACATGACGTGCGGGCAACACAACTTAACATTCGTAACTACGTTCACTAGCGTGTGCGTGCACGAGTCATCAAAAGGCGGGGGATAAATGCGTGCGACCGGGCTTGGCAAATAAGTTTGTCGAGGGGACATCATGTCATAAGGCACCATCGCCAAGGTACCACTAGTAATCCAATTCAAAACTTCAAAACACGGATTTGACTTCCAATAAAGATCATCCGGTCGCAACCCAATAAAGTCGTAAGAAAATTCAAATAGTGAATTCGCTCTTACGGAAAAATCATCCGACATGTTTTCTAAATCATGTGGTAAATCATGTATTTCAGATTCAGTGATCGTATCATAGATCGGCAACACTACAACGAGATCAGGCATTACAAACGGTAGAGAGTTAAAATCACATTCAAGTTTAGGCAAAGGAGTTAGCATTAGGGTATGCTCATCCGGTTCCACTTCAATATCGTATTCCAAAAATTTAACTCCTTTACTAGAACAATCTTCCAACACATCAGTCCGGACATCAGTTACAGTGAAAATCTCAGAAACGGGCACTTCAATATGTCTCGGACTAGAAATCGCAAGCTCATGTCCTAACAGATCGTCAAATGAATCACGACTGGGTAATCTCTCAGCAGACTGTAACTCTTCTGACTCAGCTAGAATATTAATCGACTTAGGATCATCAAAAGGCTCCACAACAGTCAAAGGGGATGGCTCCAAAATTTCGTCGAAAAGGAGTGGAGAGGGTTCCTCAAATGAGAAATCCTCATCCAAGTCACTCGGGTAACCAATCTCCTCATCGTCGCTCATGTTGTCAACATTAACAGCATTGTCCTCAGTGATGGGCGTACTCGTAATCGCAAGCACAGATTCAATCACGCTGATAGGAACACTCTCATAAACAGGAAGGGGTCTAGTGCCCTGGCGGGGAGAAATAAAATCATGAGACGTCCTCATACGGGAGTACGAGGGAACATGCTGGTTCGATGTAGGCAAAATCTTGGGCGGCGACTCACTCAAATAATCAGTAGACGGAGAACGGCAGTATGGAGGGTAATACTCATCCGTTAATAAATTCTTCATAATCTGCCAACCTATACGTGGGTCGACGGAAGGCATTCCTAAACGTCTTTCCTCATTGAGCCAGAAAGTATGGGCTCGACCAAATAATTGCAGTCTCGCAACGGGAATCCTGTGGGGATCCACAATACGATATTGCTCAAAATAATGTTCCATGTCGTTCACCCAACATAGAAACACTCGCGGTCCACCTAGCCCATCATATGTCGGAGCAGGAATCCTAACACGCCTAGAGGTGCGCGGTGTAACTTGATTAGCCTTTAGTTGGCCAATCAACCCCTTAATCTCTTCCACTACCGGGCAATGGACTGGTTTTCTAACTTTCATGACGGAACCTAAAGATTTCATTCGGGAAACGTGAACATCGTAGGCCATTTTTTTGTTTTAATTTTCAGCGGGAAAATGGGGATAGACTACTCGGATTAAGTGCACAAATACAAAGAAAAATAGTCTGGTTCTATTTAATTTTCAAAGATCGATTTGTTCCCGATAATATTTCAAAATACTATATATATATTTTTTGATAGTCTTGCTGGCAAAAATATGGAGATTATTAATAATTTTTTTATTTTAAAATTTTGCTGAAAAAATAAAAATATAGGCCGCTATTGGCAGACCAACTATTAAATTTTAAAATAACTTAATAAAAATAATAACTTAATGAAAAATAGAATTTTTTTTGGATTTCTTATTAAAAATAAGATAGAGAATTTCAAGAATTATATTTTTTTTAGATTTTGAGAAAAATTTGAAATTTAGAATTTGAAATTGGAAATTTGAAATTTTGAATTTTTAAATTTTAAATTTTGAAATTTGAAATTTGAAATTTGAAATCTTGAAATTTGAAATTTGAAATTTGAAATTTGAAATTTGAAATTTGAAATTTGAAATTTTGAAATTTGTATTTGGAAATTTTGAAATTTGAAATTTGAAATTTGAAATTTGAAATTTGAAATTCGAATTTTGAATTTAAAATTTTGAAATTTGAAATTTGAAATTTTGAATTTTGAATTTTGAATTTTGAATTTTAAAATTTGAAATTTGAAATTCGAATTTCGAAATTTGAATTTTAAATTTGTAAATTTGAAATTTGAAATTTTGAAAGTGGAAATTTATATTTTGTTTAGCCTACCTAAAAATAGAAGGATGGTGCCGATTAGGAAATCGACAATAACCTCCCTCTGATACCAAATTGATGTAGGCCGCGGGTTTCGACACAGTAACGGCTAAGGGGTTCACACGCTCGCTTAAATATAATTACTATTAACGCTCACACGAAGAATAAACACAACCCCTACGCAAGTTGCAACAATTAATTTAATAGGATTCGGGGGGTTCGCTAGGCCCCTTAAGATAATATCAAGGCTATAGGCCAAGATCCTCTCAAGCGAAAAGAACCCACACGGTTCGGTCGAGCGTACGTTGAATCAAAAGAGACACCACCGAAAATAAGGATTCGGATAACGGGTGGTTCTCTCCCAACGAAATAAAATGAGGGCCGCCACGCCTCACAAATTCAAAAGGGAATCAAATAACAATAACAATAATTTAATAGATATTATCCACGAAAATTCTACCAATCACAAATCACACGATATGTTAAATGCTCAAAGAAAAGATCTAAGAGAGAAACACACAAGAGTGGAGACGTTCGTTACCCAACCGGAATGGATGATTCCGATTTAACTCTCTTTGGATGGTTCCGTTCCAGATCCACCGAAAGCGTGCCGGTTGGAGGGAAACTCCAAGTTCTTCGTTGCCTTCCGACGTCGTTGAAGTTTCACAAGATTCACCACAAGCTTTGGACGATTCTTCTCTTGGATTAGAAGATGGGGCTGATTTGGATCTGACCAGATGAATCGGTTTTTGGGAAGAGGATATATGTGATGGTCGGGTTTTGTTGAAAGGGATGACGACGGTTTTGTCGAGGAGAGGTGGTGGTCGGGTTGATGTTGGAAGGGGGGCTCGGGTGTGGTGATGGAGGTGGAGGCCGGCGGCTAGGGGAGGTGGCAAGTGGTCGGCCTTCTTGAAGATGAAGTGGAGGGCTCGATTTTTGGAGAGGGATTGAAGGCTATGGTTGCTTATTGGAAAGGAAGAGGTGGAGGTAAAGAGGAGGCCGAAATAGGGAGAGGAAGGATAGGGGTGGCCGGCGGCCAAGGAGGAGAGGGGGTAGGGGAGCCGAACTCTAAGAGGAAGAGGGAAGAGGGAAAACCAATTTAGAGTTTCAATTTTAATTCATTCATTCACTAACTCAAAATCCAAAACAACATAGCCTTATATAGGCTTTACAAAGGCAAGGGTTATAAGCACCCCAAATGTGGCTAAACAAAGGCCAAAATGAAATGACAAATAATTAAAACTTTTGGCTGAACAAATGCCAAAATGAAATGACAAATAATTAAAACTTTTGGCTAAACATTGGCCAAATAAAAACATCATTAAAATCTGAAATAATATTTAAAATTACGCGGCGGAGATTTGACACGACATTGGCGGAGATGTTGACGCGGCCATGGCGGAGGATGTGACAAATCTTCATCTCGAGGCGGCGAAGGAACATCAAGCTTGAGTCAGCACCAACATAAACCGGGTCACCATAATCATCTGGAAGGGGATCTTCTTCGGCAACATGACGTGGATCTTTGACATGTACCGGATCACCAACGTCGTCCGGTGGGGGATGCTCCAAGTCAACATGTCGGGGGGTGGCGGCGCCATCACGAGTACTACTTGCGATAGGTGCACTTGCCTCCTCTCGTTAGAAAACTCGATCTTCTAACCGGCCCGCGAAATCTGACCATTTCAAACCAACCACAGTAGGTCTCTGTTCCGCGGCCATCAAGTTTTTGGCGCCGTTGCCGGGGAATCTCGGTTGTTATATTGAATCTGGGACTCTATTAATTTTACTTTATTTTCAAATAAAAAAATTTTATACAAAAAAAATCCTTCCCCCTTGCGTTTTTTTTAGGGTGCATGACCCGTGGACAACCTTCGACTTCTGAAAATCTTGAATTCGACCCCAAGATCGACCGCTCTCTTGCGCGTATCCGATCTCTCCGTTGAATTCCCTTTTTAGACCCCGCAGAATCTATCAGAGAACCCTCTTCTTCTTCTATGGCTGACCCGAATAATGCCCAACTGGCCGAGCGTACTATGTCTTACTACGCTCAGCCCAACTTGGATGATACGGGGTCGAGTATTGTTCGGCCCGCCGTGGCCAACAATAATTTTGAAATTAAGTCAAGTGTGATTCAAATGATCCAAAATGCCGTGCAGTTCGACGAACTGCCGGATGAGGACCCCAACAATCACTTGTCTAATTTTCTTGAAATTTGCGATACATTTAAAATTAATGGCGTCACTGATGACGCCATTCGTTTGCGCCTTTTTCCCTTCTCTCTTAAGTCCAAGGCTAAGGCGTGGTTACTCTCCCTCCCGCGGGGATCCATCACGTCCTGGGCGGAATTGGCTGAGAAATTCCTTATGAAGTATTTTCCGCCCGCGAAAACTGCAAGACTGCGGGCGGACATATCTTCGTTCGTCCAAAATGACTCCGAGTCTCTTTACGAGACTTGGGAACGCTTTAAGGAGTTCCTCTGCCGGTGCCCGCACCACGCTCTGCCAACGTGGTTGCAGCTACAAATTTTTTATAATGGACTGAATAGTCAGACGCGTCAAATGATTGACGCGGCTGCCGGGGGCACTCTGAATAATAAGACCCCCGAGGCCACCTAGGCCCTTTTCGAGGAAATGGCGGTTAACGCCTACCAGTGGAATGTCCCGCGGGTGCGCCCTAAGCAGGCGGGCATTTTTGAAGTGGATGTCACTGCTCAGCTAGCCCTCCAAGTGGAAAGGCTAACTAAGCAGGTGGCGGAGATGTTTTTTGCCTCCTCCACTCCGCCTTGTTTTCTCCCACCCTCCAACGTCTGCGTAGTCGACGAATTCATGGACTACATGGGAAATCCGATGCGTCCCTCATTTCAAAACAACCCTTATAGTAGCCACTATAATCCGGGTTGGAGGAACCATCCGAATTTCTCCTGGAGCAACCCGAACAACGCGCAGCGTCCCCCTCCCCCTCCTTTTGCGCCAACGTTTCCTCCTCCCCCTCCTATGAAGCCATCCCCGGTGGAGGAAAATTTTAATCGTTATGTCGCGTCCAACGAGTCCAATATCCGGAACATCACCAGATCGCTAAAAAATTTAGAACTCCAGGTTGGACAGCTGGCGCGACTTATGTCAGAACGCGCCCTGGGGGCACTGCCAGGGAACACGGAGCCCAATCCAAGGGAAACCGCCAACGCTATAACCCTCCGTATAGGTAAGGAGGTGGTCGATCCAAAACGGATCGATCCTCAGGTACATATTTCACCTTCGACCCCTCTTCCCTCTTCTTCGATTACGCAACCCTTACCGATTTTTAACCACAAAACTATTTTAAACAAGGCGTTGCCCTACCCGCATAAGTTAGATAATGAGCGAGTAAACGCGCAATATGAAAAATTTATTTTATTACTTAAACAAATTCATATTAATGTTCCTTTTTGCGAGGCTATCTCGCAAATGCCTAAATATGCGAAATTTTTAAAAGAACTACTTTCTAATAAACGCAAACTCGAGGATATTTCGCATATATCTCTCAACGCTGTCTGCTCGGCGGCTCTTACTAGTAAATTGCCCTTAAAACAAAACGACCCGGGAAGGTTCTCCATCCCGTGCCTTTTTGGCAATGTATTAGTAAAATACGCCTTGGCAGACTTAGGCGCGAGCATTAATTTGATGTCGTTCTCGCTCTTCCTGCGTTTAGGTTTGGGTACTCCTGCTCCTACCAATATGCACATCCAACTAGCGGATCGCTCGGTTAGGTTCCCCATCGGGGTTGTTGAGGATGTCCTTGTCCGAGTCGACAAGTTCACCTTCCCGGTGGACTTCGTCATCTTGGACATCGAGGAAGACGCCAACGTACCAATAATACTTGGTCGCCCTTTCCTCGCAACCTCATGTGCGTTAATTGATGTAAGTAATGGCCAGCTTCTCCTTCGGGTAGGAGACGACTAAGTTACTTTTTCTATTAACTCCTCTATGGAAGACTCGTCGCCGAGCGACGATTTCTGCTATTCTTTAGATTCTTTTTATGGAGATTGTTCTTCTCCGATTTTCGAGTCCGAATTTTTAAACGAAAATATTTTCTTGCTCAAAAATTTTTATTGCGATGAGGACGAGTCTACGAATATGCCTTTTGAACCAATTAGTTCAAAAGACATTAGCACTAAAACCTCACTAGAAGAACCGCCCATCCTGGAACTCAAACCATTACCCGAATCCCTAAAATACGCCTTTTTGGGGAAAAATGATACACTCCTGGTAATCATTTCTTCGTATTTAAGCGATTCGGAGACCTCCGATTTATTGGAGGTTTTGCTTAAACATCGCCACGCAATTGCGTGGCAAATTTCTGACCTAAAGGGGATTAACCCTTCTCTCTGCACTCACAAAATTTTCTTAAACGATAATTGCCGCAAAACCATTCAGCCGCAGCGGCGTCTTAACCCAAACATGAAAGACGTCGTGAAAGCTGAGATAATTAAATTATTAGATGCGGGGATTATTTATCCCATTTCTGATAGTGCATGGGTTAGTCCCATTCATGTCGTGCCCAAGAAGGGCGGTCTAACCGTAGTGGCGAATAAGCACAATGAGCTCGTCCCAACTCGTACTGTTACGGGTTGGCGTGTGGTCATCGATTACCGCAAACTTAATGATGCCACCCGCAAAGACCATTTTCCACTACCGTTCCTTGACCAAATTCTTGAGCATCTTTCCGGTCATCCTTTTTATTGTTTTCTCGACGGTTTATCGGGGTTTTTCCAAATCCCTATTACCCCCGAAGACCAAGAGAAAACAACTTTTACTTGCCCCTTTGGCACCTTCGCCTATCGAAGAATGCCATTTGGCCTCTACAATGCGTCGGCTACATTCCAAAGATGTATGCTAGCAATCTTTGGCAAGCAAGTAGAAGATATTATGGAAATATTTATGGATGACTTTTCTGTATTCGGATGCTCTTTCCCGGATTGTCCTCGCAATCTTGATCGTGTCCTCCAACGATGCGAGGACACGAATCTTGTTTTAAATTGGGAAAAGTGTAACTTTATGGTTCAAGGAGGTTTGGTCCTCAGCCATAAGATTTCGATTGAGGGGATAGAGGTCGAGAAGGCCAAAGTTGAAATCATAGAAAAACTTCCTCAGCCGACAAACATAAATCCATTAGGAGTTTCTTAGGCCACGCGGGCTTTTATAGGCGCTTCATTCAAGATTTTTCAAAAATAACAAAGCCGCTTACTCACCTCTTGGAAAAGGAATCACCTTTTGTCTTTAGTAGCGATTGCGAGTCTGCTTTTAATTTTATAAAACAAAAACTTATCAATTCTCCGATTCTAGTGGCCCCTAATTGGTCCCTTCCATTCGAAATCATGTGCGACGCTAGTGATATTGCCTTAGGCGCCGTTCTTGGCCAACGCGTAGAAAAACATTTTCATCCTATTTATTACGCTAGCAAGACGCTCACTTCCGCACAAGTGAATTACACGACGACGGAAAAGGAACTCTTAGCCGTCGTTTTCGCTTTCGATAAGTTTCGCTCGTACCTTACGCTCTCTAAAGTTATCGTTTTCACCGATCACTCCGCCCTTAAATATCTATTAGCTAAAGCTGACACGAATCCCCGCCTTCTTCGATGGATTCTCCTCCTACAAGAGTTTGACTTGGAGATCCGAGATAAGAAGGGCGCGGAGAATCTAGCGGCAGACCACCTCTCCCGTTTAGAAAATCCGGGTGCGGAAGCGCTCGTCGAATCTGAAATAAATGACAGATTCCCCGAGGAACGCCTTCTCGCCATTCATTCGTCTTCGTCATCTTCGCCTTGGTTCGCAGATTTTGCGAACTACTTAGTCGCGCGGGTACTTCCAAAATATTTTTCAAGTCATCAAAAGAAGAAATTCTTTTCCGACTTGAAAAATTTCTTTTGGGATGACCCATTTCTTTTCCGTATCTGCGCGGACCAAGCGGTTCGATGATGCGTCGCGGGCGTGGAGTGCACGCAAATATTGAGGCACTGCCACGAGGGTCCAGCCGGGGAGCACTATCAATCCAACCGGACCTCTAGGAAGGCGCTAGAGGCGGGCTACTTTTGGCCCACTCTCTTCAAACACGCGCACAATTTTGTGCGCGCATGCGATAGCTGTCAGCGGTCGGGTAACATCTCACGTCGCGACGAGATGCCCCAAAATATGTTTTTAGAATGCGAAGTCTTCGATTTATGGGGAATAGATTTTGTTGGCCCCCTACCTCCTTCTTATAAAAATATGTATATTTTAGTGGCGGTCGACTACGTATCACGGTGGGCGGAAGCGCAGGCTCTCCCCACCAACGATGCGCGAGTCGTCGTTACATTTCTAAAAAAATTATTTTCTCGCTTCGGCACGCCTCGCGCTATTGTTAGTGATAGGGGAACGCATTTCTGTAACGCTCTAATGGCTAAGACGTTAGCTAAATACGGAGTCACGCACAAACTTGCCACCCCCTACCACCCGCAAACAAGTGGCGAAGTTGAGGTAGTAAATCGAGAAATAAAACGCATATTAGAAAAAACCGTTTCACTTAATAGGAAAGATTGGTCCGCTAAGCTCGACGGCGCGTTATGGGCGTATCGTATGGCATACAAAACCGCTACCGGTTGTACCCCGTTTCGATTAGTCTATGGCAAAGCGTGCCATTTAACCGTAGAACTGGAGCACCGCGCACTTTGGGCATTAAAACTCTTAAACCTCGACTCTAACTTAGCCGCTCAAAATAGAAAACTGCAACTAAATGAGCTCGATGAATGGCGTGCGAACGCTTACGAGAGCAATAAGTTCTATAAGGAGCGTTCTAAGTTTTATCACGATCGAAAAATTAAAACCCCCAAAATTTTTTCTCCGGGCGATCTAGTCCTTCTTTACAATTCACGTCTTAGGCTTTTCCCGGGTAAGCTAAAATCGCGATGGTTTGGCCCCTTCAAGGTTGAAGAGGTTTGGCCATATGGGACCATACTCATCTCCCACCCCGAAAAAGGCACTTTTAAGGTGAACGGTAATCGGTTAAAGTCTTATATAGCGGGCGACCCTGTGATCAGTAGGAGCGAAACCATAACCCTTCTCCATATATAAACCCGCCACTATAGTCAAGCTACGCGACTATAAACAAAGCGCTCCTGGGAGGCACCCCACGTCAATCTTTTTTTACGTCTTTATTTATTATGTTTTCTATTTTTCTAATAAATGCAGGGTTTCTAATGGGCTTCCCCGAGCGCGGATCAGGGACGTCTTCTGCCCCCCTCTTTTTCCTTTTTTTGTACATATACCCGCTATCTTGTTCCTCATGCTTAGCATACAACATTGGGGACAATGTTGGATCTAAGTATGGGGGTGTTTTCGTATTTTCGTACTTTCTTTTTCACTTACAAAAAAAAACAAAACAAAAAAAATTTTTTTTAAAAAACAAAACTTCAAAAAAAAAAATTATATAACACAAAAAAAAATCAAAAAAATTTTAATTAAAAATTTTTGAAGTTTCATTTTTGAAACTTTGACTTATTTTTAACTCGGTCCGCGAGATCCAGCTCATCGAGCCATCCACATAACGAGTCATCTCGCGGCTACCTAGTTTATATTTTTGTAAATATTCTTGTAAATATTTTTGTAAATAATTTTTGTAAATAATTTTTGTAAATATTATTTCTCTTTCCCCTCTCCCTTTTTCCCTCTCATCCTTGTAAATATTTTTTCTTTTTCCCAAATTTTTGTAAATAGAATGAAAATTTCATTAAAAATACAAAAAAATTCACAAAACTTAAAAATCCAAAAAAATTTTATTTTCGCATTTTTTTCTTTCTTTTTAGTATGTATATATTAAAGATATAAATACAAAAATACAAAAAAAGAGCATAACTTTAAAAAACAACAAAAAAAATTTTGTTATGTAAGTTTTGAAACAAATAAATCAAACATTTCATTCTTAAGTTTCTTGTTATCCAAAACTTTCGTTTTGAGTTTATTTATATGCGAATTTGATCAATTCTTTGTTCACTATTCGTTTGTTAATTATAGATTGAAAAATCTAAATAGTCGGGGTTAAGTTTTAAAGAATTTACTATACTTTGTTAAAAATATGGGACTCGCTTTAGGCACTACTTCTAATTTTTCATAGATAGGAGCATGTGTACCATGTTAGAAAATAACGACTATAGAATTCAATTATGCTTGATTTTAGCTTTCTGAAAAATTGGAACGTACAATTTATAAAGGTTGCTCTCAATTATTTTTCAATTAAAAATCTAGTTCTCTTTTCTCCCCTTACTTATCATAACCTACTTGGTATGATAAAATTATTTCCCCAAAAAGATCTTATGTCAATGGGAATAAGATTTCATTCCGTAAACATAGGCATCCAATAAATTTAAAGATTATACGTTACGGAGTAAGAGGATAAAATTCATTACTCCAACACATATACATTGGGTTATTTATGAAGAAGAAAAAATTTTATGTTAAGGAAAATAAGATTTCGTTTTCCTTTAACATCCAAATCAAAAAAAATGGAGGTTCGAGAAAAAAATAACCTCGCCTCAAAATCCAAGCATCTTCATAAACAAGCATCAACCCACCTTAGCCAATTTCATGACTCTAGAATTAATTCAAAAATCTTTTTGAGAGCATAATTCGTAAATTGCATTATTTCCGATAACACTCCTATAAGCTAAAGTTCTTATAAATCCAAACTATTTTCTGTTATTCTAACCAATACAAATTATTGCTTTCTATTTGATTACATCAAGAAGTCTTTTGGCCAAAACTTTTGCCCTGTTTAAATCATCTAAATAATTTTAGGACTTAACTCTTATACCCTGTATATTTTTATTTGATCTCTCTTATAATTAATTTAGCGGTAGCAGAACTTAGGGTTTTTTATTATTCCTTATAAGTTCACCTCAAACTTTTGCTCTGGAATAGCAAAAGCTTAAGTATGGGGGTGTTTGATGAGTTGTAAATATACCTATATTTTCATATTTTATTTAAGTCAATTTTGTTTATTTTTTGTCTTTTTTATTAGTTTTATTCAATAAATTGCTTATTTTTGTAAATATTATTTCTAACTTAGCTTTATTTTTATTCCAGAAAAATTCCAGAAAAAATTGCAGAAAAAGTCAAAATGTTGACTGACACGCCCGTGTCACATGACCGACACGCCCGTGTCATGCCCTCGACGATCGCCGACCACAGGTGCCAGCTCGACGATCGGCGATCATCAAATAGTGTCGACACGCCCCCCTGTCACGCCCGTGTCAAGGTGCGACACGGGCGTGACCTTGCCACCTGGCCCGACGCGACGCACGTGACTTTGCGGCCGGACTGCGCCCAGATCGACCTCCCCGACACGCCCAGTCACGCCCGTGAATGACACATGTCACGCCCGTGACCTAGGGCGTGACCGCCACGTTTTCAGCCGAAGTCAACATTCCAATCAAGTCCCCCGATCAGCTCATGAATAGTGTCGACACGCCCCCCTATCACGCCCTAGTCACGGGCGTGACCAACCCGAAATTTTGCCTATAAATAAGAGCTTCCAGGAAGCTTATTTTGTCCACTTTTTTGACCACTTTGCTTAGGGGAGGTGCTGCCCAATTGGATTCCATACTTATGTAAGGAGAATTTCTCCCCCCTCTCTCTCTCTTAGTTTGTATTAGGGTTTTTACTTTAATAAAATTTGAATTTTTCTCTCTTAATTAGTATGAATAATCCATTTGAATGCGCCTACTTAAGCAATTTTTCGTTCATCTTTTTGTATTTCTTTTATGTTTTCATCTTTTTAGCTTTCATAACTTAGTTAGATTTAGGATTTATCGGCATTTCTAGCCGTTGTGCCGTCCATCTAGTTTTCATTTTCCGCACTTTTTAGCTTTAGCTTTTTCTTCTTTATCATTTTTTTCATATAGGTTTTATAAAAACTCCCCTAAAAGTGTTCGTTTTTACTTTCTTTAACTTAGGCTCTTAGGAATGTAAAACTTCTCATCCCTTTTTATTTTTATTCTCACTTTTTTGGAGGTTTTATAAAAACTTATGAATAAAAATGTAGTCGTTATAATTTTTCGTCAACTTCATTTTAGCCTTTTAATTTCAAAACTTTTAGTCCCTTTAATTTTTATTTCATCTTTTTATGCATTTCTACCGCATTCTAGCGGTAGAAATGCAGTTGTATTAATTTTTCGAGTACGTTCATTTTGCGTTTATTTGCAAAACTTTTTGCTCCGGTTAATTTTTATTTTCACTTTTTATGCATTTCTACCACATTCTAGCGGTAGAAATGCAGTCGTTTTAATTTTCTGAGCTCTTTGTTTTTCTCATTTTTGCAAGTGTGTGTGCGTGTATGAGTTAGGTTTTACTGCTTTATTTCAACTCCTGTAGAGTGCGTGTGTGTGTATGCATTTATTTCCGCCTACTCGTTGAGAGTTAAATGGCGCTCTGCTTTCATTTTCCACTCACTCGTTTGAGTGGGACTTGTCTTTTTACTGCTTTCATTTTCTTCCTACTCACTTGAGTAGGAAAACTTTGTGTGGGTGCGTGTGTTTTCATTTCTGTAGAGTGCGTGTGTGTGTTTTACTTTCAAGTAGAGTGCGTGCGTGTATGAGATAAATTTACTCCCGCCCACTCATTTGAGCCGGGACTTGCAATTTTATCGCTTTCTCAATTATGTAGATTGTGTGCGTGTAGGAGATAATTTTACCGCTTTATTTATCGCTTTCTTCAATTAAGAAGAGTGTGTGCGTGTGTGCATTTATTTCCGCCTACTCATTTGAGTAGGGCTTGCTTTATTTACTTTTCTTTATGGTTTTGAAGTGTGCGTGAGTGCCTGCATCAATTAGCCTTCAATTTATCTAATTGTCCTATTTTTCGTGTTTTCTCTTATAATTGTTCAGTGCTTAATTTAACACTCACGCTTCACCTAAAAAACATAAAGTCGTCCCCATACCGATGAGTGGCTAATCTCTTTTAGCCTTCGGCATCGAAGAGCATTGGGACATAAAAAATGATTTGAAATAATTAAAAAACTTTATTTTTATTTTAATTTAAGGACTTAAGGTTTACCCCGGGTTAACGACGCATAGGACCACATAATCGATGTGTGGGCTCTATTTCCGTTATCCATACGCGACGCCGAGAGGCTGCACGTATGGACTGATCCCCCTTGGGTAAAGAGAACTGCGTACGCCCCCTCAAAAGAGGAGAAACGTAGTTCTGTCGGATTGGGTTCCCCACCCAATAGCGGGGTTCTTAGCGTAATGCGGGCGTTAAGGGGAATCCTTCGTCGGACTAACGTTCGGTCGAATAGCCTTAGCGCCCAGGTGAGCGATATCCCTAGACCAAGGTAAGCTCATGTTCTTGGAACCTCCACGGCCAAGTGCCTTTTATTAAATTAAAAACAAAGTTCAATAATTGTTAAGAATTATTTTAGTCTTAATCCGATTCGATGCCGAGCGTTAACCCGTCATCGAACTAATTTAGCAAAATTCTGCTTTCTTTCTTTCCGTTTTAATTAAACAAAAAATCCCACCTTACTGTTAGTAAGATAATAGTATTCCTGGAAGAGTAGATATAATCAACGCGTCCCCGAGAATAATACGACCTCGGTATTTTCCCGAATACTGAGTACTATTTGCGATAGGTGCACTTGCCTCCTCTCGTTAGAAAACTCGATCTTCTAACCGGCCCGCGGAATCTGACCATTTTGAACCAACCACAGTAGGTCTCTGTTCCGCGGCCATCACTAGCAGTCCAGGAATTAGGATTATTTTCAAGATCCTCAAAAGGAATAGGAGCTTCATATCTGTTAATGGTTTCAGGAGCAGCAGTAGTTCTTGATTCAACAATTTCTCTGAACTTATATGGGTAAGGACCTTGAGATGTGTCAAGTTGCCTTTGTCCTTCCCTTTGAGTTCTGTAGTCTCTCTGATTACCTCTATACTGTCCTTTTCTGTACTAATTGCCTCTTTGATAATGCCCTCTGGGAGGATATCTTTGAGATGGTTGAGAAGGGCTTTGCTTTGGAGCCGAAGGTAGAGAAGCTGAGACTCCACCTGATCCAGAATCTGGAGGAGGAGGAGGAGGAGGAGGCTAAAACTTAGAGGAGCCTTTCTCATACCTGTCAAATTTTCACTTTTTCTTCATTGCCTTCAATTGATTTTTGGAGTATTGCATCCACGGCTCATTAATTTGGCAATCATGCAATATATAGTAGGGTACATCATTTGAATCCTTGGCTTTTTCGAGAGGAACTCTTTTCAGAGCTTTGCTTCTTGCTTTTCTATTCCTTACAATAGTACCATAAGAGTCATCAGATTCTATTTGGAACTGATCACTTTCAGAACTTTGAGGTTGATCATACAGATCGTCGATCCTTCTGATATAATCTTCTTGATCTTTGAGCTTTTCAGAGACAGTAGGAGCAGGAGGAGAAGGTACAACAGTAGAACAAATAGTATCAGCAGGAGCAGAAACATCAACAATCATATCATCAGCAGCAGAAATCTCAGCAGACAAAATAACAGCAGCATCATCAGCAGTAGCAGCAGCAGCAGCACAAACAGAACCAACATTTACAGCTTTAAGAGAATTGACATAAGATTCAATTATACTGTGATCACATATTGAAAGAGGCACAATGGCCTTAGTAAAATCTTCAGCTTTCTGAACAGGAACTGGTGCAATTTGATGGTAGATAGAATCAAAACTACTCAGCAGTGACTTGAGGTCCACTGTAAATAAAAGCACTGGAGTAGCAGTATCAGCAGCAGGCAATATAGCTGGAGGAGCAGCAGTAGCTTCAATAGCTTCATAAGGCATCTCCCCCTGGCTTGATGCAGACGGAGCTGTATCAAGGCACCTAAATGAAGGATTGTCCAGCGGAGAAGAGAGAGCAGAGAGTCTGGAGGATAGCTCCTGAATGGACTTCTAGAGTGGAGCCAAGGAGGTCTTCAGCAAAACCACTAGCTTGGGAGCCAGTAGCTCATATAGCCTATCGGCCAGACTCGGGAGATCCACTTGCTCAAGAGAGACTTGAGTAGAGGTGAATGAACATGTGGCTGGGACTGAAGAAGTGGTTGCACGACTTGAAGGTGAGAAGGGAGGGATGGATGGCTGGGATATAGGGATGGTGGATATGGATGGTATAGGAATGGAGGTGGATGGTAAGAAAGAGGGTTGATCCAAAATTTCATACAACAATTGTTGGTAAGAGGAGGAGGATGGAGGATCAAGAGAGGAGGAGGGAGAATCATCCATGAAGGAATCATCCAGAATGGAAGAGTCAATTGATGGATAATAGAAAAGAGGGTGGAATGATTCTGAAATGGTGGCTGGAGTAGATGAAGAAGGTAATGAAGTGGTGATGGGGGAGGAGATGACAGGCTGAATGGGAGAAGAGGAAAGCAATGAAGAGACAAGGGGAGGAGGAGAAATAGGAGCAGAGGAGGAGGCAGGCAATCCCTCAAGAGATGCTGCAGGGGAAGAGACTGATAAAGTCCTTGTGCCTGAAGCAATTGTTACAGCAGCAGCCCTGCTGGGTCTGAGGATCTGCCTCTCCCACTTGTTGAATAGGGCACAGGATAGCCTCTTTGAAGCATTTATTTGCATCCCAGTTTAAATCAGCAATTCTGGGCACCTGGAGTGCAGAAATACTCCTAAAATCCTTCCAAAATTCACAGAAGACTTGCTAATCTTCTTCTTGATTGAGTTAAAAACGATTGTTCCCCAATCCACTTTCTTCCTGTCAACAATTGCACCCATCAAGTTCAACTGATACTGCGTGATTGTATCATGCGCCGAGTGCTTTGCCAAAAGCACTTTTCCCGTAATGTCGGCGAGAATTTGAAACTCAATAGCCAAATCCTTCTTCAATAACCTGTTAGGGTTCGCGGCAGAATAACCCATTCGTTCTAACAATGAATTAACTTCCTCTCCACACAGAGCGAAGGAATCATTTCCAGAACTGAGAGCGAACACTTCCGTCAGGAGATCTGGGGATAGCGGTACCTTCGTTCCGGTGATTGTTCCGACAACGGTAGACTCGTTCTCGACTATTGCTGAAAACACCCATTATTTAATCTCATTTGCTGCAATCTTAATTCTGGTTGACATCAATCGCACTAGCTGCTGGTCGCAGCAAAGATTCAGAATGTCCTTGAAGCGCTGATCGATGCCGTCGAAAGAGTCCATGTCGATGTCAAATCCTGTATCGAACTTCATTTTGGAGAGAATAGCGACTGTCGCTGCCATCTATACCTGCAAAAGTTCAACAAACAAGACCAAGTGTAGAGAGTTTTGGAGAGAAGAAGAAAATTTGCAGAGAGAATGAAGGCAAAAGCGACGAACGGTCGGCCGAAAAATGATTTTATATTAGGGTTTGACACGGAAAAGGAAAAACCGTCAAACTCCGTTCGAAGTTTTCGGCTGACGGGGAAACTGAAGAGTCTTTAATGACATTAAACTCCGTTTAACGCTATTAAATAGCGTCGAGCTCAGCTCGACGACGACTAATCAGAAGATAGATAGACGCGGTATCTGAAAGCGATGAACTTCGGTCAACGTTTTTGGATAACGTTGAACTCCGGTCGACGCTTTAGGGAAAAGCGTCGATCTCCGTTCAACATCCGAGGCTAATAGGGAAAACTGAAGAGTCTTTAACTGCGTCAAACTCCGTTCAACGCTATTAAATAGCGTCGAGCTCAGCTCGACGGCGACTAGTCAGAAAGAAGAAACTGGTGCTAACTAAGGAAGCTGAACTTCGATCGACGTTTTTGTAGAACGTCGATCTCCGGTCAACTCATTTGGGAAAAATGTCGATCTCCGTTCGACATTTTCTGCGAAAACGTCGATCTTAGTTCAAAGACAAAATAAATATTATAGACACTAAGAAAATATAATATTTTTTAGCCTAGTCTTGGTTTGTTTTTAGCTTTTGAAATCTTGGGATTTAATTTAAACTTCCTCCATCTAGCATTCCTAATTGATTAGGTAGAAGGTATGCTTCTTTTCATCCAATGGTTTGGTGAAAATATTTCCCCTTTGCAAATCAGTTGGGATATATTGAAGTTCAATTTTATTTTTCTCTACATTATCCCTTAAAAAGTGATGCCTAATCTCTATATATTTTGTCCTACTATGGAGGACTGGATTTTGTGCTATAGAGATAGCACTAGTATTATCACAAAAAATTTTAGACTTCTCTAAGTTGGAGCCATAGTCTATGAGCTGATTTTGTATCCATAATATTTGTGAACAGCAACTGCCTGCAGCCATATATTCAGCTTCAGCAGTTGAAGTTGACACAGATGTTTGCTTCTTACAAAACTAGGAGACAAGTCTGTCACCAAGGAACTGACAAGTTCCACTGGTGCTTTTCCTGTCTACTCTGCATCCAGCATAATCAGCATCTGAAAATCCAGTTAATTCAAATCCTGAGTCTTTTGGATACCAAAGTCCTAGATTTGGACAACTTTTTACATATCTAAGAATCCTTTTAACTAGAGTTAGGTGTGACTCTCTAGGGCTTACTTGGAATCTAGCACATATGCATGTACCAAACATTATATCTAGTCTACTAGCTGTAAGGTACAATAGAGAGCCAATCATTGCTCTATATGTTGTCTGATCAACATGTTTGCCATGCTCATCAGCATCCAATACAGCATTGGTAGGCATGGGTGTTTTCATACAGGATGTCTCAGACATACCAAATTTCTTTACCAATTCTTTAGCATACTTGGTTTGGTAAATAAATATGCCTTCAGCATGTTGTTTTACTTGAAATCCTAAGAAGGAGAGCTCACCCATGCTACTCACTTCAAATTTGGAATGCATCAGGTTGGAAAACCTTCTGCACAAATTTGAATCAGTAGATCCAAATATGATATCATCTACATAAATTTGTACTAGTAGGGTATGAGACTTATGGGTTCTAATAAAAAGAGTTTGGTCTACTCTACCCCTTATAAAATTATTTTCCAGAAGAAAGCATGCTAGGGTCTCATACCATGCTCTAGGAGCTTGCTTGAGACCATATAATGCTTTAAGCAATTTGAAAATATGATCAGGATAAGTTGAAGAGATAAAACCTGGAGGTTGTCTAACATAGACTTCCTCTTTGATGTCTCCATTGAGAAATTCACTCTTCACATCCATCTGGTAGACCTTGAATCCCTTGTGAGCAGCATAAGCTAGGAGTATTCTAATGGCCTTTAACCTTGCAATTGGTGCAAAGGTCTAGTCATAGTCTATTCCTTCTTGTTGAGAGTAGCCTTGAACAACTAGCCTTGCCTTGTTTCTGACAATAAATCCTTGATCATCTAGCTTGTTTCTGAACACCCACTTTGTTCCAACAATGGAGTGATCCTTTGGCTTGGGCACTAGTTCCCAAACTTTATTCCTTTCATATTGATGCAACTCCTCTTGCATTGCAATGATCCAGTGTGGATCTTGCTCTGCATCTTGAATGGATTGAGGCTCAACTTGAGATAGAAAACAAGTGTGCATCAGGTTCTGGTTGACCTGATTTCGGGTTTGCACACCAGTTGAGATGTCTCCAATCACTTGGGAGATTGGATGATCTCTTGTTGTTACTAGATCAACAGGGGATGTTGATTGTTCACCAACCTGTGTTGTTGTTTCCTCTTGTAGAATAACAACTGGCTCTTCAGGATGATTTTCTTCAAGAGGTTGAACTTCTTCTTCATCATCACTGCTCTCATTCTTTTGCTGAATAGGTTGAGTGGCTGTATCCTCTTCTTTAACCTGTAATCTGTCCATACTTTCTGAAATAGAGTGTACCTGCAAAGGTTCTATGGTAGAAGTAGACTTCTCCTTATAACACATGTTAGTCTCATCAAAAGTAACATGAACAGATTCTTCAATTTTACAAGAAGATTTATTATATACCCTATAAGCCTTGCTGATCATGGAGTATCCCAGAAACACTCCTTAATCAGCTTTAGCTTGGAATTTTGCAAAATACTTCTTGTCATTATTATGAATATAACAAGTACAGCCAAAAATTTTAAAATAATCTACTTTAGGTTTCATCCCTTTGAGCAATTCATAGGGAGTCTTACCCTTCAGTTTATGTATTAAACTTCTATTTAACACATAGTTGGAGGTGTTCACTGCCTCAGCCCAAAAGGATAGAGGTAGGTGAGCATCTGTCAACAATGTAGTAGCAGATTCAATTAGGGTTCTATTTTTCCTTTCAGCTACCCCATTTTGTTGAGGAGTTCTAGGAGCTGAGAAAGTGTGCCTGATCCCTTCATTTTGACAGAACTCTTGCATAAGAAGAGAATCAAACTCTGTCCCATGATCACTTCTGATCAGGGCAATGTGAGTGTTGAACTCAATCTGTATGCATTTGAGAAACTCTGTCAAACACTTAAAGTTATCAGACTTCTTCCTCAGAAAGAATTCCCAAGTGAATCTAGAGAAGTCATCTACAATCACTAAAGCATAAGATTTCCCTCCTAAGCTTTGTACTGTAATGGGTCCAAAAAGGTCCATGTGTAACAGATACAAAATCCTATGTGAATCACTCTTATTAAGTGACTTAAAGCTATTTTTAGTTTGCTTGCCTAATTGACAAGCCCTACAGAGTCCTTCCTTCTTGTAGGGGCCAGAAGGTAGTCCTCTAACAATGTTGTCCTTGGAGAGCCTAGCAATGGTTCTAAGGTTTAAATGTCCTAATCTTTTATGCCATAAATCATTTGGCTTGCATACTGATTTGAATAAACAAATGTCTGTATGGGCTGAAAGAAAATTTACTAGATAGATATTACCTTTCCTTTTACCTGTTAACACAGTTATGTTATTTTCAAACTTGATCTTGCACAGGGATTTGTTGAAGGTCACTTTATATCCTTCATCACATAGCTGACTGATGCTTATCAGGTTGTGCTTCAGTCCTTCAACATATGCCACTTTCTTGAAAGTGACTGAGCCTATCTGAACAGCACCATATCCTTTGGTTTGGCCAAAATTTGAATCACCAAAAATCACTTTGGGTCCAAGTTTGGTTATGAAGGATGATAGGTTCTCCCTGTTCCCTGTCATGTGCTTTGAGCACCCACTATCCAGATACCATTGTTGGTTAGATACTGAATAGGTCTTTACCTGCACATAAACATTTTATTTGTTTTTGACCCAGTTTACATTGGGCCTAGGTTGATAGCCTTCAAAATCTGAAATGAAAGACATCCCAGGTTGACTCTTATAACCCTCAGGATGATATCTCCTAGGAGGTACTATCCATTCAGTATAAGGGTTGAAACATTGGGATGCAGGACTTTTAGGATTTAATTTAGATTTGCTTCTGAAAGCATGTTCACGGCTCTGAGCTCCGTTCAGAGATCGTCGAGCTGAGGTCGACGTTCCTGGGTAGGATCGTCGAGCTCTGTTCGAAGATCGCCAGTGCTGAGCTTCAGAGTCCAGAAAGCGTTGAGCTGAGTTCGATGTTTTTGCCTTATGTCATCGAGCTCTGTTCGAAGCTCGTCGACCTCTGCTCGACGCTTTCTGCTGAACCATGATTTTCTTTGGCAGATCAGTATTCTTCCTAGCTACCTCTACTACTCCCTTCCCTTTGTCAGAGACAAATTTGATTGGAGTTGTTAATATTATAGGTTGGCTGGATGAAGCACCCAAGCCCAGTGTACTATTAAGTCTAGAGTTCAATGTGCTTGTGATGTCCATCAGTCTGATACTTCTCCCATTGAGGGATTCTTCAAACTTTTTGTCTTTTGACAGTTCACTTTTTAGTGAAGCTATCTCCTCCCTACAACATTTCAACTCCTCAGAGAGTTTGAGGTTATTTGAGTTTAGGACACTGTATTCAGATAATTGATTTCTGAGAGAGATTATCTCTCTCTCATATTTTAGCAAATCTAAGCACAGTGTCTTAAATTCAATTATAAAGTCCTCAGAAGTAAAATCAAAAGAGCTGATTACCTGATCTTCTTCTGGTTGAATTTTTGAATCTGATTCTGATTCAGCATCAAAGTTTTGCTGTGAGGCATTGATAGCCATCATGCAAAATTCTTTTTCATCAGCATCATCTTCATCATCACTGGAGCTGGATGAAGTTTCAGAATCCTCTTCTGTTTCACTCCATGTCTCAGCAACAAAACCCTTCCTTGTATTCTTGTTCTTGCTGGAGGAGGCTTTGTCTGAGCTGTTCTTCTTGTAATCTTTCTCTTTTCTTCTTTCTCTTCTATCCTTCTTGTCCTTATTCTTGTTTTCTGGACAATCAGGCACAATGTGGCCTGGTTTCCTACAACCAAAGCAAATAATTTCTTTATTGTTATTTGTCTTATCATACCTTGGCTTATAATGTCCTTTGTATGACCTTTTTCTGAAGTCTTTTCTTGCCAATTTGTAGAATCTTTTGGCCAATAGACTGACCAATTCCTCATTGCCTGTGAGCTTTTCTTCAGGCAGGTCCTCAATAGCTTTGAAAGCTATTGACTTCTCTTTCTTTATGGCTGGTGAGGCAGCCTTCTGTTCTTCTTCTCTGTTTCTGATGAGCAGCTCATAAGATTTGAGCTTGCCTAGGAGAGCTTCAGTAGTAATTTCACATAGACTTCTGGCATCTTTAATTGTCCAGATTCTTGAATCCCAAGTGCTGGGGAAGCACATTAGGCTCTTGTCATTAAGCTCAGTTAATGAGATGTCTTTATCCATGGTCTTTAACTCATTGACAATCAGACTCAATTTATTGTACATATCTGCTACTGACTCAGTCTCTCCTTTCTTAAAATTCTCATATTGGGTTATGAGGTGAGATCTTCTGTCTTTTCTTTCGTCAGCAGATCCTGAGACAATATCTGAAAGTTTGCCCTAAATTTCCTTAGCTGAATTGCATTCAGCTACCTTCTGAAAAATCTCATCAGACATTGTCTAGGCTAAGATGTTCATAGCCTTGGCATTTGCAGTCTTCCACTTCTTTATATCTGCATCTGTTCCATAAGGAGGTGGAACAGCATTTGTACTCGAGCTTGCTAGTGGAGTTGGGCACACTGTCAAAACAAAATTAAATATATCTTCATCAATAGAATTCATGTACAATTTAATCCTTGCCTTCCATAGTGCAAACTTTGAAAGATTGCACACTGGAGGTCTGGTGCTAGCATAATCTTTATCCTGTGCCATGGTTTTGAATAAAAATAAATAAAATACAACTAATAACAGGCCTCAATAGAAGGTTGATCTTTTTCAGAGATCTTTTGGTTCAGTTGTTAGCCTGTACAACCAATCTAGTGAAGATTTAGTTGTTGGACAACCAACCTGGCTCTGATACCAATTGAAAGTGCGGAAGAGAGATCTACCTTCACTCTAGATCGGGGGTGAATAGAGTATTTTAAAATAATTTTTAGTTTAAAAGAAATAAGGCAGATTAAGATTTAATTTATATGCTATGAAACAAAGATAAAATAAAAACTAAAGAAACACACAGCATAAAGCAAAGATAAACACACAGCAAACCAGACGACACAAGGTGTAACATCCCAATGTTACTTCTAGACCCCTAACTTAGATTTGGGTTAGGCATGGGGTGGGTGTTAGGGTATTAGCTAGGTTTGACCCTAGGTGGTGGGGTGTAGCCAAGTGGGGCCCATCTTAGGACCAAAGTCAAACTAGGTCAAACTAGCCTAAATAGGAACCCTAGCCACACCATGACCCCACCACATGGCCATAACCCTAAATACAATCTAAGTGGACCTAGGCCATGCCACTAGGTCAACATTTTGACCCTAGTTGACCCAAGTCAACTTTGAGCCTAAAGTGGTCAAACCCACATTCATAAGCTCAATTAGCCTAAGTAGGGCACCCCCTTGACCCAACCCAAGTTGGGTGGTGCCATTGGGCTCATGACCAACAAGTGGGGTCAGCCCACTCACCATGTTGACCAAGTCAACTCCCCAAGTCAACAAGTCAACTATTTGACCAAAAGGTGAAAATGTGAGCCCAAGCCATTTCCCATGGGCCAAGCCCACCAAACTTGACCCATGACCAGCCAAGTGGACAAGGACAGCCCCTAACCCCCAAAATGAGGAGAGAGAATACATGCAAAGGGGCATTTTGGAGAAAACACCTAAAAGAGGAGAGAGAAAGGGGGGTGGTGATGAAAGGAGGCCATGTGGCCTTCATTTCTTCAGCCAAGAGGTGCTGGCCGACCACCCCATTTAATTCCAACAAGATTTCAAGGCATGACAGCCACTTGGCAACCATGGTGAAGCTTCCTATGCTCCAACCGAACTCACCTCGGCCACATCCCCATATACAGCCACTCCAGGCCAAATCCAAGCCTACCATCAGCTTCAGAAGGTCGAGAGGAGTGGAAATCGAGTCCTGGAGCATAGCAATCGGTGGAGAATCGAGTTTTTGGCAAGGAGATCGCCGGAGCTTGCTCGGCCATGGCAACCGCCGCCACACTCGCCACCAACCTCCGATCAAGGTCCGTTTCGCCACCCCTCTACCCGTACTAGCTTCCTAGATCAATTAGGGGAGATATCGGGCTCAATTGAGCCCGATGCCATGAGAGAAAATCTTGATTTTTCCGAGAAATTCATCCCGCTCGGGATCGCCGGCGCCGCCACCTACCGCCGCTTAGTCGCCGGCAAAAGCCGGCCACCACCACCGTGAAGGTGTAGGCACACTTGGCCGGCCATGGCGCCGCCTCAGCCGGCCGGAAATAGCCCCGCAAAGTGGCCCGGGAGGATCCAATCCAGGCCGTCGGTTTGTTGGGGAAGACGATAGGATGCCGTCCAATTGTGCTTTAAGATCCGTGCAAATCATTTTATATGATGAATTAAATTATTTTGAATAGTAGCATAACTGTCACACCTTTCCAGTCATTTTGCATGTGATAATTAAGGCACTTAGAGACTTCACCTAAGGTTATAAACTGAATGGAAATTGTATCCCTAGGTCTTAACTTTCAAATGCCACAATAATCATGGGTTTTTACCCAGTGGTCTGTCCTGTAGGACAATTCTCCTAGGACTGGTCCTAGACTAGGGTAGAAATTAAATTAATTCCTCAGCCCAAACCCTTGGTCCAAATGGGCTGAAATTTGGGCTAGGTTACTAAATTAGGCTTATCTAGGCCCTCCCCAAAAATAAGAATTTTTGGGGAACATTTTGCTATAGTTTTTACAAGAATACCCAAAAGTAAATAAATGTGATTTTTGGAGTTCTCCAACTCCAATAGGCCCCAAATTTTGGTGGCACCCTCTCATGGGTATATTAGACACATGGTTAAAATTTGGGCTGAATTGATGCACTGCATGTTGAGGAATCTCACTTGCATGTTTGAGAAATAGTATTTGGCTTGGGCTGCAAATAGCAATTTTGCAGAATTTCAAATGGCTGCCCAAGCCAAACCAGAAGCCCCCTTGACCTGAGATTTTGGTCAGAGGTATAATTAGGGCATACTTAGGCACTGCCAAAAAATGGGCTTGATTGGAAAATAAAATATGGGGAAATTACCAAAATATCCCTAGGGCTTAACTAGGTGATTCTAGGAGTTAGCTAACTTCAAATGGCCCCAAATTTTGGTGGCTGGCCCTTAGGGACCATATAGACCAGTGGTAGAAATTTCTCTGAAATTGGAACAAGTCATGTTGGGAAAGACCCACATGCAAGGATTGAACTACTTAGGCACGGGGTGCATTTAGCCAAAAATGATATACTAAGTATTCAGCCTAGTTGAGGCATGCAAAAATCATGGAATTTATTCCAGTGATTAATTATGGCATAAACCACCCCTAGAATTAATTATGGGATTTTTGGGATCAAAAATCCCATTATTTGGAATTTAAAAAAAAACATAGGTCCTTTTGAAAATAAATTGGAAAAATAGATTTTGATAAAAAGGAAATTCCCAAATTCAGTCAAGTCAAATAATGATGTTTTATTTGACTTAGGAAAATTTTATATCTCTGTTTGAGATCTATTGGAGCAAATACCTTGAAATTACTATTTTACCCTTTTTGTATTTAATTATGATTTGGTGGAATTTCATGTTGGAAAATTGTAGAAATATTTCTATAGTTGTATAATTGTGATAGTAGCCTTGTGGAATAATTTCAGAATTTTTGAATGCACTTTCAATTAATGAGTTAGCATAATGGCATTTTGGTAATTAATTAAGAATGGAATTTGGTAGGTCACTACAGTGTAGAATTTGATGAAACTCTTCCATTAGTCATAAAGTAGTGATATATATTCTCAGTAATTTTCCTAGAATTTTGGTCAATATATTTCTTATACTTCATTTGGAAAATGATAAATATGTAGAATCTATATTAATTATGGGATAAATAGAAATATAAAAATGGAAATTATGAGACCTTGTAGACAGTAATATTTTACTCATTTGAAACTCAGGAAAATTCCCTTAGGTCAGTAGATTTTAATTGATACCAATTCATGTGTAAAATGACCTAGGGAATGATTTAAAGGATTTAATTAAAGGCCTTAATGACCTAGGAAAATTATTGAAATCAATACATTCATTTAATTAGCTCACACCACCCTAGGATAAATATTTGGGGTCTGTTGGCCCAAGGATTTAGAAGTTTGATTTCAGGGTGGTATTAGGTCATGGGCTGCGCATAGTAAAAGTAGATTATACCTTAGGACCACCGGGGGATAGATCGACGATTGAAGTTGAGTTAGGGAATATGATTGGAAATATAACCCTGGTGGTTAGTGTCATATTAGTGACGATAGTAAAAGTGCAAGTCTTTGGGTAACCAATAGAGCGGAGGCCGGCGGAAGACCGTCGCCCTTCCGATAATGATAACTTAAGTCATTAGGTTAGTCCTAAAGTAACAATGAGAGAAGATGGTGGATCTTGGGTAGACAACAACTAAAAGTAATTATCCTTGCGAAAGTGAACTTTGGGCTTGTCATCCCATCTTGGTTCCTAGTGCCTTCGAGACCCCTTCAATGGGCATACCTTGGGCAGTCCTGGGATTAACCCCTAAATCACTAAGTATAATAACCGGTAGACAAGAGTAGCCTAATAGGCTAGGTAAAACTGTACTTGTTCTTATCACGGTGCCGGGTTGGAGAGACTTGGAGTCTGTTGACTACTTGCTCGCCCGTGTTGGTTTGAAAGGTATTGGTATGTCTATATGCTCACCCGTACCGGGTTTGAGGGATGCGAGTGGCTTGCTCACCTGTTTCATAAGGTTGGAGGGATACAAGCACTTGCTCACCTGTTTCATAAGGTTGGAGGGATACAAGTAATGAGCTCATCCTAACCGGGTTGGAGGGATACGAGTGGCTTGCTCACCTGTTTCATATGGTTGGAGGGATACAAGCACTTGCTCACCCAAATTGGATTGGAGGGAATGTGTTAGCAATATCAGTACGAGCAGGAAGCTCAGATTAATACCTTGCATGTGCATAAAATTAGTGGCGAGTCACGCGGGACTGGCCAGTCGATGCACCGATGGCAGTACGATGACTCGGGCGAGGGGTACGGGTGGAGGGGCCAGTATGCTATATATATAATACTGCGGAATCCCCGAAGACGTACACTCGACCTACAAGACTGACGGGTAGTCAGAAAAATATGTACGCAAGACCCTAGAGTGCACCTGGGACGTGTACAGAGGCGTATGAGAGGGGTCTAGGTCTGGTAGTGCTTATACCCACCTAGAAGTGGAGAGCCCGCTCCGCTATTGCCGTAGCCACAACGGTAGTACCCGAGAGTGATGCAAGCTCTCAAAAAGTGGGAACTAAAGGTCTGTGATCACGGAGTCGTGTGTGTGTGTGTTGCACTTGCCTGCTACATAAATTGCATCATAATCAGTCATACATATTAGGGCATACGCAATCATAGATCCTTATCATATAAATTAGTATGGGCTCTTTAATATGATAAGTTACAATTCCTGGAAACCTTAACTTATAAATTTGTATGGGCATTTTTATAAGTTAAGGTACGTCTGTGATGGTAGATAGATTACTTTTCAGTGCTTATTTTCCTGCTCTTACTTTCAGTTCTCTCTTTTACAGTACTGTTTTTACTTACTTGTACTACTTACTTAGAACTGCTAGAGTAGGATAACTATACTTATTACAACTGCTAGAAAACTCTTGTCACCTGCTTCCACCTTTGCTATCCCTTGTTGTCCTCCGCTTCTTCCTCCCGCTCGGTGCCTAAGAGCAACGGGGCGAGGTGTGGAGGAAACGACTTAGTCTTTTTGACTAATGGTCGGTGACCATACTATTTTTAGGAGCTCGAGGAGATGGACCAACATGACGAGGAGGCAGGACTTGAGGAGCAGGTGCCGACTACTACTACTGGTGCACATGTTCAGGTGTGATGATTTGAGATGATAGATTCCGCTGTTTCAGATTTGTGAGAGAGAGTGATTTGATATGATGTACTGGGCGTAAGCCCTTATTTCACTCTTTTGTTGTACTCATTACGGACTATATTTATGTACTCATCATTCTCTTATATGATATGTACTCTGTGGCTGTGGACTTATGTAATTTTGCTTACTATATACTTTACTTCTGTTCTCATATTGGCCGAACAGGTTATGATCGTACTAGCTGGCAGAATCGACGTCTTGCGGTGTCGACTAACCCGTGAGTTAGCGTCACCGTAAGGCGGCGGTTCTGGGCATAAGATCAGGGCTCCCTTGGTAAGGGGGAGGATCTTACACAAGGAGCTATAGTGGTTCCCCAATAACTTGGGTACGTCCACTCTTCTACCACCCTTGGTAGGAATCCACTCAGGAAGAGTTGATCAGGTGTCCTGACACCAAAGTGCTTTTGATAAGGTGCTCAAAAACCAAAACTAGATTTTTTTGATCAGGTGTCTTGCCACCACTGAGTTTTGACAAGGCTCTCAGAACCACACTCAAAACTTTTGAAGGAAGTCTTGATAACCCTTTTACAGTAGGAAAGTAAAAAAGTAAAGAGGTTGATGTTGTCTTCTCTGTTCTCAAATCAAATGAGAGAAGCACTAGTGGATTTGATGAAGATGTCAAATCTCCCCCTGAGATTAGCAGTAGGTTCAGGAGTAGAAGCTTTGCACAGGGTGATAGGCCTTCAATGAGACTTCTCCAGCAAATGATGATTTCAGCAAGGATGAAATGAGAGTTGTCTGGAGACTTAAATGAAGAAGCCTTTTAGCACTTGAAACAGATCTTTTAGTCACAGAAGATGAAAACTTGATTAGAGAATTTTTGTTGTTCTTCTTCAGTAATGCAATTCTTGTGTCTCTCTTTTCTTCAGCTCAATAGATCTCCAAGAGAACTGAGAGAATAATAATGAATTCTTGATTTGAATGGCCGAATAAACAGTCTTGAATGATTTCCAAAAACATCATTTGTCTCTAGGGAAAGTCCATTAGCAATATTCCATTTTTACATTCCTTGACATTTGCATCAGATAGCTTGAAACGGCTAGGAAATCTTTTGTCATTAATGCAGCAATTAACTCTGAAAGAATTTGAAATAATTCCATAACTGATATTGACTTGATAGCAGAAAACGGCGACCTCATCAAGAAATAGTCGATCTGAGATCGACTATCGTCGACCAGAGCTCAGAGTTAATGAAATTGAACTGGAATAGAAATAGTCGATCTGATCTCGGAGAAAATGGAGATAAGCAACAGACAAAAAGCGTCGACCTGATTTGGACATAAATCGTCGACCTTAGCTTCAACAGAAAACGTCGATCTGAACTCAGGGAAAAAAACGTCGACCTGAGCTCACCAGAAAACGTCGACCTGGTTGAGGCAGACACGTCGACCTTACTAAATCAGAAATAGTCGATCTTAAGCTTGACGACAAAGCGTCGATCTAAGCTCAGCAACAGAGCGTCGATCTAATCTTGACGACAAAGCGTCGATCTAAGCTTGACGACAAGCGTCGATCTAAGCTCAGCAACAGAGCGTCGATCTAAGCTTGACGACAAAGCGTCGATCTAAGCTTGACGACAAAGCGTCGATCTAAGCTCAGCAACAGAGCGTCGATCTAAGCTTGACGATAAAGCGTCGATCTAAGCTTGACGACAAAGCGTCGATCTAAGCTCAGCAACAGAGCGTCGATCTAAGCTCGACGATCGTCTGACTGAAGCTCGACGATAGTCGACCTGAGCTCGACTATTTTTAACATTTGTCTCAACTTTGATTCCAGATCTTGAATGGTCCTAGGGGCAGCTTCAAACCTAAGTTCTAAGCCCTAGACACATTCTAACTTGATCTTTTCAACTATACAACTAGGTCAAATAGATATCCTAAATACATAGTGATCCTTGCCCAAATTAGTAATAGGGTGTTCCAACAGGGGGTGAATAGAGTATTAAAAACTTTTAATTAATTTTTATAACGGAATTAAAATAGGTGTTACTTATAAGTATAAGAGAATTAAAACAAAAGAAATCTCAGCACAAAAAAAGTAAATAAGGATGAGAAACCAGACGACATAAGAAAATTATAGTGGTTCCCAAAATTTGGGTACATCCACTCTTCTACCACCCTGGTAGGAAACCACTTAGGTTTTTTATCAGGTGCCCTATCACCACAAGATCTGCTTCAGGTAGATCCAGAAACCCTTCAGGCTTTTGATCAGGTTCCTAAAAACTAATAGGTTTTTGATCAGCTGCCCTATCACCAAAGAGTTCACTTTTGAAGGGAGTTATAATCCTGTACAAGAGAGGTAAAAGAAAATAGATGACAGTCTTCTTTTTCTCAAAGCAAATGAGAAGACTATGTGGATTTTAATGATATCAAAGCTCCCCCTGAGATGAAGAATGGTTCAGGAAGGGAAGCTTTGATTTAGGGTGTAGGTCTTCAATAGACTAGTGTTCTTTCTCTTCAGAGTATGTAGAATGATGTTGATTTTCTGTCTCTGTAGATTCCTGAAAATTGAAAACTGAAGAAGTCTAAAGATGGAGTTTTTGTTGTTCTTCTTTAGTTTCCTGAGAGTAATAAAAGTTCTTGAGAGCTGAGAGAAATCTGCAAGAGATTAGAGCTGTGGGTGGAAAAATTCTCTCTGAGTATTTCTCTCTATATCTTGATAAGTTAGAATGCTAACTTAATATATGTCTCTCTTATTCTTGAGGACTAGAATAAGAATGATATATGTCATTTGAAATTCAAAAACTATTCCTTTATTTACTGCAGAAATCGAGGAGAGAAAGGCTACTAATTCTGGCAAATAATTTTCTCCCCAACTGTCTTGGCAAATAAGTCAAAATAATAACTCTGTGAAATACCATAGTTAATGCTATAAAGAAACGGCTATATGTTTTTAGAATGTCAGCATTAACTACCAGAGATTATTTGTCATAAATAAAATCAATGAAGTAGGAAATAAATCTTCAAGACAGCTGCTAAAAATATAAGAAGTCGAACACAGAGAATGATCGTCGATCTGAGCTGGAAGATCGTCGAGCTGAGATCAACTATCTGCGATCTGTGACTATTGTGAACAATTGAGAAATCATCGACCTGAGCTCGTAGATCGTCGAGCTCAGTTCAGACACTAATCTCTGAGATCATCGATCTAAGATCGATGATCGTCGAGCTGAGTTCGATGAAAGTCGAACTGATATGAAATTCACAGATTTCTCTTGAGTCTGAGATCTTTGAGGGAAATTCAAAGCTAGTCATGAGAAGTCTGACCTGTAGAGACTAACTTAGACCTAGACCTTGACCCTGACTATACATGTGGGTCAACAACCTAAGAGTGGGCCTAGCCCAAATCAAACAAGGGTTCAAACATCTTATGCCCAGAACCGCCGCTTTGCGGTGACACCAACACTTCCGGGAAGGTCGTCACTACAAAATGCCGATCCTACCAGCCATATAGATCGTAGAAGAGTAAAATAAATATAAGAGTAATGTAAATCTCAAATACTTGTCCACCAGTAATCATATGAAATAAAATAAATCTCCATGAAGGGAGAGTCCACAATAATCATAAATCCAAGTACTAATAGAAGGGGCTCCTGCCCGATACATCATAATCCTCATTACAAATCACTCAATGCAGAAGCAAATCTATAATATCTACTAATGATCGGGGCTCACTATCCCTACTGCCTGAACACCCATGCTAGACTGTCCCGTCTCCAAGCGCAGCGACCTCTGGGAATGCATCTCTTAGTTCGGCTCAACAATCCCCTAAAATGATTTGGTCAACGACCGTTAGTCTAAAAGACTAAGTCCTATCATCCCCCACCCTCCCCAATGGCTTCTAGGAACCGAGCTGGGAGGAGGAAAGGGAATATAAATGAGGGGGAGAGTAATAATGTAAGCAGGTGGAGACAGAACTAATCTAGCATGAATATATAATCACGGCAAGTATAAGCAAGCAGATAGTAGGAAGCAAAATAAGTATACACCTGAACAAGGTGAGCAAGTAAAAGTACAAGAAGGTAAACTAAGTAATCATGACCTATAGGAATGCCCATACAAACCTATAGACTAAGTGGTCGTTTTGCAAGGCCTATTGTATAAAAAGTCCCATACTAATTTATACATTAGGTGTCATGGGTTATATGAAATTATTATGCTATGTCATGCAAGTATGCTATGATGTGAACATGCAAGTGCAACAAACACACTCAATTTTGTGCACACAGACCTTTAGTTCCCCTTTTTTGGAGCCTAACCTCCCAGGATACCTCCGTAGTGGAAAACAGAAGCGGTGTGTTGGGCCTCGCCCACCTCTAAACCGGTATTAGCACTACCAGTCAGACCTATCATATGCCTCAACTCTGGTGCACTAAGCGGAGCTCCTGCATACTATTCCCGGTTGGCACACCGGACTTCATTTGGCTAAGTTCTATACCACACCTGTCGAGTCAACATATTGGTGTCGGTGCAACGACTCTCCAATACTGAAGACACGCCACATTATATCTTATGCACATGCAAACTTAATATACTTTCCCACCAAGTCAAAGTGTAACGCCTCCATCCGTCACATGGAATATAATAGAGGGTCCGACCGAAGCCCCACGCCAAATTTCACAAACAAACGACGGAATTACTTATGAATATCAAAAACCTATCTACGCGCATCCTAACTCAGAGCATTCTAGCGGAAGATTATTACTTGCAAGAACTCAATCAATGAATATCCACTACTATATAAATATCACATTTATATATAATACCAGAAATGTATACAGGCATATACACCGCTCACGTCCTTAAGGCCTTACAGGTTTCTCTTTACAAAATATTATTTCATACATCGGTACGCAGGCTGCCCACACATGAAATCCAAAGCTTTGCACAACCTTCAAGGGCCTACTAGCATCAGCAGTAAGGGCTTCAGCCCGCTCAGTCCAGTTCTGCTCGCAACACCTGCATATTGACGTCCACCCCACTGGTGATAAACAAAACAACGGTCAGCATTCAACTGCTCATTATTGCCGCGACAACGGTCTACTTCTTCACATCCATCGCGCAATGCCTGCAGTTATTGATAGATAGAAAAATCATGGTATGCATTTTCGTGTACTAGCTAAAGCATTACGTATGTCTCGTGGAGATCATATTCACGCTGGTACAATAGTAGGTAAACTAGAGGGGGAATGTAAGAGGACTTTGGGTTTTGTTGATTTATTATGTGATGATTTTATTTAAAAAGATCGAAGTCGCAGTATTTTTTTCACTCAATAATGGGTCTCTATGTCAGGTGTTCACCAATTATAACGACCCTACCCCTTACCTGGGGCAGTGGTTCCTTCCCAGCATGCATTGTAATCAGAATATATATATCACAACAAGTGCACTCAGACACAACAACATTACCCCAGGACTCCTTTGTACCAGACTCTCCGTGCACTCATGGCATGCTTATAGTGTACAAGATCATTCTAGGTCCCACCATCGATCAGAAGTTCTTAACTTGTTGGTGATGGAGCATTAGTCTACTACAACGTGCAGACTGGAGACCCTCTCACCCATCCCATTCAGAGGTGGTAACCTCACGAAAACACTTGAGCATTCCAGACGAGCCATTCCGGTCTTCTAATCGATCTCTCGTTATGCGCTCTGACGCGGCTATTCCAGCCTTTTCTCGGACGGACATAACACCGGTACATGTCAACCTTTTCCCATTGCCCAACTCGTCAATAGCATAGATCTTGACACAGGTCGGCTTTCCATTTCCTGTCCACACAACCACCAGAGCTCATAGCTCTCTCACACGAGTTCACAACTCCATTGCCACACAAGCTCTTGGGAGCACACCGCTCAACCAATCACATAATCAAGCTCTCACCGCCACAATGCATTCAGCTCATGTAAAGCATACAACACAAGGAGCTCACAAGAATCCTCACAACCTCCGCAACCTACTCGTTGAATACACGGAGTCTTCTCCCATTCACAATATAAACATCACCATTCAAAACTAACTGTCCAGATGGGCTTCACACAGAATGCTTATTCCGTACTACTCATTTCAGGATCTAGATGCAGACTCGATTGGGGATAACAACTCTGAACCCACAGGAATTGTTTATGCTTTCCACCTCTTGGTGGAGGATTCCATGCACATGCATAAAAGAGGACTTCACTTGTCCAAGAAGGAGATCATTACCCTTGACAATCGCTTCGAAGACATGGAAAACTTACTGGTTGGAAATCAACGCGACGGTCTTGCCTCCACAACGCTGAACTCGGCTCTCGGTTCGGAACGCTGAAGCTCCACCGGTGGCCCGAAAGCTTCTCCTTCTTCGTTCCTTGCTCTCATCTCTCTCTCTTCTCTTTAGAAAGAGAATGGCCAACAAAAGAATGAGATATACTTCTCAATTCTTTGCCTTATAATAACAGGAAGGAGCTTGGACCACAGGATCCAAATAGAATTAAATGAACGACCTTGATCTGCCCTGAAAAGCATCTAAATAGGTCTGACAGAGCATGTGACACGCCCGTGTCACCCAGAACACGCCTGGGTTTCTGGTCGTGCTCTTTGCAAGACACAACCCAGAAACCACCCAAGCAAGACATGCCCTAGGACACGACCGTGTCCCAGGCCGTGTCGCCTCTCGGAGATCGTCGACTTCATTTTCGTCGAGCTCTCGCGACACACTCGAGTATCCATAGCTGGACATGCCGTGGGACACTCCCGTGTCCCAGGCCGTGTCACCCAGCCTAAACTCTAAATTGAAATTTGGGTTGTTACAAAAAGCTCCCAAGACTATCCTCTCTGTCATAATTATATACCGAGCTATCGGCTCGGCGGGCTAACCTGCCCATCTCTATAACCACCGAGCCTACCGCTCGTGAGACCCAACCTTACTCCCACAACACCGGGGAGTGTGAGTGTAAGTGCAATCCTAGTTATACTAGTTACTCTTAAACATTGATTATTCTTGCGGTTTAGGTTAGCCCAGGACTGCCCAAGGTATTCTCGGTGAAGGGCTCTCACAGGGCACTAAGAACTATGATGGTAGCTGAAGCCCATCGTTCCCTTTCGCAAGGCACTTACTATTATTAGTTATTACCCAATTCCCAATCCCTTTTAATATTATACTGGATCTAACCCTAGTGTGTTTTGACTCTCTCTCTCTCTCCACAGGAAGGACGATCTTTCGTCAATTCCGAGCACCTCTTAACACTAGTCAACCCAACACTCTCCTCATCATGACTCCTAATGAAGCTCTCTTTTTGTTTTCTTTTTCACTTTACTAAGATCAGTAAACCAAAAACCCCATCTCCCTATGTCCACATCACATGTTATCACAATTTCTACAGTTTTACTAAACGAAGACCAACTTAAGCTATATGATGTACATGATAGGAGGTAATCCAAATTCAAAATACCCTAAGATATTTATTGTGTGTCTACCTTGACATATTTAGCCTAAATCAAGAAACATGTAATTTTTCTAATTAATTTAGCATTTATTAAATTTTCCCGAAAGTTACGCCATGGGTAATTTTGAACATGAAGTACTAGATTTCCTTATGTCACGACCCTCATTTTCCCAATGATTAAATCATATCAGAGCAAGAGAAAATACATGTCATGATGCCACGTCGTACAGGGGATAACTGCACACGTTCAGGCAAAACTTAAGACTTTAGATTTTAAGAAAACCATAACTTATTATGAAAGAAAGTCAGTTATATTTAATGGTCGTATCCCTCGACACAGTGAATCAGCTAATCCACGATAAAAAATATATTCATTTGCAGCGGAAAATACTTTAATTAAGTTGTTTTGACATCCTAAAGGAGAATAAGATTCCCCGAGGGACGACTCATGGTATGCACGACTCTAAGGTTTGTGTAGTATATATAAAAAGATAGTCTTTACGCTTAAGGAAGAAAATAGTGCTTTGTTTTTTAAACATGATGTGCATGAGATACATGTAGTAATATTTTATGGTTTTAAAATACCTAACATGCAACCTAGCATAAAACCTTCCCAGAAATAAGTGAACAACCTCAAATAGGCAAAAGTATCAGTTTTAGTTCATACCCAGCAACATAAGTTAGCCACTAATGGGCGTCAACAACCTGACACGATCCCACTAGTGAGTATGCATGTCTATACAGAAAGGAAGAAAAACTACCTCACACGATGAGGAATAACAACCTCAGCTACCCAGGGGGCCACAAGCGAGCTCCACAAGAGCACTAGTCGTCTAACTGGCTACAATATGAACCTGAGGCATTCAAAAAAAGAACACCTCAGCAAGTAAAATAAAATGAAAGGAAGTGGAGCATTAGATTCATGTGCAATAAAAGAAAGGGTTTACCAGCCCTGCAACATCAGTAAAAGAAAAGGCATGACAGTAAGAAGAAACACTGTCCAAAGAGCAGTAAAAGTGCACCAAGTGTGAACATAATAGCAACATGCTCTGCTAAGCACCTGCAGCAGAACCACGGCATACCTATGCCAAAAGAAATAGCCAGTAAAAAAGGAAAGGAAATAACAGTACTAATCTTTGTGAATTACTGGCCGTGGTGAAAACCTTGGGTCGAAGTGGGCGGCACAGCCCTCACCATCAACCAGACCCAAAAAAAACACTCCATGGTGAAAATAACCGGTGGAAGCTACAGGGTCCACACACCCAACCATACCAGCCCAACACAGCCTAGGTGGCGGTGGCCACAACTCAGCACACACAATTCACCCCTTACAGAGCCCACAAAACCACACAACCTGCCATAATCCAGGAGTCGGCATGCAAAAACTAGCCAAACACCCAACACCCCCCCCCCTCCCTAAGGAAGAAGCCATACTAGCAGTCCTAAAGGAAATAACCCCCCCCCCCAAGGCAAAAACGTCGAGTTCACTCGATGCGGCGCTGAGTGGGTTACTCAACATCAAGCATAATTATGGCGTTGAGTGAGGTCCACCCACTCAACGCCAAGTAACCTAACCGCAGCAACAGGCTTTGGCGTTGAGAGAGCCTACCACGCAAAATGCCAAAATAGCCACGACGTTAAGTGAGGTCGACTCAGTCAACGCTAAAACAACCATGGATTTGAGTGAGGTTGACTCACTCAATGCCAAAATAGCCACGGCGTTGTGTGAGGTCGACTCACTCAACGCCAAATTACTTAACCGCAAAAATAAGCTTTGGCATTGAGTGAGTACACCACACTCAATGCCAAAATAACAACGACATTTAGTGAGGTCGACTCACTCAACGCCAAATGACTTAACCGCAAAAACAGGATTTGGCGTTGATTGAGTCCACCACACTCAACGCCAAAATAGCCACGGCGTTGAGTGAGGTCGACTCACTCAACGCCAAATGTCTTAGCTGCAAAAAAGACAATGGCATTCAGTGAGTGCACCACACTCAACGCCAGAAGACTAAAAGTCTAGGAGTTGAGTGAGGTACACTCACTCAAAGCTTTTGACTTAGCCTCAAAAACGACCATGGAGTTGAGTGAGTGCACAACACTAAATGCAAGAAGCCTAACAGTCTAGGCATTGAGTGAGGTACACTCACTCAACGCTTTTAACTTAGCCTAATATTCAGAAAATCTGGAGCTATCCCGACCCCAGCCCACTCAACGCTTTCTAACCAGAGAGTTGGAAAATTATTTCCAACTCTCTCTGCTACTCCTCCTACCCAATCCACCGCAGCCTAATCTTAAGTCTACCACTAAACTACGCTAAGCTCTAACACTAGCAAGATACATGGACACCAAACCGAGAACAAGAGGAAGAAAAAAAGTACTAAATAGGCTCGATCTGGACATTCCTTAAGCCGAATAAATAAATGGCTGGAGCAAAGGAATGCTGCTGCCCTAGCTCCTAGAAGAAAAAAAAAGGAACTCCAGCTACCTACAACAACCTAACAAGGTAAAAGAAGGGACAAAAAATACTAGGGAGAGGAGGCGCTTGCCTGAAATCTGGCAGGAAGAAGCAGCTGCAACACCAATAGAGGAAAATCTGCACCTCCAGCTACCTATAGAAGAAAAACTGGAGCTTTAGAGAAGAAGAAAAAGAATAAGAACCAACCAGAACCCTAGCTCCTATAGACAGCCTGAAAAGCTAAATTACATACCTAGGAAGCAAGATCTTGGCGAGAGCAGCTCAAATCAGTTGTTACCCGAGCGAAACAAGCCCTAAATCCACAGCTATCCGGCAGTCAAAGCTGCATCTCCTCCACCTCCCGCCTGCTTTCTTATGCTTGAAGCTAACAAGCTGAAGCTAGCTCGGAAAATGGGGAAGAAGAGAACAGCTGGAGCCTTATAATAAGACCTCCACTCACTTATCTAAAACTAAATAAAATAATCCTATAGCACTCTGATTTCGGCCACTGGCTGCCTCTCCTAAAACCGCCACCTTTAGCTATGCATATAAAATATAATACATATAAAAAATATTTGCATATAAAAACATATAAATCTAAGCTTATAAAATCAGCCTAACTGATGCACCGTAGCCCACCAGCTGCTAGCAAATACATATATACTAAGCTTATAACTATATAACTATTACTGTACAGCAAAAATCATTAGCTAGTTATCTAAACATATATATATATATACATGAAATGAAAACAGCTAAACACTTAGAATAAAAACAGGGCAGCAGCCCTACCAAGCTCGGCCACTCAAGGCCATGCATAGCAAAAGCAACTACCACTAGATAATCAAGCAAACGTCGAAACGACGCGAAAACAAACGATCTCGGATTTCGATAAAACTCGCACCGTAGCTAAACACTCAAGCTACAAAAACACCGGCGAAGTTAAACACAGTATACGACGATCAAACACTCAGGCTAACACCTCCCATGCCAATGTACAAGCATTCCGTGAGAGGCTCAGCCGAGTCACCAAAATAGACTCCGCCTAGCTTGTGAATCTTGCAAACAGGCTACAAATAGGCCACTCAAGGAACCTAAAGATCTAAGACCACGCTCTAATAACGGCAAAAGGCCATAAACGCGTCATCATAACGCCAAATAATGACCAAACAAAACACAGAAAAAAACTGGGGGCGTTACAGCCACCCCCTAAAAGAAAGTTTTGCCTCGAAACTTTACACGTAACACTTCTATCAAGAAAGAAAAGGAAATAGCTAAGCCAGATCTATAAAAGAAAGAACAAAACATACCAGGCATACAGTCAAGGAAATAGATGAGGGTAAGCCTTCCTCATCGCCGACTCTAGCTCCCAGGTCGCGCTTTCCAAATCCTGGTTCCTCCACAAAATCTTAACCATTGGAATGGTTTTCCTCCGCAACACGTGATCCTGAGCATCCGAAATACGGACAGGCATTTCCATATAAGAGAGATTCGGCTCCAACTGAGGCACAAAATCCAAAACATGCCTGCCACTCTGCACACATTTCTGCAGCTGACTGACGTGAAAGACGTCATGCACGCCAGGAAATTTTGCGGGCAACTCCAACATGTAAGCTGATATACCAACCCGCTCAACAATCATAAATGGCCCCACGTACCTCGGGTCCAACTTTCGGTTCTTTCAAAACCTCTTGATTCCAATAATCGAGGAAACCTCTAGAAATACCAAGTCCCCCACAACAAATTCCAAACTAGATCTACATCGGTTGGCGTTCTTCTCATATCTTTCCTGGGCTATCTGAAGTTTCTCCCTAATAAGCTACACAGTAATTTCCAACTCCTCGAGCGCCTCTAGACCCAACAGCGGTCCCTTGCCAACCTCAGCCCAAAACAAGGGAGTCTTGCAGCACCTCCCATACAATGCTTCAAAAGGAGCCATTTGCAAGCTTTCTTGATAACTGATGTTATACGCAAACTCCATAAACCGCAAATGAACATCCCACGCTCCTCCGTTGTCTAGAATATAGCATCGGATCATTTCATCCACTATCTGATTGACTTGCTCTGTCTGGCCATTACTCTTCTGGTGGTAAGCAGTAGAATATCTCAAATCCGTACCCAAACCCTCTTGCTGTCTCTTCTAGAAGCGAGATGTAAACAAAGAGTCTCGGTCTGGAATAATGCTGACTAGCACACCGTGCAATCAGATGACTTCACTCAAATAACCCTTAGCTATTTTCTTCATCGGATAGTCGATCTGAAGAGGTACGAAGTGAGCACACTTCGTCAATCTCTCCACAATTACCCAAACTGAATCATGCCCCATAGGAGATCTCGGTAAGCCTGTAATGAAATCCATCGAGATGATCTCCCACTTCTAAGTTGAAATCTCCAAGGGAGTCAGCTTGCCACCAGGCCTTCCATGATCAGCTTTCATACTCTTGCAAGTGTGCAATCAAAAACAAATCTGGCTATGTCTCCCTTTATCCCATACCACCAGGAAATCTGCTTTAAATCAAGATACATCTTAGTAGATCCTAGATGGTAGGCAACACTAGATCCATGGGCTTCCCTGCACACCATCACCCGGATATCTCCAACGGCGGGGATTCAAAACCTGTCGCGGTACCGCAAGGTACCCGCATCATCAATAGAAAAATCTGGCAATTCACCTTTCTCAGTTCGAAGATACAAATGCAGAAGATCGGGATCATCCTTTTGATGTTGTCTCATAAGCGCAATCCATGAAGGTTTTTCCAATGCCAAACTACTCTACAAATTGCCTCTTCCCCCAGAAATTCCCATTAAAAGAAACTTCTCTACTAAAAGCTAGGCAGAGAGACCAAAAATCTTCCCTGACTTCCTACTCAGGGCGTCAGCCACCATATTGTCCTTGCCTGGATGATACTGGATCTCAACATCTTAGTCGGCCACATACTCAAACCATCGCCACAGGCGTAGATTCAATTCCTTCTGGGTGAAGTCGTACTTTAAGCTCTTGTGATCAGTAAAAATCTTGCACTGCGCGCCATAAAGCAGGTGTCTCCACAACTTCAGCGCATAAATCACGGCTGCAAACTCCAGGTCATGCGTAGGGTAGTTCCTCTCATGATTATTCAGCTGTCTCGACACGTACGCAATCACTTTCCCGCCTTGCATCAACACGCAATGAAGACCAACATGCGACGCATCCACATAAACATCATACTCCATACCCTCAGTAGGCAGGGTCAAAATAGGGGCACTGCATAATCTTTCCTTGAGCTCAAGGAATGTTTCCTTGCACTTCTCGCTCTAGACAAAAGCTGCATTCTTCTAAGTCAATCTAGTCAAAGGTGCAGCTAGGGTAGAAAAACCCTCCACGAATCTCCTGTAGTAGCCAGCCAACCCCAAGAAGCTCCTAATCTCATTGGCTGTGCCCGGCCTACTCTAATCCATCACAGCAGCGATCTTTTTTGGGTCAACTAAAATAGCACTCTTATTCACCACGTGGCCCAGAAATGCAACCGAAGGCAACAAAAACTCGCACTTGCTCAGCTTGACGAATAGCTTCTGGTCCCTCATGGCAGATAAAAACAAACGCAGATGTTGGTCGTGCTCCTCTGCATTGCGGGAATAAATCAGAACATCGTCAATAAACATGACCACAAACTTATCCAGGAAATCCTTAAACACTCAGGTCATCAAATACATAAAAGCTGACGGCGCGTTGGTCAAACCAAACAACATGACCAAAAATTCAAAATTCCCATGCCGGGATCGAAAAGTTGTCTACGGAATGTCGAACTCACGGATCCCGAGCTGATGGTAGCCAGATCGAAGATCAATCTTGGAGAATACTATGCCACCGCCCAACATATCAAACAAATCATTAATCCATGGCAGAGGGTACCTGTTCTTGATAGTAACCTTGTTCAGCTCTCTAGAGTCGATGCAAAGCCTAATCGACTCGTCTTTCTTCTTTATAAACAGAGCAGGCGCACCCCAAGGCGACGAACTCGGCCTATAAAACCCTTTGCTAACAGCTCATCCAGCTGGATACGCAACTCCTCCAGCTGTCGCGAGGCCATCCGGTACGGCACCCTCGCAATAGGACGCGTACCTGGCTCTAAGTC
Organism: Platanthera zijinensis; assembly: GCA_039513925.1. Taxonomy (NCBI): domain Eukaryota; kingdom Viridiplantae; phylum Streptophyta; class Magnoliopsida; order Asparagales; family Orchidaceae; genus Platanthera; species Platanthera zijinensis. The sequence continues at coordinate 123,093,507 of CM077093.1, read as the reverse complement.
TACCACAAACTCAACATCTCGATCAGGTAGAAGACCAGGAATATCGTCAGGGAAAACATCTGAAAACTCGCACATCACAGGAATCTCCTCCAAACGCGGTACGCTAACAACAGTCCCCACTACTGAGACAAAACAGGCAAAGTAATCAGAATCAAGCAGCTTCTAAACACATACCGCAAAAATGACTGGAGCATCCTAGCGCGAATTAGCATAAACACTCCCAGGCTGAAAATTGTCCTTAACGAAGTCCAAGCTCTTACCCTTGCACTGGATAACTGCATCATAACTGGACAATCAGTCAATGCCTAAGATAACATCGAAGTCTTCCAGGTCGATCAACTTCAAATCTGTCATCTCTATAAAATCTCCCAACCTAATCGGACAATCCCGAATACCATGATCTAAAATAACGGAATCACCGGAAGGAAACTTGACGCAAAAAGCATCACTAACTCGCTCAAGACCCAAATGATAGCACTCCACAATGGCTCTAGCCACAAAGGAGTGTGTAGCGCCAGGGTCAAAGAGAACACGGGCCCAGTGGTTCCTCACCTAAAATCTTCCTATAAAATGGCAGACACAACTAAGAAAAATAAAGGCTAAAGCTATACTAGAAATAAAACATTTAGGCTACGGAGAAATCTAACCTGAAATAACCTGAGTCGAAGTCTGCGCTTCCTCTGAAGAAATTATATTCAGCTTTCCCTTGCCTTTGTCCACCCATAGAGGCGGTGGCATCGCCTCGAGTGGCACTGGCTGGAACACCAGCTGGAGCTGGGAGCACTAAGCCTTGATGTGCCCTTCCTGACCGTAAAGAAAACAACCTCTTACCTTACTCTTATCCTTTCCCCAGCAATGGACAACATCATGTCATGGCCGCTTACACGCAGGATAGAATAAATCTCTCCTGGGAGCACTTTGAATCGCATGCACCTGCTCCTTCTTCTGAGCTGCAAACCTCTTGAAAAATTTCTCCACGGGATGGCCCGGCCGGCCACAAAGCCACAAAACTCCTTGCTCTTCTTTCTTGAAGATGCACCGGGTACCTGGTGCTTTTCCTTCAACACCTTTCCTTTTATCTTTTCCCACCTACTGCCCTCATTTCCTAGCTTTTTCATTGGCCTCCACCATTAAAGCAGCTTCTACCGCACCAGCATAACTCACTGCCCCATGAGCAACAGCTAACTGCTGAACATCATTTCTTAGGCCACCAAGAAATCGCTTAACTCTATCCGCTTCGGAACTCACCAAGCTAGGGGAAAACCGACTCAGTTTACTGAATTCTATTTCGTACTTAGCAACTGTGAGCTGCCTCTGCTTCAAATGTAGGAAATCAATCATCAGGCGGTCGCGCTCGACCGAAGGCAGAAACTTCCTTAGCCACAGTTCCTTTAAGGTCTCCCAAGAGCATCCCTCTTTCAAGTTCTCCTTCTCTCTCAGCCACCAACTCTTCGCCAATCCCTTAAGCTGATAGGCGGCGATCATCACCCTCTGATCGAGTGTAACTCCAGAATAGGAGAACATCTCCTCGATGGCTATAAGCCAATCATCCAAAACCATAAATTCTGTCTTCCCATTATAAGTAGGTGGTCCAAGTTGCTGGAAGTGTGATATGAATGTCATCTACGGGGGCAGCACAACATGAGGTACCAGGGGAGCAGGAGGAATAGGAATAGCTACTCCAACAGCAGGGTCCGACACTCTCGGAGGCTGTCCTGCCACAACTTCTAATAGAGACTGGAACGTAGTCTGCATACCCATCACTTGCCTAGATAGGGCTTCTTTACTCTGCCATAGACTTTCAATCAACGCCTCGCTTTGCGCTCCAGAAGACTCACCCTCAGATTGGGGAGTCGACCTCATCGAAGGACGCCTCGCAATCCTATAATCATATTAGCACGACGTAAAACCTAGCCCAACTGCTAGAACAAAACTACTCGGTACAATCAAACATACTTAAATATGAACTCTAACTGCTAAACTTACTCTGGGATTTTTTTTATATAATAATGATGTTATGCGTAACCTAGGATGGTTCCTCACCACCATTCCAACTCATGTGCTTAGACCATGAATGCATGAATTGGTATATCCTTTGACTCAAAACCATGTATGTACATAAGCCATCATGCAAATCATTAGCTTGGCACGTTGTGCTTATGCAATGTTATGTTATGTATGTTGTGCTATGCATTCTAAAGAAAGGCCTTAATGTATGCCATGGGCTGCGTACACATGAAAATGTTATGCATCCCATACTACATAACATTTCCATGCAACGAAAAAAAAAGAAAACGTGATAGCCGCATTCATGTGGTGAGGTTATGCATCCAATGCTATATAACCCTAACATGTTGCCTCCTATGGTGGATCTATATACAAACACATATTATGCATCTCATACTACATAATATGCCTCGTATACTTCTATTCACGCTTATGAGTGTAGTGTTCGTGCTTTAACCAAGACGCAATGATGATATATTGGTGTGTGTATGATATGATGCTAAACTATCAACGCAAACAAGGGAAAGGTTGCCCGACCAATTGTAAAGCAACCTCCCTCTGATACCAACTTTCACGACCCGCATTTTCCCAACGATTAAATCGTATCAGAGCACGAGAAAATACGTGCCGTGATGCAACGCCGTACAGTGGATTAATACACACGTTCAGGCAAAACTGTAGACTTTAGATTTTAAGAAAACCATAGCTTATTATGAAAGAAAGTCCGTTATATTTAATGGTCGTATCCCTCGGCACAGTGGATCAGCTAGTCCACGATAAAAAATATATTCATTTGCAGCGGAAAATACTTTAATTAAGTTGTTTTGACATCCTAAAGGAGCATAAGTGTCCCTGAGGGACGACTAATCGTATGCACGACTCTAAGATTAGTGTAGTATATATAAAAAGATAGTCTTTACGCTTAAGGAAGAAAATAGTGCTTTAGTTTTGTAAACATGATGTGCATGAGATACATGTAGTAATATTTTAGGGTTTTAAAATACCTAACATGCAACCTAGCATAAAACCTTCCCAGAAACAAGTGAACAACCTCAAATAGGCAAAAGTAGCAATTTTAGTTCATACGCAGCAACATAAGTAAGCCATCAATGGGCGGCAAAAACCTGACACGAACCCACTGGTGAGTATGCATGTCTATACAGAAAGGAAGAAAAACTACCTCACACGATGAGGAACAACAACCTCAGCTACCCAGGAGGCCACAAGCAAGCTACACAAGAGCACTAGCCGTCTAACTGTCTAAAACCTGAACTTGAGGCATTCCAAAAAAAAGAACACCTCAGCAAGTAAAAGAAAATCAAAGGAAGTGGAGCATTAGATTCATGAGCAATAAAAGAAGGGGTTTACCAACCCTACAACAAAATGCTATCAGTAAAAGAAAAGGCATGACAGTAAGAAGAAACACTGTCCAAAGAGCAGTAAAAGTACACTAAGTGTGAACATAATAGCAACATACTCTTCTAAGCACCTGCACCAGCACCAAGTCATACCTATGCCAAAAGAAATAGCCACTAAAAAAGAAAGGAACTAACAGTCCTAATCTTTGTGAATTATTGGCCGTGGTGAAAACCTTGGGTCAGAGTTGGCGGCACAACCCTCACCATCAAGAAGACCCAAAAAAACACTCAAGGGTGAAAACAACCGGTGGCAGCTACAGGGTCCACACACCCAAAAATACTAGCCCAACACGGCTAAAAGACTTAATTCAAGAGCCTAAACACCTAGAGTGGGGGGGGTGAATAGGTTTTAATTTTTCCTTTAATATTTTAGGCAATTAAACAGATCTTTCTTGGCACAAACAAAATAAAACACAGCACATGAAATTCACAGCATAGAGAACACCAGATTTATAGTGGTTCCCCAAGATATGGGTACGTCCACTTTCCCCCTTCGCCTATCCAGTAGAGTAGTGGATTCAACATAACTTCTTTCCTCTTTCACTAATCCAAAGATCCTATAACTCAAAACCATATTGGTTCCTACACCTCATACTTTTTCAATTCCTACCTAAGATCCTTCCCAGAATCTTACCTCAGGCCTCAGCCCTACCACAGCCCTTATCTCTAGGCTTACAACTAAGACTTCATAAGTCCTACTACCCAGGCTCACAGCCCTACCTCAGCCTTTATAATTATAGGCTGACATCTCAGATCTACAACAGATCCTACAAGAAATTGTGTAATAAAAGAGATACAAAAGATATCACCAGATAGATCCCCCTATTGATGTTCTTCTTGATCAGTTCTTGATCTTCAGTCCCAAGCAGACTTAGCTGTTTCAAAGCTTCTTGATAGAACAACATAAGGTTGGACTATTCTTGATGTAGAAGTTGATCCACTTTCATCTCCTTCCTTGAATTCAAAATGAGATCTGAATCTTCATTGCAGACTATTCTGGAACTGCCTTCTTAAAGGCTTTCCCCTTTTCTTGTTGTGAATTTTCTCTCTCTTAGTTGATGGATTTTCTGGCCTTCACTGTGTTGTTGTTATTGGTTATTAAGGATCAGCCCTTTATATAGAGATTCCTCATGGTTACCGGCTGATCCGGTTTGTAACAACCTTCTGACAATTCTGACAAAGGTGTCAGACCTGTTGGTAATGACAGCTGCCGACCCACCAGTCATGACAGTTGATTCCTTAGAGACTTAACAAGTCAGCATGATCCACTCAGCAATCTGTCTCACATGTGTCGACACAAGTAGACATAATGTTGACACAAGCCTTAATGATGTCGACACAATACTCCAAGTGTTGACACAGTCATTCTTCTGCTCCTCGAGACATCTTCTATTTGTATGTATCGACACAAGTCTAGTGTGTCGACACAACTGCTCCTGGTCTCGACATAACTGCTAGGTGTAAACACAGCCTCTGCTTTAGGTGTCGACACAATCCTTGCCTCAGGTGTCAACATAAGTCCTGCTTTAAGTGTCGACACAATTCCTGCCTTTGGTGTCGACATAGCTTATAGTTGTCGACACAGTTCCTGGGTGTCAACACAATTTCCCGGTGTCGATAAAGTTCCTGGGTGTTGATATAATTTCTACTTATGGTGTCGACACAATTCTTATGTGTCGACATAATGCTTTGCTGCTGATGTCGACACAAGTCTCGTGTTTCGACACTATTCTTCACAAGTGTCGATACTTGTACTTAGAATATTTTTCTTCCATTTCTTAACTCTGCACAATGAAACTTAAACATACATCAAATACATATTGATTTATATCATTGACTAGGATGAATCTTCTCCAAATCTGGTACATACTTCTAGTGTACCCAACAATCTCCCCCTATTTGGAGAAGTCATAACCCTTGTCAAAGATATACACCAGTCAAGATAAAACACATAAGATATAGATGTACATTCATTCCAGTGCAAGTAAACATTCAAAAAATATAAACAATCTAAAATAAACAGTAAAACTGATTTTATTAAGAAGAAAATATTTGTTTTACATGTTTTCTCTTAGAGCAAAAATCAAAAAGTTACATTGTTTCTTATTATAATCCTATCTATCCTATGATTTGCTAGGCTCCCTTATTACAATGCCTTGACAAGACTTTATCTTTGCCTTCACAGCTGGTTCTGTATCTTCAGCAGACTTCTTTCCTTTAAGATCCTTTTTCTTTAGTTCTTCATCTTTTATTCTTTGCCTTTCAAAGTAGTGAAAGGGCTTAGGAAAATACTTGCTGGGCTTTATAGTATTTGCAGGTAGCTTCCCAGCTTTTGCACTCCTCCTGTGCTGAAGAATGGATTCCTGTTTAGCTTGATATTTATTCCACTCCTGCTCTGAGTACCACTTACCCCTATCACGGGTCTTTTCCTTAACAACCTTCCATGCAGTCAGAATGATGTTCCTTGATGTAGGGCTCCATTGCTCAAAGTCTGGCTTTAACTCAGCCTGTTCTCTTAATCTCTTCTTAGATAACAATGCTTCCCTTTGAGCTTCTTTGGCAGCCTCTGTCATTTAAACTTTCTCAAAAACAAAATTCTGTGCCTCTTGTGGAGGGATGTACATTTTCTGCACTTGTTCATGAACCATCTGAAAATTAGCAGGAGGATATATAACCTGAGCAACTTCTGGTTGATCTCCTTCAATATATGCAGGTTGTATTCCTGATTCAGCCATATTATCATCATCACATAAAGGAGGGAAGCCAAGATTAGCTCTGATGGTATTGGAAACCCTTTTGGCATGCTTAGAACTAGCTTGGACTAACACTCTCTCCCCCTTTATGACTTCTCTTTAAACATGATCTCTGAGATCATCCTTGTGAAATCTGACTTGACCTTCAAGATGATCAATCCCTTTTCTATAGTAGACACAAAATTTATGAATTTGAGTAGTAATAGCTGTTTGGGCAGCCTCTATCGCCGTTTTGATAGTAGCTAGATCAGTCTGAATTAGTTTTGTAACTTCTGTTTTGACAGCAACAGATAGTGCTCAATCATTGTGAGAATTTCATTATGAGAATCCGTGAGATTCTCGTTTGTTCTAAATTGATTTTCTAAGATATAGGCCTGCTTCACTTCCATATAAGTTGCTTTAGTTTTCAGTTCCGGCTATTGAGTGGCCAGATACACAACTGCATGGCCTCTTTTATCAAAGCAATCTTTAATTTCTTTCTTGTGCAGACTCACTTCAAATCTGATTGACTTGATGTCATGAGCTAGCTGGTATTGCAACTCTTTATGAGTTTCATCCACATACTTTTCAAAAGCTGTCCTTTGTTCATCTAGTTTTAGTTGCAATTGGACCATTAAGGAATTAAAGTCCCTACTTGGAGCTGGAGATGGTGTGGCTGTTTGTAAGGCCCTCTTATAGCTAGATCTTCTCTTCTTCATTACCGCAAGTTTCCTTTTCTTAGCAAAGTTGACTTCTTGATCATCAAAAGATGAACTTTCTATGTCAACAGTCTCTTTGTTTACAGTATTCTTCAACAATTCCTCCCCCTCAGTCTCTGGTAGTTCTTTGTCCTGTGGTTGTTGCTCCCCCTCAGTCCTTACTGCTGGTGAGTCAGGGAACAACTCCTCCAAGGTTATCTCCTGCAATAGTTGAAAAGGAGGAATAAGAGTAGTTGGTAAAATACATGGTTCTCCCTAGACTTCCATGTCCTTGTCCAGTGACCTTTCTAGGAAAGAGATACTTACATGCCCAATCTGAGCAGTATCCTTCATATGCACCTCAGGTGCCCCTTCCTCTATATGCAGTAATGCTTCCTTATTTATATCAAAGACTATATCCATCACAGTATCAGCTGCTCATTCATTGTCTAGTGTAGCAGCATAATTTACTCCCCCTTGACAAGGCAGATCAGTAAGTATAGTGTCTTGTACTGCTGGTGTAGGGTCTTCTCCTCCTGGAGTAGAGATTCTTTATTGCTCTGGGAGCATACTACTGTCCACTTGTCCTTGTGTATCTTGCTATTATTGTCTGTCTTCATCAGAACTGAAGACCTCTTCTTCTTCTGAATCACTAGATGATTCTTCTTTTGGAACAACTTTCTTCTTCTTCTGTATTATTTTGGTCTATTTTTGAGGACTAGCAACCTCCTTAGTCAACACCCTATCAAATAGTGATTCCCCAAGATATGGCTCATTACTTCTGGTATTACAGATGATAGGCATAGACTCAGAATTCTCCCCAGGTTCGGTTTCTTGATACCTTCACGAAACTTATCAAATACTATGGTTTTCCAATCAGTCTTAAGATCGAAAATGATCCTAGTCATCAAGTGGAACATGGTGGCTGAGATTCTGTCATGTCCACCTATTTTGCAAAGTATGACCTTCCCTACAATCTTAGAAAGGAACTTCCCTTGTGAATTCATCCCTTTTCGGTTGATAGATGATCCTATCATAGTATTTGGGTTTAACCTACACCATTTTAAGGCTTCCTCGATCATAGATGGATGAACGTCATCTTCTTCCTTAACCTTTGGGAGTTTGAGTTCTTTTTGGATTGTTTTCAAGGTAATTTTTACTCGGGTATCTTGAATAGTAGCTTCCATCTTCTTCCCGTCTGCGTCTGTAGTTGCAGAAGAATAAAATTCCAGAATTTCTTTCTTCCATATCTTTGTTGGTTCTAAGACCAAGAATTCAAAACCGTTGTCTGAAATCAGGGCAATTACCCCCTGAATCTCTGGTGATGCTATCATGAACCCACGATGGACCAGCTCATATACTTCGTTCACTTTGTCTTCTGGATGAGGCGCCATTACCGGAAGAGAGAGATGGAGGTGAAAAGGAAAGATGATTCACGTCGATAGAGGGTGCAAAGCCAGGAAATCAGGAAGCGTAGTCGACCAGATTTTGGCTTCACCTATTTATAGTCTTAGTGAAAGAGGAGTTCAAAAGACCCTCCTTAGCACTAGGACTAGTCGAAAAAATCTTATATGTGTCAACAGAATAGGTCTAGGTCTCGACAATACTGAGGTTTTGTCGACACATGTATGTGTTGACATACTTTTGTTAGTGTCGACATAGATGTCGACATGTCTCGACACAGAGTGTCGACTTTGATTTTTGTGTGTTGACACAAAAAAAATAAGCTAACTGATAGTCTCGACAAAGTTGTGTCGACACTAACTCTTGTGTGTCGACACAAAAGTCCTCTTATTATATGGTCTCGACATATTTGTGTCGACACCTATTATTCAGTCGACACAGATATTATTTCTACGTCGACACATCCGTTTTCTTTGTCGACACAACATACTGAGAGTGTCGACACAAGGTCTGCTTGTGTCGACACAAACTTGGTACTTAGCCAAATTTTCTATGAAAACATGAGCTTACATGTTCTACTAAAGGTAGCTTGTGCTAACCTAATCTAGATTCAACATACTTAATTAAATTTTAAAATAATTGAATATAGTTTCATCCAGAGGTTTTGTAAAAATATTAGCAATTTGATTATTTGTTTTCACAAACTCTAGACTAATATTTTCTTTTTCTACATGTTCTCTGATGAAATGGAATTTAATTTCTATATTCTTTGTTCTACTGCGTGATACCGGATTCTAGCAAAAAAAATAACACTAGTAGAATCACAGAACAGTGGAATTCTACTACCTTGATGTCATAATCTTCTAGTTGGTGCTTTATCCACAATAGTTGTGCACAGCAGTTTCTTGCAGCTACATATTCTGACTCAGCTATTGATATTGCTATACTGGTCTGCTTCTTGCTGCACCAAGACACCAGTCTTCCTCCTAGGAATTGATAGGTTCCTATAGTACTTTTCTTGTCTTCTTTGCATCCTGCAAAATCTGCATCTAAGAAACAAGTTAGTGTGAAATATCTATTCTTAGGGTACCAAAGACCTAGATTAGGTATGCCCTTGAGATATCTAAAAATCGTTTTAACTACAGTATAATGAGATTCCTTAGGGCATGCTTGGTACCGGGCACAGACACATATTGCATACATGATGTCAAGTCTACTAGCAGTCAAGTAGAGTAGGGAGCCAATTATCCCTCTATACAAAGACTCATCAACAGGTTTCCCTGCCTCATCTTTGCCTATAGGCATACTTGTTCCCATTGGAGTTTTCATGGTGGAGGCTGAGTCCATTCTATACTTTTTAATCAACTCCTTAGTGAACTTAGACTGAGATATGGATAGTCCATTATCAGTCTGTCTGACTTGAAGTCCCAAAAAAAACTTAAGTTCACCCATACTGCTCATTTCAAACTTCCCTTGCATAAGTTTGGCAAACATCCTGCAAAGGTTGTTCTCAGTAGATCCAAAGATAATGTCATCAATATATATCTTGACTAAGATTATCTTGCCTTTGGATTCCCTATAGAATAGAGTTTTATCTATCTTTCCCCTTGAGAATTTATTCTCAATAAGGAAAGCAGACAAGGTTTCATACCAAGCCCTGGGGGCTTGTTTCAAACCATATAGGTCTTTCCTAAGCCTATATACATAATTAGGATAGTGAGGATCTACAAAACCTGGGGGTTGTTAAACATAGACTTCCTCTTTCAAGTCACCATTTAGAAAAGCTGACTTCACATCCATCTGAAATACCTTGAACCCTTGATATGCTGCATAGGCCAGGAACATCCGTATAGCCTCCAGTCTTGGTATGGGGGCAAAGGTTTGATCAAAGTCTATTCCTTCCTCTTGTGTGTAGCCTTTTTCTACCAGCCTGGCCTTTTTCTTGAGGATTGTTCCATTTTCATAAAGTTTGTTTCTGTAGATCCACTTGGTTCCTATGATATTATGATCCTTAGGTTTAGGAACCAGTTCCCAGACTTTACATCTCCTGAATTGATTCAGCTCTTCTTGCATTGCATCAATCCAGTTAGCATCTAGCATTGCTTCTTCAAACTTTTTGGGTTCTATTTGAGACAAAAAGCTAGAACACAAAACTGTGTTCATGCTCTTGCTCCTTGTTAGAACACCTTGACTTGCATCTCCAATTATCCGGTGAGCTGGATGATCCTTTAGGTGTCTTCTTGCTGGAACAGACCTGTCTACCTCATGACCTTCTTCATTTTCCTCCACTTGATGCTCCTCATTCTCTTATGCTTCCAGTGTGTTTTGTTCTCCCCTGGACATCACGCATCATCCATCCTAGCAGGAGCTTAATCATTGATGGTCATCTTGTCCAACCTATATGTTAGACCTGTAGAACTAACTGAAACACTAGACAATTAATTGTTAATCAATCTAGACTCATCAAAAACAATATGAATTGACTCTTCTACAACTTGGGTAGTCAAGTTGTAGATCCTGTATGCCCTACTGTTATTGCTATACCCAATAAATATTCCTTCTAAGGATTTGGCAGCAAACTTTATTTGGTAGTGCTTACCATTCACTAGGACATAGCACTTGCTACAAAATATTCTGAAATAAGAAATGTTTGGTTTTCTTCCTTTCAAAATCTTATAGGGAGTCAACTTAAGTTTCTTATTGATGGATGCTCTATTTAGAACATGATAAGCAGTATTTACTGCCTCAACCCAAAAATATTCAGGGAGAGTATTGTCACTGAGTAGAGTTCTACCAGCCTCAATGAGAGTTCTATTCTTTCTTTCAGCAATTCCATTTTACTGAGGTGTTCTAGGTGAGGAGAACTCCTGATGAATCCCAAGTTCTTCACAGAATTTTGTCATACATTCAGACTGAAATTTAGTTCCATGGTCACTTCTGATTTTGACCACAGAATTGTTAAATTCATTCTAAACGTGTCTAAAAAAAGTCTTGAAAATACTAGGGGTTTCAGATTTCTACCTTAAGAAGAACACCCATGTGTATCTAGAATAGTCATCCACAATAACTAATGTGTTTGCTTTCCTACCAAGAATTTGAAGTGGCATAGGTCCAAACAAAACCAAATGCAAGAGATATAAACATCTCAATGAATCTTTGGTATCTAGTGCTGGAAAAGAGGACTTGGTCTGTTTGCCCTTTTGGCAAGCTGAACACACTCCCTCTTTCATGCACTTGACATGAGGACCATTCCTCACTAACCCCATACTGAACAGCAGTCCTATGACTTATAATTTAGATGAGCTAGCCTCTTGTGCCATTTGACACATAGTGAGGCTGTCTCATCTGCAACTAAGCAAATAGGTGAATTGTTTAACTCATAATCTAGGTTAAGACAATAAATATTTCCTTTCCTAGTGCAAGTCAAATTGATCTCTTGATAGCTTGACCTTTTAATTTGGCACTCTCCTTTGTTAAAGGAGATGTCATAACCTAGATCACTAAGCTGACTTATGCTTATCAGGTTGTGTTTTAGACCCTTCACATAAGCCACTTTAGTGATAGTAATTGAGTCACTAGAGATGTTATAAAATCCTTTTATGACTCCTTTTTCTGATCCACCAAAGATGACTTTGGGACCATTCTTTATGTGTACAAAGTCCCTCAACCTACTTCTTATTTCAGTCATATGTCTAAAACAGCCACTATCCAAGTACCATATAGGGGTATGGTCACTTGGATTCACCTGCAACAAATAAAGAATTACTTATTGATGGCCGCAGAACAGAGACCGACTGTGGGTGGTTCGAAATTGTCTGATTTTGCAGGCCGAATTAGAAGATCGAGTTTTCTAACGAGAGGAGGCAAGTGCACTTATCGCGTTCTACTCGGTATTCGGGAGAATACCGAGGTCGTATTGTTCACGGGGGCGCATTGATTATATTTACTCTTTCAGGAAGACTACTATCTTACTATCAGTAAGGTGGGATTTTTAGTTAAATTAAAATGGAAAGAAAGAGAGCAGAATTTTACAAAGTTAGTTCAATGACGGGTTAATGCTCGGCATCGAATCGGATTAAGACTAAAATAATTCTTAACAATTATTAAACTTAGTTTTTAAATTAATAAAAGGCACTTGGCCGTGGAGGTTCCATAAATATGAGCGCACTTATCTATAGGAATATTGCTCACCTGAACATTAAGACTATTCGACCGATCGTCAGACCGACGAAGGATTCCTCTTAATGCACGCTTTACGCTAAGAACCCCGATATTGGGTGGGGAACCCAATCTGGCATAACTACTCTTCTCCTCTTTCGAGGGGGCGTACGCAGTTCTCTTTACCCAAGGGGGATCAGTCCATACATGCGGCCTCTCGGCGTTGCGTGTGGATAACGAAAATAGATCCCACACATCGATTATGTGGTCCTACACATCGTTAACCCGGGGCAAACCTTAAGTCCTTAAATTAAAATAAAAATAAAGATCTTTAATTATTTCAAATCATTTTATATGTCCCAATGCTCTTCGATGCCAAAGGCTAAAAGAGAATAGCCACTCATCGGTATGGGGAAGGCTTTATGGTTTTTAGTGAAACGTGAGTATTGAAATTAAGTACTAAACAACTATAAGAGAAAACACAAAAAAACAGGACATTTAGATATATTGAAGGCTAATTGATGCAGGCACTCACGCAAACTTCAAAACCATAAAGAAAATAAAAAAAGTACGTCCTACTCGAATGAGTAGGTGGGAAATAAATGCAAGTACAAGTCCTACACAAAATTGAGTAGGAGGTAAATTAAAGCAATGCGCCATTTAACTCTTAACGAGTAGGCGAAAATAAATGCATAAATAAAAAGAAACTAAGTTACCAAAAAAATAAAAATTACAAGTCCAACTCAAATGAGTGGGCGGAAAATTAAAGCAGAGCGCCGTTTAACTCTTAACGAGTAGGCGGAAATAGATGCGCACACACACACACTCTACATAATTGAGAAAATGATCAAATTGCGAGTCCCGGTTTTGAATGAGTGGGCGGGAGAATGAAAGCAATAATATTATCACATACATGCAAGCACCATACATAATTGAAGAATGCATTAAAACAAAGCAATAAAAGTTATCACCTACACTCACGCACTCTACGTGATTAAAGAAAGCATGAAAGAAAACATGAAAAGTTAGTCTCATATACTCACACACACTAAGTAAAAATAAGAAAAACAAAGTTACCTAAAAATTAAAACAACTTAATTTTTATTCATAGAACATGATAAAAACACATAAAAAGATTAAATAAAATTTAAAGAAGCAAAAGTTTTTGAAAACAAAGTTGAAATCAAAGTTGTTGAAAAATTAAAACGTTTACATTTTCATCCTTAGGATTTCATAAAAGTGATGAAAAAGTGAAAATAAAAATTAAAGGAACAAAAAGTTTTACAATCCTAAGACAAAGCTAAGTAAAAAAAAACAAAACACTTTAAAACCACTTTTATAACTTCATAGGAATGAAAATGTAAGACTTTTAAAAGATTTTCAATACAACTTTGATTTCTGAAAGAACACTTAAACAAAATTTTGTCATTACAACGACTAATTTTTTAGATAAAAGTCTATAATGAAACCTAACATTACAACATTTTAAAAGCATGAAAGATTAAAACAAGTTACACTAATTATGATTTTCATAAAGAGATAGACTAAGTAAAATAAGAGGATATAAAGGAGAAAGAAAGTGAGCCACCCAAATTTATTTTCATTCCATGTAGAGAGACAAAGAAAAAACAACATTTTTATTTCCATAATTTAAGCTATTATAAACTATTACAAAGCTAATAAAAAAGGCTAAAACAAACATAAGAAGGGAGGGGTGAGAAAATTCTCCTTACATTGGATTGGAAACACCAAGGGCAGCCCACAAGAAGACACACTAAAATTGGCTCAAAAATGTGAACCCTTGGGCATTACAGAAAATTTTTATTTATAGGGAAAATTTCGAGTGTGACACTCCCTTGGTCACGGGCGTGACAGGGGGCATGTCAAAGCTGTCGTATTTGACTTGGCTTCTTCTGGCGAGCTGGCGTCGTTCTAGAAGGTTCGGGAAGGGCCACTTGGCGGTCACGGGCGTGACATGCTTGTCATGGGCGTATCGAGCAGTGGTCGACGATCTTCGAGCGTCGATCGACAATCAGGAAGCTTTTCGAAGGAACACGTGGTGGTCACGGGCGTGACAAACATGTCACGGGCATGTCGAGGGGGGGGGGGCGTGACTTGGACAGCTAACAGTCTGACGTCGGCAGTGTTGAGTGTTAAAAATCATTGAGTGTTGACATCGACACGGGCGTGACGGGGCTTGGATACGGCCGTGACATGATAGGGTTGAGTGTCGACTGGCCGAAGGTGTTGAGTTCCTGACATGGGCATGTCAAGTCAATGGCACGGGTGTGTCAAGTAAAATTTTGACTTTTTCTTAATTTTTCTTGAAAATAAAAATAACTAAGTTAGAAAAAAATTTAAAAAATATGAACAATTTATTGAACAAAACAAACAAAAATGGACAAAAATAAAGTAAAATATCATAATAAAAATACTATAAAAGTAGGTATAATTACAACTTATGAAATACCCCATACTAAAGCTTTTGCTATTCTAGAGCAAAAGTTTGAGGTGAACTTATAAGGAATAATAAAAAAACCCCCAAGTTCTGCTAACGCTAAATTAATTATCAGAAAAATCTAAATAAATATACGGGGTATAAGAGTTAAGTCCTAAAATCATGTACATGATTTAAACAGGGCAAAAGTTTTGGCCAAAAGACTTCTTGATGTAATCAAATAGAAAGCAATAATTGTATTGGTTAGATAAACAAAAAATAGTTTGGAATTATATGAACTTTAGCTTATAGGAGTTTTACCGGAAATAATGCAATTTATGAATTGTGCTCTAAAAAAGATTTTTTAATTAATTCTAGAGTCTTGAAATTGGCTAAGGGGGGTTCATGTTTGTTTATGAAGATGCTTGGATTTTAAGGCGAGGTAATTTTTTCTCGAACCTCCAATTTTTTTATTTTGATTTGGATGTTATAGGAAAACGAAATCTTATTTTCCTTAACATGAATTTTTTTTTCTTTTTAATAAGAATTAACCCAATGTAAATGTGTAGGAGTAATGAATTTTATCCTCTTACTCTGTAACATATAATCTTTTAATTTATTGGGTGTCTATGTTTACGGAACGAAATCTTAATCTCATTGACATCGGATCTTTTTTTTGGTGGAAAATTTTTTATCATACCAAGTAGGTTATGATAAGTAAGGGGAGAAAAGAGAACTAGATTTTTAATTAAAAAATTTTTGAGAGCAACCTTTATAAATTGTACGTTCCAATTTTTCAGAAAGCTAAAAGTAAGCATAATTGAATTCTATAGTCGTTATTTTCTAACATGGTACACGTGCTCCTATCTATGAAAAATTAGAAGTAGTGCCTAAAGCGAGTCCCCTTTTTTAAACAAATTATAATAAATTCTTTAAAACTTAACCCCGGCTATTTAAATGTTTCAATATATAATTAACAAACGAATAGTTGAACAAAGAATTGATTAAATTCGCATATAAATAAACTCAAAACAAAATTTTTGGATTGCAAGAAATTTAAGAATGCTGCATTTGATTTATTTGTTTCATAAATTATATATTTTTTTTAATTTT
Organism: Platanthera zijinensis; assembly: GCA_039513925.1. Classification (NCBI taxonomy): domain Eukaryota; kingdom Viridiplantae; phylum Streptophyta; class Magnoliopsida; order Asparagales; family Orchidaceae; genus Platanthera; species Platanthera zijinensis. Next base: position 123,077,540 of record CM077093.1, on the reverse strand, counting down.
TGAAGTTATTATTTTTTTTGTATTTTTGTATTTATTTCTTTAATATATACATACTGAAGAAAGAAAAATGCAAAAATAAATTTTTTTTGGATTTTTGAGTTTTGAGAATTTTTTTTGTATTTTTAAGTTTTGTGAATTTTTTTGTATTTTTAAGAAAATTTTCATTTTATTTACAAAAATATAGGAGAAAAAGAGAAGTTATTTACAAGGATGAGAGGGAAAAAGGGAGAGGGGAAAGAGAAAGAATATTTACAAAAAGTACTTACAAAAATTATTTACAAAAAATTTTTACAAAAATTTTAAAAAATATATTTACAAAAATATAAACTAGGTTGCTGCGAGATGACTCGTTATGTGGATGGCTCGATGAGTCGGATCTCGCGGACCGAGTTAAAAATAAATCAAAGTTTCAAAAATGAAACTTCAAAAGAAATTTTTTTTTATTATTTTAGTGTTTTATATATTTTTTTTATTTATTTATTTTTAGTTTTGTTTTAAGTTTTTTTTTTGTAAGTGAAAAAGAAAGTACGAAAATACGAAAACACCCCCATACTTAGTTTCAACATTGTCCCCAATGTTGTATTCTAAGCATGAGGAACAAAATAGCAGCTATATGTACAAAAAACGAAAAAGAGGTGGGTAGAAAACGTACCTGATCCGCGCTCGGGGAAGTCCATTTGAAACCCTGTAGTTATTAGAACAATAGAAAACATGATAAATAAAGATGTAAAAAAGATAAGTGTGGTGTGCCTCCCAGGAGCGCTTTGTTTATAGTCACGTAGCTTGACTATATTGGCAGGTTTATAAGTCGAGGAGGGATATGGTTTCGCTATACTCGATCAATGGGTCGCCCGCTATGTAAGTCTTTAATCGATGAATGTTTACTTTAAACGAGACTTTTTCCGGGTGGGAGACGAGTACGGTCCCATATGGAAAAACTTCTTCAACTAAGAAGGGTCCGGACCAACGAGATTTGTGTTTGCCAGGAAAAGTTTAAGACGAGAATTATAAAGAAGGACAAGATCGCTCGGAGAAAATTTTTTTGGGGATTTGATTTTTCGATCGTGATATAACTTAAAACGCTCCTTATAGAACTTATTGCTCTCATAAGCGTTCGCACGCCATTCATCGAGCTCGTTTAGTTGCAGTTTTCTATTCTGAGCGGCTAAGTTAGAGTCAATGTTTAAAAGTTTTAATGCCCAAAGTGCGCGGTGCTCCAGTTCTACAAGTAAATGGCATGCTTTGCCATAGACTAATCGAAACGGAGTACAACCGGTAGTGGTTTTTTACGTCATACGATACGCCCATAACTCATCGTCAAGCTTAACAGACCAATCTTTACTATTAAGTGAAATAATTTTTTCTAAAATTCGCTTTATCTCTCGATTTACTACCTCAACTTGGCCACTTGTTTGCGGGTGGTAGGTTGTGGCAGGTTTGTGCGTTACACCGTATTTAGCTAACGTCTTAGCCATTAGAGCGTTACAGAAATGCGTTCCCCTATCACTAACAATAGCGCGAGGCGTGCCGAAGCGAGAAAATAATTTTTTTAGAAATGTAACCATGACTCGCGCATCGTTGGTGGGGAGAGCTTACGCTTCCGCCTACCTTGATATGTAGTCGACCGCTACTAAAATATACGTATTTTTATAAGAAGGAGGTAGGGGGCCTTAAAAATCTATGCCCTACAAATCGAAGACTTCGCATTCTAAAAACATTTTTTGGGGCATCCCGTCTCGACGTGAGATGTTACCCGACCGCTGACAGTTATCGCATGCGTGCACAAAATTGGGCACATCTTTTAAGAGAGTGGGCCAAAAGTAGCCTGCCTCTAGCTCCTTCCTAGCGGTCCGGTTGGCATGATAGTGCCCCCCGGCTGGACCCTCGTGGCAGTGCCTCAATATTTGCGTGCACTCCACCCCCGCGACGCATCTTCGGGCCGCTTGGTCCGCGCAGATACGAAAAAGAAATGGGTCCTCCCAAAAGAAATTTTTCAAGTCGGAAAAGAATTTTTTCTTTTGATGACTTGAAAATTCTTTTGGAATTACCTGCGCGACTAAGTAGTTCGCAAAATCTGCGAACAAAGGCGAAGATGACGAAGACGAACGAATGGCAAGAAGACATTCCTCGGGGAATCTGTCATTTATTTCAGTTTCAACGAGCGCTTCAGCAGTAGGATTTTCTAAACGGGAGAGGTTGTCTGCCGCTAGATTCTCCGCAACCTTCTTGTCCTGGATATCTAAGTCAAATTCTTGAAGGAGGAGAATTCATCGAAGAAGGAGGGGCTTCACGTCGGTTTTGGCTAGTAAATACTTAAGGGCGGAGTGATCGGTAAAAATGATCACTTTAGAAAGCATTAAATACGAGCGAAACTTATCGAAGGCGAAAACGACGGCTAAAAGTTCCTTTTCCGTCATCGTTTAATTCACTTGTGTGGAAGTGAGCGTCTTGCTAGCGTAATAAATAGGATGAAAATATTTTTCTACGCATTGGCCAAGAACGGCGCCTAAGGAAATATCACTAGCGTCGCACATGATTTCGAACGGAAGGGACCAATTAGGGGCCCCTAGAATATGAGAAAGTATAAGTTTTTGATTTATAAAGTTGAAAGCAGACTCACAATCCCTACTAAAGACAAAAGGTGATTCCTTTTCCAAGAGGTGAGTAAGCGGCTTTGTTATTTTTGAAAAATCTTGAATGAAGCACCTGTAAAAGCACGCGTGTCCTAAGAAACTTCTAATAGATTGTATGTTAGTTGGCTGAGGAAGATTTTCTATGATTTCTACTTTGGCCTCGAAAGTGAGAGAAAGATCTACCTTGACTCTAGAGGGGGGGTGAATAGAGTATTTTAAAATAATGTTTACAATTAAAGATTATAAGGCAGTGGAAGATTTAATTTAATTATATGTGTAAAGTGCTTGTAGAAAAACAAAGTTAAAGCAAGAAATAAGAATCACACAGCACACAGCAATAACAAACACACAGCAACCAGAAGACACAAGGATCTATAGTGGTTCCCCAAAACTTGGGTACATCCACTCTTCTACCACCCTTGGTAGGAATCCACTGCAGGATGAGTTGATCAGGTGTCCTGGGTACCAATGAGCTTTTGATAAGGTGCTCAAAAACCAGATCTAGATTTTTTGATAAGGTGTCTTGCCACCACTGAGTTTTGACAAGGCTCTCAGAACCAGATTCAGAACTTTTGAAGGGAGTTTTGATAACCCTTTTACAGCAGAAAAAAAGAAAGAGATGATGATGTCTTCTCTGTCTCAAATCAAATGAGAGAAGACTAGTGGATTGTTGATGTTGAAAAAGCTCCCCCTGAGATGTAGAATGGTTTAGGAGTGAAAGCTTTGCTAGGGTGATAGGACTTCATAAGCTTCAGATCTCCAGCAGAAGATGATTCCAACAGATGCTGAAATATTTGGTGTCTGGAGTCCTTGATGTTTAAGCCTTTGAACACTTGAAGATTTAATAGATTTGTAAATCACAGAAGTTGAAATCTTGATCAGAGAAATTGTGTGGTTCAATCTTCTGTAATGTAATCTAATTCTTCTGTATCTCTTTGTATTGTCTGTGTTGATCATTGTATCTTGTGTATATTGTGTATCTGTCATATGAGAATGAATACTGAAGGAGTATATCAGATATTCTCTTAGACGACCGTTTAATAAGTCATAAATGACTTCCATAATAGACAACTATTTCTGGGGAAGTCCTAAGCAATATTCCATTTAGTCTTTCCTTGAAACTTGCATCAGATTGATTAAAACGGCTAGAAAATCCTTTGCAATCAATGCGGGAATTTATTCTTATTATAATCCATAACTGTCCTTGAATTTAAATTCTGAAGGCGTCGATCTCTCACAGAAATCGTCGATCTGAGCTCTACGATCGTTGAACTGAGCTCAGAGATTGGATTAACACAGCAGACAGAAAACGTCGAACTGAGCTCTACGATCGTCGAACTGAGCTCAGCGATTGGGAAAAAATAACTGATGACAGATCGTCGATCTGAGCTCGAAGATCATCGACCGGAGATCGACGACTTAGTAGGGTTGATCTCAGAGAACGTCGAACGGAGTTCGACGTTTCGTCGAACTGAGGTCGACGAAAATTTTCTTTATCTCAGCTCTAAGTCTTGATCTTTGAATGGTCCTGGGGGCAACTTCAAACCTAAGTTCTAAGCCCTAAACTCATTCTATTTTGACCTTTTCAACTATACATCTATGTCAAACCAAATTCCTAAAAACATAGTGATCCTTGCCCAAATTTGTAATAGGGTGTTCCAACAATCTCCCCCGATTTGGGTTAGGATTACTATTTACAGGACTCAGTAAGAAATACAAAAGCATATACAAAAAAGTAAAATTAAAAACAACAGAGCAGAATATATGACATAGCAGCATTCAGATAGAATATCAGCAAATGTTTAAAGATGAATGTACTGACTGCTTACAAAAATTAATCCTTCTCTTTGCTTTGCTTGAAGATGATATCTTTGTTAGGTTTTAAAGCTTCCTTCTTTGATCTTCTATCATCATTGTCACCTAAGGTTGTCTGCTGCTTTGTTCTTGGAACTATAGCCTCAGGATGCAGTCTCATATAACTTTCTGAATCAAAGAACTTGCTTGAAGCATACCTTTCTAGTTCCTTCTTTCTTTGATCTGAGAGAGTTGTGAAGCTGGAAGTATCTCTGGCTTGTTCTCCTGCTTTCCTAATTTGTTCTAGTGCATCTGACTCTTTCATTCTGGCTGTCAAGGAATTAGGATTATTCTCTGGATCTTCAAATTGCACTGGAGCTTCATATCTGTTAGAAGTCACTTCAGCAGGGGTTCTGGTAGACACAATGTCTTTGAGTTTATAAGGAAAAGGGCCAGAAGAAGGATCTCTGGGGCCTTGTTCCCTTTGTATTGAATAAACCCTTAAGTCTCTCTGATTACCTATCAATTGACCTCTTCTAGGTTGGTAACCTCTGGAGTGGCCTCCCATAGGCTGAGATCTACCCTGGAACTAATAAGAGCCTTGGCCTATTGGAGTAGATGAGAAGGCAGAGCTGCCACCTACACCTGCATCAGGAGGAGGTGGAGAAGGGGGAAGATAAGACTTGGAAGATCCTTTGTCAAACTTTCTTTTCTTTTTCATTTCCTTAATCTGATTTCTGGAGTATTGCATCCAAGGTTCAGTGATTTCACAATTATGCAATATATAATAAGGTACATCATTTGCATCTGTAACTTTTTCTGTAGGAACTCTTTTAATGGCTTTGCTTCTAGCTTTTCTTTTCCTTGCTATGGTAGCTGAGGAGTCATCACTATCTGTTCTGAACTGGTCACTGTCAGAGTTCCGGGGATCATCATATAGCGCATCTATTCTCTTAATGTATTCTTGTTGAAGATTTTTGGCTTGAGAGAGTACTGGAGCATCAACAATAGGAGAAGCAACTTGAACAGGAGGAATAACACTTTTAGAAACAAAACTAGCAGAATCAGCAGGCTCATCAATACATGCCTCTGTCATCATAATATCTTTAGAAACAATTACAGAACTAATAACAGTATCAACTGAAAAGTAATTAACATTATCATTAGCAGTAGCAGCAGCAGTAGTGGCCTTGTCCTCAGCTTGGACAAATTCTATAAAAGAAGCTAGCAAAAATGGCTCACATACTGGAACAGGCACAATTGCCTTGGAGAGATCTTCACACTGTTGAGCTGGTAGATAGTTGAAGTAAACAGCATAAAAAATTGAGAGCAGGCTCTGGAGATCCACTGCAAAAACTGGAGTAGCAACTGAAGCTTCAGCATCAGCAGGCAATTCCAGAACTTCATTAGGCATCTCCCCCTGCCTGGATTCAGTATGAACTGGATCAAGGCACCCAGAGGAAGGGATTGCCTGAGAAGAGAGGAGTGAAGATAGCCTGTTAGACAACTCCTGAACATGTTTTAGAAGTGGGTCTATTGTGATCTCCAGCAATGAGGATAGCCTGGGGGCTATCAGCTCGTACAGCCTGTCTGCTAGTGCAGGAAGATCTATATGCTCAAGATGGGCATGAGTAGAGGTAGGAGTTGATGTTGCTGGCATAATGTTTTATGGTGTGATGGTAGGAGGTATAGGGATAGATGGCTCAGGAGTAGAGATGGTGGAGATGGATGGTACTGGAGTTGAGATGGATGATATGGGTGTGGAAATGGATAGAGTAAAGGATGGTTGAGAGAGTATATCCTGAAGGAGTTGTTGGTAGGAGGAGGTAGATGGAATCTCAGGAGGAGAGGAAGGAGAATCATCCATGAAGGAGTCTTCAAGGAGGTGGAATGATGGAATGGTGAGAGGTGGATAATAATGGAGAGGGAGGAATGTTTTTGAAGTGGCTGGAGGAGATAAGGGTGCTGAAATGGTAATGGGGGAAGAGATAGATATGGTTGAGATGACTGTTGTGGTTGATGTGGAGATGGTTGTAGAAACAGGTGGATAGGAAGCAGGCAAATATTCTGCTAGGGCAGAGACCTGAGGGGAAGTGACTATAGAAGTCCTTGTGCCTGAAGATGGAATTGTTGTAGGTCTGCTGGGCTTGACAATCTGTCTATCCCATTTTCCAAATAAGTCACAAGTCAGCCTCTTGGAAGCATTGATATGCATTCCACTTGAGACTAACAACTCAGGGCACTTAGCATGAAGAAATATCCCAATTATTCTACCAAAATTAACAAAACTCTTATTTATTTTCTTTTTGATTAACTCAAAAAAGAGTTCTCCCCAGTTTAGGTGCTTTTTATCCACAAGAGCTCCCATCAAATAGAGCTGATATCTGGAAATTGTATCATGAGCAGAGTGCTTAGCCAATAGCACTGTCCTTACCACATCTGCAAAAAATCTATATTCCACTGACAAATTTTTCTTCAAAAGCTTGTTGGGGTTAGCTGTTGTATGCCCCATCCTTTCAAGCATATTGGAGAATTCTTCTCAAAACAAATCAATGCAATCTTCTCCTGTACTCAACTAAAAAACTTCTGATAAAACCTCAGGCGAAAGTGATACCTGATTTCCCGATATCGTGCCGACGATGGTGTTGTTATTCAGATTCTTTGTTGTATATACCCATTCTTTAATTTCATCTACAGCTATCTTGATTCTTGTTGTCATGATGTTCTCTAGTTGCTGTTCTTTGTAGAGCTCAAGTATGTCTTTGAATATTTGATCACTACTTTCAAAATAATCCATATCGATGTCAAATCCGGTGTCGAATTTCATTGCCGACAGAGCTGCAACTGAAACGGCCATTTGATCCTGCAAATATGAACAAACAAAGAACAAGTGCAGGAAAAGTTTGGAGGGAAAAAGAGTTTTTCTGCAGAAACTATGAAAGCGCAAAGGAGAACGATGGCCGAAATATGATTTTTATATTAGGGTTCAATGCGGAAAAGGAAGGATCGCTGAACTTCGTTCGACGATCTGGGCTTCTAATGGAATCTGAAGAGTCTTCAATAACGTCAATCTCCGTTCGATGATACTGGAGAGCGTCTAACTCCGTTCGACGATCATTGACCAGAGGAAGATATCCTAGTCCTGCCTGGAAAATGCTGAACTCCGGTTGATGCTTGTTGGAAAGCGTCGATCTCCGTTCGACGATTTTTTGAAAAACATCGAGCGCAGTTCAAAGGTAAAACAGAACCTTTAGACAAGAGAAAATATAAGTTTTTAGCCTAGTCTTGGTCTGTTTTTAGATTTTCAAAATCTTTGAATTTATTTTAGACAGCCTCCATCTAGCATTCCTAACTGATTGAGGAAGAAGGTATGTTTCTTCTCATCCAAAGGCTTGGTGAAAATATCTCCCCTTTGCAAATCAGTTGGGATATATTGAAGTTCAATTTTGTTTTTCTCAACATTATCCCTTAGAAAATGATGCCTAATTTCTATGTGTTTTGTCCTACTATGGAGGACTGGATTTTGTGCTATGGAGATAGCACTAGTGTTATCACAAAAGATTTTAGACTTCTCAAAGTTGTAACCATAGTCTAGGAGTTGATTTTGTATCCACAAGATTTGTGAGCAACAACTACCTGCAGTCATATATTCAGCTTCAGTAGTTGAAGTTGACACAGATGTTTGTTTCTTAAAAAACCATAAGACAAGTCTATCACCAAGAAACTGACAAGTTCCACTGGTGCTTTTCCTGTCTATTCTGCATCCAGCATAATCAGCATCTGAAAATCCAATTAAGTCAAATGCTGAATCTTTTGGATACAAGAGACCTAGATTTGGACAACATTTCACATACCTGAGAATCCTCTTTACTAAGGTTAAGTGTGACTCTCTAGGGCTTACTTGGAACCTGGCACATATGCATGTAGCAAACATTATATCAGGTATACTAGTTGTAAGGTACAATAGAGAGCCAATCATTGCTCTATATGTTGTCTGATCAACATATTTTCCGTGTTCATCAGCATCTAATACAGCATTAGTAGGCATAGGTGTGTTCATACAAGATGCTTCAGACATACCAAACTTCTTAACCAGTTCCTTTGCATACTTGGTTTGAGAAATGAATATGCCTTCAGCATGTTGTTTGACTTGCAATTCTAGAAAGAAGGAAAGCTCACCCATGCTACTCATTTTAAATTTAAAGTGCATCAGCTTGGAAAACTTTTTGCACAAATTTGAATCAGTAGAACAAAAGATAATATCATCTACATATATTTGTACTAGTAGGGTATTGGACTTATGGGTTCTAATAAAAAGAGTTTGGTATACTCTACCCCTTATAAAATCATTTTCCAGAAGAAAGCATGCTAGGGTCTCATACCATGCTCTAGGAGCTTGCTTTAGACCATATAAAGCTTTATGCAATTTGAACACATGATTAGGGTAAGTTGAAGAGATAAAACCTGGAGGTTGTCTAACATAGACTTCCTCTTTGATGTCTCCATTGAGAAAAGCACTCTTCACATCCATTTGGTAGACCTTGAATCCCTTGTGAGCAGCATAAGCTAGGAATATTCTGATGGCCTCTAACCTTGCAACTGGTGCAAAGGTCTTGTCATAGTCTATTCCTTCTTCTTGAGAGTAGCCTTGAGCAATTAGCCTTGTCTTGTTCCTTACAATGACTCCCTGATCATCCAACTTGTTCCTGAACACCCATTTTGTTCCAACAATGGAGTGATCCTTAGGCCTTTGAACTAGTTCCCAAACTTTATTCCTCTCAAATTGATGCAATTCCTCTTGCATAACAATGATCCAGTGGGGATCTTGTTCTGCATCTTGAATTGATTGAGGCTCAACTTGAGATAGAAAGCAAGTGAGCATCAGGTTCTGGTTGACCTGATTTCTGGTTTGCACACTAGTTGACATGTCTCCAATTACTTGGGAAATTGGATGATCTCTTGTTGTTACTAGATCAATAGGGGGTGTTGATTGTTCACCAACCATTATTGTTGTTTCCTCTTGTGGAGCAGCAACTGGTTCTTTTAGATTTGGCACATCCTCTTCATCATCACTGCTCTCATCCTTTTGCTTGATAGGTGAAAAAACTATATCCTTTTCTTTAACCTGTAATCTATCAATACTTTCTGAAAGAGAGTGTACCTGCAATGGTTCTATGGTAGAAGCAGACGTCTCCTTATAAAACATGTTAGTCTCATCAATAGAAACATGAACAGATTCTTCTATTTTAAGAGTTGATTTATTATATACCCTATAAGCCTTGCTGATCATGGAGTATCCAAGAAACACCCCTTCATCAGCTTTATCTTAGAATTTTGCTAAATATTTCTTGTCATTATTGTGTATATAACAAATGCAGCTAAAAATTCTGAAATAGTCTACTTTAGGTTTCTTCCCTTTGAGCAATTCATAGGGAGTCTTGCCCTTCAGTTTATGTATTAGGCTTCTACTCAACACATAGTTGGAGGTGTTCACTGCCTCAGCCCAAAAGGATAGAGGTAGATGAGCATCTGTCAACAATGTAGTAGCAGATTCAATTAGGGTTCTATTTTTCCTTTCAGCTACCCCATTTTGTTGAGGAGTTCTAGGAGCTGAGAAAGTATGCCTTATCCCTTCACTCTGACAGAACTCTTACATAAGAAGAGAATCAAACTCTGTCCCATGGTCACTTCTGATCAGGGCAATGTGAGTATTGAACTCAATCTGTATACATTTGAGAAACTCTGTCAGACACTTAAAGTTATCAGACTTCTTTCTCAGAAAGAATACCCAAGTGAATCTGGAGAAGTCATCTACAATCACCAAAGTATAAGATTTTTCTCCTAAGCTTTGTACTGTAATGGGTCCAAAAATATCCATGTGTAACAGATACAAAATCCTAGGTGAATCACTCTTATTAAGTGACTTAAAACTATTTTTAGTTTTCTTGCCTAATTAACAAGCCTTGCAAAGTCCTTCCTTCTTGTAGGGGCCAGAAGGTAGTCTTCTATCAAGGTTGTCCTTGGATAGCCTAGAAATAGTTCTAAGGTTAATATGCCCTAGTCTCTTATGCCATAGTATATTAGGTCTAGATATGGAATTGAACAAGCAGATAACTACTTTAGATGAATGAAAATCTACTATGTAAATGTTACCTTTTCTGTTACCTGTCAACACCGTTGTGTTGTCTTATGACTTGTTCTTGCATATAGCTTTGTTGAAAGTCACTTGATATCCTTCATCACAAAGTTGACTGATGTTGATCAGGTTGTGCTTCAGTCCTTCCACATATGCCACCTTCTTGAAAGTGACTGAACCTATCTGAACAGCACCATATCCTTTGGTTTGACCAAAATTTTAATCACCAAAAATTACTTTGGGTCCAAGTTTGGTTAGGAAGGATGATAGATTCTCCTTGTTCCCTGTCATGTGCTTTGAGCACCCACTATCCAGATACCATTGCTGGTTTGATGTTGGATAGGTCTTCACCTACACATAAATAACTTATATGTTTTTGACCAAGTTTACCTTGGGTCTAGGTTGAAAGCATTTAAATTCAGAAATGAAAGACAACCCTGGCTGACTCTTATATCCTTCAGGATGGTATCTCCTAGGAGGTACTATACATTCAGTATAAGGGTTGAAGCTTTGGGATGAGGGACTTCTAGGATTGACTTGATATTTACCTCTGAAAGATAGTTCAAAGCTCTAAGCTCCGTTCGACAATCTTCGACTTGAGTTCGACAATCTTGGGTCAGATCGTCGAGCTCCGTTCGAAGATCGACAATACCAGAGTTCAGAGTTCAGAAGTCGTCGATCTGAGTTCGACGATCCAGCCTTGGATCACCGAGCTCTGTTCGACGATCGTCGAGCTCTGTTCGATGTTTTCTGTTGAACTTGATTTTCCTTAGGTAAATCTGGATTCTTCCTAGCTACCTATACAACACCCTTTCCTTTATCAGAAATAAATTTAATTGGGGTTGTTAATACTATAGGTTGGCTGGATGAAGCACCCAAGCCCAGTGTACTGTTGAATCTTGAGTTCACTGTGCTTGTAATGTCCATCAGTCTGATGCTTCTCCCATTAAGGGATTCTTCAAACTGCTTGGCCTTAGATAGTTCACTTTTCAGTGCAGCTATCTCCTCCCTATAGCACTCTAACTCCTCAGAGAGTTTGAGGTTATTTGATTTTAGGACACTGTAGTCAGATAATTGATTTCTGAGAGAGATTATCTCTTTCTCAGACCTTAGAAATCTAAACACAGTGTCTTAAATTCAATTTTTAAGTCCTCAGAAGTAAAATCAAAAGATTTTATTACCTAATCCTCTTCAGATCCAGTTTCAGCTTTAGAATCAAACTCTTATTCTGCATCAGAGTTTTGCTGGGAGGCATTGATTGCCATCATGCAGAATTCTTTTTCCTCAGCATCATCCTCATCATCACTTGAGCTGGATGAGGCTTCTGATTCTTCTTAGTGTCACTCCAGATTTCTGCTACAAATCCCTTCCTTGTATGTCTATTTTTGTTGGATGAGGATCTGTTGCTGTTGTTCTTTATGAAGTCCTTGTCTCTTCTTCTCTCATTTCTGTCCTTCTTGTCCTTGTTTTTATTCTCTAGACAGTCAGGCACAATGTGGCCTAGCTTCTTGCATCCAAAGCAGAAGATTTCTTTGTTGTTGGACCTATCATATCTAGGCTTCTCATGCCCTTTGAATGACTTCTTTCTGAAGTCCTTCCTTGCCATCTTATAGAATCTTTTGGCAAGTAGACTTAGGAGCTCATCATTTCCTTTAGATTTGTCTTCAGGCTCCTCTTCTGTAGCTTTGAAGGCTATGGTCTTCTCCTTTCTGATGACTGAAGAAGTAGCCTTTTGTTCTTCTTCCCTATTCTTGATGAGCAGCTCATAAGATTTGAGCTTGCCTAGAAGAGCCTCTGTGATAATTTCATTTAGGCTTCTGGCATCTTTAATTGGCCAGATCCTTGAATCCCAAGTGCTGGGGAAGCACATTAGGATCTTGTCATTGAGTTCAGTGAGTGTCATTTCCTTGTCCAATGACTTTTACTCTCTGACTATCAGACTGAGCCTGGTGTACATATCTGCAACTGATTCAGCTTCACCTTTCTTGAAGTTCTCATATTGGGATACGAGATGGGATCTCCTGTCCTTTCTTTCATCAGCAGATCCTGATACAATTTCTTAAAGCTTATCCCATATGTCTTTAGCTGAGCAGCATTCAGATACCTTTTGGAATATCTCATCAGACATAGTTTGAGCAAGAATATTCATGGCCTTTGCATCTACAGTTTTCCACTTCTTTATTTCAGCATCTGTTCCTGAGGGAGGTGGAACAGCACTTGTGCTTGTGGTCTCTGGAGGTCTTTGAAACACCGTCAAAACAGAATTGAAAATGTACTCATCAATAGAATTCATGTATAATCTAATCCTTGCCTTCCAAAGTGCAAACTTGGAAAGATTACACACTGGAGGTCTGGTGCTAGCATAGTCTTTGTTCTGTGCCATGTATTTATATAAAATTAAATATAATGAAAATAACCATCTTAAAGGATTGATCTTATCAAGGATCTTTTGGTTCAGGTGTTAGCGTGTATGAACAACCAACCTCCCTCTGATACCAATTAAATGTGAGAGAAAGATCTACCTTGACTCTAGAGGGGAAGTGAATAGAGTATTTTAAAATAATGTTTACGATTAAAGATTATAAGGCAGTGGAAGATTTAATTTAATTATATGTATAAAGTTCTTATAGAAAAACAAAGTTAAAGCAAGAAATAAGAATCACACAGCACACAGCAATAACAAACACACAGCAAGCAGAAGACACAAGGATCTATAGTGGTTCCCCAAAACATGGGTACATCCACTCTTCTACCACCCTTGGTAGGAATTCCCTACAGGATGAGTTGATCAGGTGTCCTGAGCACCAATGAGCTTTTGATAAGGTGCTCAAAAACTAGATCTAGATTTTTTTTATAAGGTGTCTTGCCACCACTGAGTTTTGACATGGCTCACAGAACAAGATTCAGAACTTTTGAAGGGAGTTTTGATAACCCTTTTACAGCAGAAAAAAAAGAAAGAGATGATGATGTCTTCTCTGTCTCAAATCAAATGAGAGAAGACTAGTGGATTGTTGATGTTGTAAAAGCTCCCCCTGAGATGTAGAATGGTTCAGGAGTGAAAGCTTTGCTAGGGTGATAAGCCTTCAGAAGCTTCAAGTCTCCAGCAGAAGATGATTCCAGCAGATGCTGAAATATTTGGTGTCTGGAGTCCTTGATGTTGAAGCCTTTGAACACTTAAAGATTCAGTAGATTTGTAAATCACAGAAGTTGAAATCTTGATAAGATAAATTGTGTTGTTCAATCTTCTGTAATATAATCTAATTCTTCTGTATCTCTTTGTATTGTCTGTGTTGATCACTGTATCTTGTGTATATTGTGTATCTGTCATATGAGAATGAATACTGAAGGAGTATATCAGATATTCTCTTAGACGACCGTTTAATCAGTCATAAATGACTTCCATAATAGATAACTATATCTGGGGAAAGTCCTAAGCAATATTCCATTTAGTCTTTCCTTGAAACTTGCATCAGATTGATTAAAACGGCTAGAAAATACTTTGCAATCAATGCAGGAATTAATTCTTATTATAATCCATAACTGTCCTTGAATTTGAATTCTGAAGGCGTCTATCTCTCACAGAAATCGTCGATCTGAGCTCTACGATCGTTGAACTGAGCTCAGAGACTGGATTAACACAGCAAACAGAAAATGTCGAACTGAGCTCTACGATCGTCGAACTGAGCTCAGCGATTGTGAAAAAATAACTGAAGACAGATCGTCGATCTGAGCTTGAAGATCATCGACCGGAGATCGACGACTTAGCAGGGTTGAGCTCAGAGAGCGTCGAACGGAGTTCGACGTTTCAACGAGCTGAGGTCGACGAAAATTGTCTTTATCTCAGCTCTAAGTCTTGATCTTTGAATGGTCCTGGGGGCAGCTTCAAACCTAAGTTCTAAGCCCTAGAGTCATTCTAATTTGACCTTTTCAACTATACATCTAGGTGAAACAAAATTCCTAAAAACATAGTGATCCTTGCCCAAATTAGTAATAGGATGTTCCAACAGGCCTTATCGACCTCTATCCCCTTAATCTAAATCTTATGGCAGAGGACCAAACCTCCTTGAACCATAGAGCTGCACTTCTCCAAATTTAAAACAAGATGTGTGTCCTCGCATCGCTGGAGGACACGATCGAGATTACGAAAATAATCCGGGAATGAGCATCTGAATACAGAAAAGTCATCCATAAATACTTCCATAATATCTTCTACTAGCTCGCAAAAGATTATTAGCATACATATTTGGAATGTAGATGGCGCATTGCAGAGGCCAAATGGCATTCTTCGGTAGGTGAAGGTGCCAAACGGGCAAGTAAAAGTTGTTTTCTCTTGGTCTTCTGAGGAAATGGTGATTTGGAAAAACCCTGATAAACCATCGAGAAAACAATAAAATGGATGACCGGAAAGACGCTCGAGAATCTGGTCAAGGAACGGTAGTGGGAAATGGTCCTTGCGGGTGACATCATTAAGTTTGCGATAATCGATGGACACACGCCAACCCGTAACAGTATGAGTTGGGACGAGCTCGTTGTGCTCATTAGCCACTATGGTCAGACCGCCCTTCTTGGGCACAACATGAATGGGACTAACCCGTGCACTATCAGAAATGGCATAAATAATCCCCGCATCTAGTAATTTAATTATTTCAGTTTTCACGACGTCTTTCATGTTTTAGTTAAGACGTCCCTGCGGCTAAATGGTTTTGCGGCAATTATCATTTAAGAAAATTTTATGAGTGCAGAAAGATGGGTTAATCCCCTTAAGGTCAGAAATTTGCCACGCAATTATGTGACAAGGTTTAAGCAAAACCTCCAATAAATCGGAGGTCTCCGAATCACTTAAATGCAAAGAAATGATTACTGGGAGTGTATCATTTTACCCAAAAAAGGCATATTTGAGGGATTCGGGTAATGGTTTGAGATCTAGGTCGGGTGGTTCTTCTAGCGAGGTTTTAGTGCTAATGTCTTTTGAACCAATTGGTTCAAAAGGCATATCCGTAGATGCATCCTCATCGCAATAAAAATTTTCGAGTGAAAAAATATCATCGTTTAAAAACTCAGACTCGAAAACCGGAGAAGAACAATCTCCATAAAAAAATCTAAAGAGTAGCAGAAATCGTCGCTAGGCGACGAGTCTTCCATTGAGGGGTTAATAGAAAAAGTAACTTGGTTGTCTCCTACCTGATGGAGAAGATGACCGTTACTTACATCGATTAGCGCATGTGAGGTTGCGAGGAAAGGGCGGCCGAGTATTATTTGTAACTCAGCGTCTTCCTCGATGTCTAAGATGACGAAGTCCACCGGGAAGGTGAACTTATCTACTCGGACAAGGACATCCTCAACTACCCCAATGGGGAACCTAACCGAGCGATCCGCTAGTTGGATGTGCATATTTGTAGGAGCAGGAGTACCCAAACCTAAACGCAGTAATAGCGAGAACGACATCAAATTAATGCTCGCGCCGAAGTCTGCCAAGGCGTATTTTACTAATACATCGCCAAAAAGGCACGGGATGGAAAACCGTCCCGGGTCGTTTTGTTTTGTGGGCAACTTATTAGTAAGAGCCGCCGAGCAGACCGCGTTAAGAGAAATATGCGAAATATCTTCAAGTTTTCGTTTGTTAGAAAGAAGCTCTTTTAAAAATTTTGCATACTTAGGCATTTGCGAGATGGCCTCGCAAAAAGGAACATTAATATGAATTTTTGTAAGTAATAAAATAAATTTTTCATATTCCGCGTTAACTCGCTCGTTATCTAACTTATGCGGGTAGGGCAACACCTTGTTTAAAATAGTTATGTCGTTTAAAATTTTGGAAGGGCTGCGTAATCGAAGAGGAGGGAAGAGGGGTCGGAGGTGAAATATGTACCTAGGGATCGATCCGTTTTGGATCGACCACCTCCTTACTGCTACGGAGGGTTATAGCATTAGCATTCTCCCTTGGATTGGGCTCCGTATTCCCTGGTAGTGCCCCCAGAGCGCGTTGCGACATAAGTCGTGTAACACCTCTACCCGTCAAGAAGAATATAATAGAGGGTCCGGTCGGGGCCCCACACCATATTCCACAAACAGGAGGAGATGCTACGAAATAATATCAATGAAACAACGCATCCTAACACAGAACATTCTAGCGGAAGCTTCACGGTTGAAAACTTGTACTCAAGTACAACAAGAAATGTCCACTAAAAACATAGGAATGTATACAACCAAAGCGTCTGGCCTTAAGGCCTTACAAATTTCTCTTAACAAGGTGTGGTTTACAGACATCGGCACGCAGGCCGACCACACATGAACAAGAAGAAATAAGACAAAGCTTTCAAGGGCAGCAACGCAGCTTGGGCTTCAGCACGTTAAGTCCCGCTCGGACCAGCACCTCCTGTACCTGCAAGCATCAATCCACTAAGCAGTGGTAAATAGGGCAACGGTCAGCATACAGCTAACCAATTATAACGACCCTGCCCCTGGCACGGGGCAACGGAATTCCATCCCTGCATAGAATATTTCAAACATGATATATATATATATATATATATAGCAAACCACGCAAGACGTGCACGACCACACAGTCAATACATATCACAAACGTCGGCACGAAGGCCCGACACTCCGGGCTCTCAGGGCATATTCGGGTTTACTAGAAATACCGGATCCCACCAATGAGCATTCTAGTCTTGATCGGCACACAAGCCGTCGACTCTCGCTATGTGATCCTAACAGGGCCTGAAGCACCCAAGGTTAGACAACCATAACGCGGGTGCAGATCCGTCTTTCCCGTTGCTCATATCATCAGACTCACGACTGGACTGACGCGGGTACAGCTTCACCTTGCCCATCCACCACAAGAGTTGAACCCAACTCGCACAATTTCCTAGACTTCTTCCAGTACTTCCTGCTGCACCAAGCGATAGGTATGCACCACCGATTGCACACAAACAATAAAATACTCGGAGATTCCTCCGAATGCAAACAAGCATCACCAATCCATACCAGCACGTCCAGATGGCTTCACACAGCATGCCTAGATCTGTACTCTCATTCGGGATTCTAACAAGGGGGACTTCACAAATCTACCCCAAGGGACACCTCAACCCACCGCACACTCGCGGGGACGGGTTTTCCCTATGCAAATGCAGGAAAGTAGGACTTCACATATCCAAGACGGAAATCGTTACCCTTGTAAGTCTCCTCGGAGCCATGAAGAGAATTGAGACGGATGAAAGCCTTCGCAGCAGCCTTGCCTTCGCAAATCCGAACTCGGCTCTCGATTTGGACCACCGCAACACCACCGGCGGCCGGATTCCTCTTCTTCTTCCTTGCCTTGCTCTCCTCTCTCTCTTAACTTTAGAAAGAGAATCATAAAACTCAAATGAGCTTTCTCTTCTACAATCCCGGCCTTATCAACCGAGGGAAGAGCCCAGACCATTTGATCTTGGTCAAAGAAAACGAACAGCTCTAATCAGCCCTAAATTTGATTTCCTGGGCCGAACACGGGTAGTGCCACGCCCGTGTCACAGGTCGTGTTCCTGAAGCGGTGCACAACCGACTTAAGCCAAACTAGAACACGGGTGTCGACACGCCCGAAACACGCCCGAGACACGCCCGTGTCGACATATGACACGCTCGTGTCAAGGGGCGTGTTCCCCCATCGAGACGGAAATCAGCATTTTCCCCGAGAACACACAGCCTCTTGACACGCCGTGTTACACTTTAACACGCCCGTGTCACGATCGACACGGCTGGGCCTCCACGCCATGTCCTTCTCAGGACAATCTGGTTAATAATTCAACATGACACGCCCTGGGACACGCCCGTGTCCCAGGCTGTATCGATGTGTCGATACTCAATGATCGTCGACTCACCGATCGTCGACAAAGAATAACACGCCTTGGGACACGCCCGTGTCCCAGGCCGTGTACCCTTGACATGCCCTGGGACACGCCTGTGTCCCAGACCATGTCAGCCAGCCTGAACCTTAATTTGCCCTTTTGAGATTTCTGGGGTGTTACAATCCTCCTTTCCTTAACAAAATTTCGTCGCGAAATTTTAAGAAAGAAGGGAGATAAATATATAACACAATATGAGACATATATGTTTCTTACAAACGTGTGAACAGGTTACGAAAATAACTCGGGAAACTCGGCTCGCATGGTCTGCTCTCGCTCCCATGTTAGCTCTTCTCGGCCACAATTGTCCCACCGGACTTTGACCATCCCGATTGTTTTGTTCCGCAACTGTTTCTCGGCTCGATCCTCGATCCGAATGAGCCTCACCTTTGTCGTAAGCCCATACTCAACCGGCACCCGATCATTCTCAATCACGTGAGCTGGATCCTTGACTGCTTTTTGGAGTACTGAGATGTGGAACACATCATGCAGTCCGCCTAATTCTGATGAAATAGCTATTTGATAGGAAGCTTCCCCAACTCGCTCCACCAATTTAAACGAACCAAGGTATCGCGGACTTAGCTTTTTCAACCGCCGAATCCGAGATACGCCTTTGAAGGGTTTAATCTTTAAATAGACCCAGTCACCCACCGCGAACTCCACGTTCCGGTGCTTAGCATTGTAATACTTGGCTTGCCGATCCTAGGCTATTAGTAGCCTCTCTCGAATAGAGCGTATAGTTGAGGTAGCATCCTCGAATTCCTTTTGTCCCAAAAGTTTGGCCTCGCGAGCTTCTGCCCTAGCTAGCGGTGTATGACACTTACGCCCATACAGAGCTTCAAACAGTGCCATGCCGATGCTCGTTTGGTAGCTATTATTATAGGCAAATTCCACCATAATAAGATGATATTCCCATTTCTTACCGAAGTCCAGGGCGCACATACGGAGCATATCCTCCATTCTTCTTTTGGTTCGTTCAGTTTGACCATCCATTTGCGGATGAAAGGCCTTACTGAATGCTAACTTCGTGCCCAACAGCTGATGAATTAGCCTCCAATCTTTCGAAGTAAATCTCCCATCTCGGTCACTTACGATGCTCCGGGGAACACCATGCAATCGAACAATTTGCTCCACATAGAGCTTTGCCAACCTTTCCACTAAATCGTCCCACTTATTCGGTAGAAAGTGAGCCACCTTTGTCAACCAGTCTACAATCACCCAGATTGAGTCATTCCCACGTTGCGATCTCGGTAACCCGTGCATGAAATCCATGGAAATATCCTCAAATTTCCACTGCGGAACTGGCAATGATTTCAGGAAACCACTCGGCCGTTGACATTCTGCCTTTACCAAAGCACAAGTACGACACATAGCCACATACGCAGCTATGTTCTTCTTTAACCCAGGCCACCAGAACAATTTCTTCATGTCCTTGTACATTTTTGTTCTCCCAGGGTTAATTGAGTACTTTGTAAAGTGGGCTTCATATAACAATTCTTCTCGCAATTTACCCGTAAAAAGGATGCACAATCGGCCATCCTTCCGTAATAAACCATCATCCAAGGAGAATTGGTCGCCCGACCCATCCTTTGCATAGCGCTGGAGACTTTCATCCAACTCTGTTGCCCGCCGAACTCTGTTTGCAAGGTCATATTGAACCTCCATCCAGTTCAAGCGTGCATCGGCCGAAGAATCCCTCTCAACACAAGATATCTCCAAAGCTTCTAACTCTTGGATTAGACGCTCGACATGTATCCGCAACCAACTTGCCCGCACCGGAGTTCGACGACTCAAGGCATCAGCGACAACATTTCCCTTTCCATGAACATAGTGAATATCGAAGGTATAATCCCCTAGGAATTCCATCCACCTACTTTGTCGCATATTCAAATCCTTTTGATCGAGAAGAAACTTTAGGCTTTTATGATCTGCATAAATATCTACCTTTACGCCATAAAGATAGTGCCGCCACAACTTTAGTGAAAAGATCACCGCCGCCAACTCCAAGTCGTGGACGGGGTAATTACGCTCATGCACCTTTAATTGACATGAGCCATAGGCGATCACCTTGCCAAACTGCAGGAGAATGCAGCCTAAGCCGCTCCCTGACGCATCGCTTTATATCTTAAAGCCGTCTGTTCCACACGGTGACGTCAAAACAGGCGTCATGGTCAAACGACTCTTTAGCTCCTCAAAAGCTCGAGCGTACTCCAGCACCCAAACGAACTTCTGATCTTTTCTCGTCAACGTAGTCAAAGGCAAAGCAATCCGGGAGAAGTTCTCCACAAATCATCTATAGTAGCCTGCCAGTCCAAGAAAACTTCTGACTTCGGCGACCGAATACATCACTGGCCAATCACGAATGGCACTTATCTTTGTCGGATCCACCGCTATACCCTCTCCACTTACCACATGGCCCAGAAAAGCCACCGACGAGAGCCAGAACTCACACTTAGAGAACTTGACATACAACTTATTTCTCCGCAAGGTATGCAATACAAACCGCAAATGGTTTGCATGATCTTCCTCCGACTGAGAGTACACGAGGATATCATCAATGAATACAATCACAAACAGATCCAAGTATTCGCGGAACGTTCGATGCATGAGATCCATTAATACCGAAGGCGCATTACATTAGCCGAAAGGCATCACTGTAAACTCATAATGACCGTAGCGTGTGCCAAATGTTGTCTTGGGAATGTCACCTTCCCTAATCCGCAATTGGTAATACCCGGATTTCAAATCCAACTTAGAATAGACGGTTGAGCCCACTAGCTGATAGAATAAGACATCGATCCGTGGAATCGGATACTTGTTTTTCTCCGTCAGCTTATTCAGTCCACGATAATCAATACATAGCCTCAAACCACCGTCTTTCTTTTTCACAAAAGGAACAGGCGCGCTACAAGGTGACATACTTGGGCATATGTATCCCTGCTCCAACAGCTCTTGCAACTGAACTTTCAGTTCGGCCATCTCTTTTGGTGCTACCCGACACGGCGAATGGGCCACAGGCTTCGCACCTGGCACCAGCTTGATAGCGAAGTCGATTTCCCTTTGGGGAGGTAACCCCGGAAGATCCTTTGGAAACACATCAGCATACTCCGACACAATCGGCACTTCACTCACACTGGCCTTTGGCACCACCGCCTCTACGAGTGTGAAGAACAACTCTGCACCCTTTCGAACTGCCTTAACGACTTGGAGAGCAGATAACAACATCCCACTCATCCCTTGTATACCAATGAACTTGGTCTCTTGTTCGCTATTCTGCCCGAGTGTGACCTCTTTTGAAGTGCAATTTATACAGGCACGCTGCTCTGACAGCCAGTCCATACCAAAGATTATATCAAATTCCTTGATCGACAATACTAATGTTTCCACCTTGAACTCCCGACTCCCTATCTTGACCTGAATACCGCAGGCTTTATCCGCGCACATCAAACATCCATTAGGTAACAACACCTTTACACTGTCTGTCGTGGTCCGGATAGGTACCACGATACGAAAGATGAAATCTTCAGATAGGAACGAATGTGAAGCACCTGTATCAAATAGTTCTTGCGCCGGATACTCTCGTATAAGGACAAACCCTAAAACATCACAATCAAAACAAGCACAACACACAGTATAAAATAATATAAAAAGTGCGCGCACCTGTGATTACATCAGCCTGCTTAATAGCCTCCTATTGTCCAAGGTTGAAGACCATGGGCTGCGCGTGCGAGGAAGAAGACTCCACCACAGTCTTCCCTTTCTTCGCATAAGACACTCCCGTCTTCTTGTCACCTTTTGGAGGACCAACTCGGCAATCCTGTGCGATGTGTCCCAACTTCCCACACGTAAAACAAGCACGAGATCCATACCCAGATGTCTCTGCCACAGTCGCAGAAGTAGCTTATCAAGAAGACTTGGACTTCTTTCCCCATCTCTTACGGTACCCAAACTTCTCCAGACGCGGCGGCTTGAACTCTTGCTTTATCATAGCCAAGGTCCCTTTTTCCTGCTCCCTATTCATGTCCGTCTCCAAAGACCGAGCCGTACAGACTAAGGCTTGAAATCCCTGACTCACAGAAATCGAGAGCAAATACCGCAGCTCATCTCGCAGTCCCGCATAAAACCTACTAGACTTACGCTCTTCTTCAGCAAAGATTGTACCAGCATATCTTCCCAAATGTGTGAACTCATATAGGTAATCATCCACACTACGATCTCCTTGAGTTAACCGCTGAAATTCCATTTCCATCGATATTCTTTGCTGCATTGGTACATGTTGTGCCAATAATAACCGAGAAAATTCGTCCATCAAGACCTCTGCAAGTTGTCTACCGGCCATGTGATGCATTTCAATCTCATCCCACCATAAACAAGCCTATCCTTCCAGTAGGAAAGTGGCCAACATAACCTTCTATCCCTCCTCAACATTAATCTCTCTAATGATCCTCTTAATCCGTGCAAGCCAATCCTCTGCTTGGGCCGGCGACCCAGCTCTAGTAAATTACAGAGGATTGAAGCTCAGGAATTGCTTCAATTGTTGATCTGCTACCCGCAGACCAACTATAGCTTCTGGCGGTTCTGGCCGTACCCCAGCATGCGTTGGCACCACTGTAGGACGTGCATGCCCAGACTGCTGCGCATTCATCACAGCCAGTACCGTTTCCGTGATGAAACGTACCGTTTCAGCTGATGGAGGAGGTGTGGGCACCTCAGCTGGTGCCGGACTTTCGACAGAATGTTGTGGTTCGGATTGACCCGCAACACTTCTAGTCACCTATATGTGTAAAACACACAATAAAGCGACCAAATAAAACGACAAACATACAAAAAGAATACACAAGTTCAACAAACAAGTGTATTTGCATTCCTAAGTGGACATTCTTGAGGTCAAGTTCAGTATTATAACAACGACACTGACATGTGCTCGCCACCCCTCAAAAGAATTCGTCCGCAAATTCGGAAGAGATCGACCAACAAGCTGATACCAAATTGTAACACCTCTACCCGTCAAGAAGAATATAATAGAGGGTCCGGCCGGGGCCCCACACAATATTCCATAAACAGGGGGAGACGCTACGAAATAATATCAATGAAACAACGAATCCTAACACAGAGCATTCTAGCGGAAGCTTCACGGTTGAAAACTTGAACTCAAGTACAACAAAAAATGTCCACTAAAAACATAGGAATGTATACAACCAAAGCGTCTGGCCTTAAGGCCTTACAAATTTCTCTTAACAAGGTGTGGTTTACAGACATCCGCACGTAGGACGGCAACACATGAACAAGAAGAAACAAAACAAAGCTTTCAAGGGCAGCAACACAGCTTGGGCTTCAGCCCGCTAAGTCCCGCTCGGACCAGCACCTCCTGCACCTGCAAGCATCAATCCACCAAGCAGTGGTAAATAGGGCAACGATAAGCATTCAGCTGACCAATTATAACGACCCTGCCCCTGGCACGGGGCAGAGGAATTCCATCTCTGCATTGCATATTTCCAACGTGATATATATATAGCAAACCACGCAAGACGTGCATGACCGCACAATCAATACATATCACAAACGTCGACACGATGGCCCGACGCTCCATGCTCTCAGGGCACATTCGGGTGTACCGGAAACAACGGATCCCACCAATGAGCATTTTAGTTTTGATCGACACGCAAGCCGTCGACACTCGCTATGTGATCCTAACAGGGCCTTAAGCACCAAAGGTTAGACAACCATAACGCGGGAACTGATCCGCCTTTCCCGTTGCTCATATTGTCAGACTCACGATTGGACTGACGCGGGTACAGCTTCACCTTGCTCGTCCACCACAAGAGTTTAATCAACCTAGCACAATTTCCTGGACTTCCTCCAGTACTTCCTGTTGCACCAAGCGACAGGTATGCACCACCGATTGCACACAAACAATCAAGTACTCGGAGATTCCTCTGAATGCAAAAAAGCATCACCAATCCATACCAGCACATCCAGATGGGCTTCATACAGCATGCCTAGATCCATACTCCCATTCTGGATTCTAACAAGGGGGACTTCACATATCTACCCCAAGGGACACCACAACCCACCGCACACTCGCGGGGACGGGTTTTCCCTATACAAATGCAGGAAAGTAGGACTTCACATGTCCAAGACAGAACTCGTTACCCTTGGAATTCTCCTCGGAGCCATGGAGAGAATTGAGACGGATGAAAGCCTTCGCAGCAGCCTTGCCTTCGCAAATCCGAACTCGGCTCGCGATTTGGACCACCGCAGCACCACTGGCGGCCGGATTCCTCTTCTTCTTCCTTGCCTTGCTCTCCTCTCTCTCTCTTCACTTCAGAAAGAGAATGATAAAACTCAAATGAGCTTTCTCTTCTACAATCCCGGCCTTATCAACCTAGGGAAGAGCCCAGACCATTGGATCTTGGTCAAAGAAAACGAACGGCTTTGATCAGCCCTGAATTTTATTTCTTGGGCCGAACACGGGTAGTGACACGCCCGTGTCACAGGCCGTGTTCCTAAAGCGGTGCACAACCGACTTAAGCCAAACCAAAACACGGGTGTCGACACGCCCGAGACACGCCCGTATCGACATCTGACACGCCCGTGTCGAGGGGCGTGTTCCCCCATCGAGACGGAAATCAGTATTTTCCCCGAGAACACACGGCCTCTTGACACGCCGTGTTACACTTTGACACGCCCGTGTCACGATCGACACGGCTAGGCCTCCACACCGTGTCCTTCTCGGGATAATCTGGTTAATAATTCAGCATGACACGCCCTGGGACACGCCCGTGTCCCAGGCCGTGTCGATGTTTCGATACTAAACAATCGTCGACTCACCGATCGTAGGCAAAGAAGAACATGCCCTGGGACACGCCCATGTCCCAGGCCGTGTACCCTTGACACGCCCTGGGACATGCCCGTGTCCCAGGCCGTGTCAGCCAGCCTGAACCTTAATTTGCCCTTTTGAGATTTCTGAGGTGTTAGAAGTCACGCCAGCTGTCCGACCTGTATTTCTAAATTTTTGAGCGATCCGGTGATTTTTCGAATATTGGACTCGTTGGACGCAACATAACGATTAAAATTTTCCTCCACCGAAAGAGGCTTCGGAGGAGGGGACGGAAAAGAGAGCGCAAAAGGAGGGGGAGGAGGGCGCTGTGCGTTATTCAGGTTACTCCATGAGAAATTTGGGTGGTTCCTCCAGCCCAGATTATAGTGGCTACTATAAGGGTTGTTTTGAAAGGAGGGACGCACCGGATTCCCCATGTAGTCCACGAACTCGTCGACCACGCAGGCATTAGGGGGGAGAAAATAAGGCAGAGTGGAGGAGGCAACAGACATCTCTGCCACCTGCTTAGTTAGCCTTTCGACTTAAAGGGCTAGCTGAGCAGTGGCATCTACTTCATAAAGGACTGTCTGCTTATGGCGCGCCCGTGGGACATTCCATTGATAGGTATTCATAGCAATTTCTTCGAAAAGAGCCTGAGCGGCCTCGGGGGTCTTATTATTCAGAATGCCCCCGACAGCCGCGTCAATCATTTGACGTGTCTGACTGTTCAGTCCATTATACAAAATTTCTACCTGCAACCACGTTGGCAGCGCATGGTGCGGGCACCCGCGGAGAAATTCCTTAAAACGCTCTCAAGTCTCATAAAGTGACTCAGAGTCGTTTTTCACAAAGGAGGAAATGTTCGCCCGCAATCTAGCAGTTTTTGCGGGCGGAAAATATTTAGTAAGGAATTTCTCTGCCAACCCCGCCCAGGTCGTAATGGATCCCCGCAAGAGGGATACCAACCACTCCTTGGCCTTGGACTTAAGGTAGAAGGGAAAAAGGCGCAAACGAATGGCGTCATCAGTGACGCCATTTATCTTGAAAGTATCACAAATTTCTATAAAATTAGACAAGTGGTTATTTGGGTCCTAATCCGGCTGTCCGTCGAACTGCACGGCATTTTGGATCAATTGTATAACACTTGACTAAATTTCAAAATTATTATTTGCCACAGCAGACCAAACAATACTTGACCCCGTATCATCCAAGTTGGGTCGAGCGTAGTAAGACATCGTACGCTCGGCCGCTTGGGAATTATTTGGGTCGGCCATAGAAGAGAAAGAGGGTTCTCTGGTGGATTCTGTGGGGTCTAAAAATGGAATTCGACGTAGAGATCGGATACGCGCAAGAGAGCGGTCGATCTCAAGGTGGAATTCAAGATTTTCAGAACTCGAAGCTTGTCCACGGGTCATACACCCTAAAAAAACAACAAAGGGGATGGATTTTTTTTTGTTATAAATTTTTTTATTTGAAAATAAAATAAATTTAATAGAGTCCCGGATTCGATATAACATCCGTGTTCCCCGGCAACGTTGCCAAAAACTTAATGGCCGTCAAAAAATTAATTGAGTCCCAGATTCGTTGTAGTATAATGGTGAGTATTCCCGCCTGTCACGCGGGTGACCCGGGTTTGATCCATGGCAACTGCGCCAAAAACATGATGGCCGCAGAACAGAGACCGACTATGGGTGGTTCGAAATGGTCAGATTTTGCAGGCCGAGTTAGAAGATCGAGTTTTCTAATGAGAGGAGGACAAGTACACCTATCGCGTATTAATCGGTATTCGGGAGAATACTGCGGTCGTATTGTTCTCGGGGGCGCGTTGATTATATTTACTCTTCTAGGAAGACTATTATCTTACTATCAGTAAGGTGGGATTTTTAGTTAAATTAAAACGGAAAGAAAGAGAGCAGAATTTTAATAAGTTAGTTCGATGACCGGTTAACGCTCGACATCGAATCGGATTAAGACTAAAATAATTCTTAACAATTATTGAACTTAGTTTTTAAATTAATAAAAGGAACTTGGTCGTGGAGGTTCCATAAATATGAGCGCACTTATCTCTAGGAATATTGCTCACCTGAACATTAAGACTATTCGACCGATCATTAGACCGACGAAGGATTCCTCTTTATGCCCGCTTTACGTTAAGAACCCCGCTATTGGGTGGGGAACCAAATCCGGCAGAACTACGCTTTTCCAGTTTCTAGGGGGCGTATGCAGTTCTCTTTACCCAAGGGGGATCGGTCTATACGTGCGGCCTCTCTGCGTTGCGTATGGATAATGGAAATAGAGCCCACACATCGATTATGTGGTCCTACGCGTCGTTAACCCAGTGAAAACCTTAAGTCCTTAAATTAAAATAACAATAAAGATCTTTAATTATTTCAAATCATTTTATATGTCCCAATGCTCTTCGATGCCGAAGGCTAAAAGAGATTAGCCACTCATCGGTATGGGGACGGCTTTATGGTTTTTAGTGAAACGTGAGTTTTGAAATTAAGTACTAAACAATTATAAGAGAAAACACAAAAAACAGGACATTTAGATAAATTGAAGGCTAATTGATGCAGGTACACACGTACACTTCAAAACCATAAAAAAATTAAATAAAGCAAGTCCTACTCAAATGAGTAGGCGGGAAATAAATGCAAGTACAAGTCGTACTCAAACTGAGTAGGCGGTAAATTAAAACAATGCGCCATTTAACTTTTAACGAGTAGGAGAAAATAAATACATAAATAAAAAGAAACAAAGTTATGAAAAATATGAAAATTACAAGTCCCACTCAAATGAGTGGGCAGAAAATTAAAGCAGAGCGCCGTTTAACTCTTAACGAGTAGGCGGAAATAGATGCGCACACGCACACACTCTACATAATTGAGAAAACGATAAAATTGCGAGTCCCGGCTCGAATGAGTGGGCGGGAGAATGAAAGAAGCAAAATTATCACATACACGCGCGCACTCTACATAATTGAAGAAAGCATTAAAACAAAGCAATAAAAGTTATCACCTACACTCACGCACTCTACGTGATTGAAGAAAGCATGAAAGAAAACATGAAAAGTTTGTCTCATATACTCACACACATTAAGTAAAAATAAGAAAAACAAAGTTACCTGAAAATTAAAACAACTTAATTTCTATTCTTAGAACAAGCTAAAAACACATAAAATGATGATATAAAATTTAAAGAAACAAAATTTTTTGAAAACAAAGTTGAAATCAAAGTTGTTGAAAAATTAAAACGTTTACATTTTCATCCTTAGGATTTCATAAAAGTGATGAAAAAGTGAAAATAAAAATTAAAGGAACAAAAAGTTTTACAATCCTAAGACAAAGCTAGGTAAAAAAAACACTTTAAAACTACTTTTACAACTTCATAGGAATGAAAATGTAAGACTTTTAAAAGATTTTCAATACAACTTTGATTTTGGAAAGAACACTTAAACAAAATTTTGCCATTACAATGGCTCATTTTTTAGATAAAAGTCTATAATGAAACCTAACATTACAACATTTTAAAAGCATGAAAGATTAAAACAAGTTACACTAATTATGATTTTCATAAAGAGATAGAATAAGTAAAATAAGAGGATAAAAAGGAGAAAGAAAGTGAGCCACCCAAATCTATTTTCATTCCATGTAGAGAGACAAAGAAAAAAAACAACATTTTTATTTCCATAATTTAAGGTATTATAAACTATTACAAAGCTAATAAAAAAGGCTAAAATAAACATTAGAAGGGAGTGGGGAGAAAATTCTCCTTACATTGGATTGGAAACACCAAGGGCAGCCCACAAGAAGACACACTAAAATTGGCTCAAAAAAGTTAATCATTGGACATTACAAAAAAAATTTATTTATAGGCAAAATTTCGGGTGTGACACGCCCTAGGTCACGGGCGTGACAGGGGGTGTGTCACAGCTGTCGTATTTTACTTGGCTTCTTCTGGTGAGCTGGCGCCATTCTTGAAGGTTCGGGAAGGGCCACGTGGCGGTCACGGGCTTGACATGCTTTTCACGAGCATGTCGAGTAGTGGTCGACGAACTTCGAGCGACGATCGACGATCAGGAAGCTTTTGGAAGGAACACGTGGTGGTCACAGGGGTGACAAACATGTCATGGGCGTGTCGGGGGGGGCGGGGGGGGGGGGGGGGGGGGCGTGACTTGGACAGCTGGCAGTCTGACGTCGGCAGCGTTGAGTGTGAAAAATCGTTGAGTGTCGACATCGACACGGGCGTGATGGGGCTTGGACACGGGCGTGACATGATGGCGTTGAGTGTTGACTGGACAAAGGCGTTGAGTACCTGACATGGGCGTGTCAAGTCAATGGAACGGGCGTGTCAGGTCAAATTTTGACTTTTTCTTAAATTTTCTGGAAAATAAAAATAACTAAGTTAGAAATAAAATTTACAAAATATGAACAATTTATTGAACAAAACAAACAAAAAAGTGCAAAAAATAAAGTAAAATATCATAATAACAATATTATAAAAGTAGGTATAATTACAACTTATCACTTATCCTTAGAACCCAAGTTATTTTTGGGTCCTAGGTTCTTGTTAGTCTTGGAAACAACAGGTTTACCTACAGATTTTCTGATAGGTAAACTACTCTTGGTTTTAACACTTGTGTTAAACCAACAGTCCAAGGCAAAGTGGCCTACCTTTCCACAACACCAACACTCAAATCTGTTATACCTTTTCTTAGGTACATACTTCACAGTTATGTTGCCAACAGTCTTTTTGAGTGTGGGTGCTGGATCAGCAAACCCCATGAATTCCTTTTGAATATGATGGGCTTGCCTATAGAGTGGACTCTTGGCATTTATACACTTGCATAGGTGAACTCCATACTCACAGTGACCATGAGTAGTTTCATGATCATACCTGTTTGTAGAATTCTTCACCTTCCTAAAGAAGATAGGGGGTTTTGCAACTAGAGGCTTAACTATGGCCTTACCTTTTCTTTTTGAATTGGTGGCCCTAGTTCTTCCCTTAAAACCTAGACCAGCCTTCCCTTTTTGTGAGATGAAATTGTCTATTAAGGGTAAGACAGATTTTGATTTGGAGAATTTAGCCACTAGCTCCATTTCTTGCTTAAGATTTGCCTCCAGTTTCTTGATATGATTCTCCTTGAAAGAGATTGTGCCCATCTGAATAACAGTAATATTTTTCAGTTTGGCAACCTCATTGAATTTTAGATCTAATAGCTTTGTTAAATCTACTGCAGCCAGCTTAAGAGACACAATCTCCTTGGTCTGCTCTTTGATAAGAATTTTGCTTCTCTTTAGAGCTTGCAACAATCCACCATACTCATCAATGAGTTTGTGTACATCCCCTTCAGACTCAGAACCATCCACATCTCTTGATGCTGATGCTTCTGATTCTGATCTAGTAAAATAATCAGATACTGTAGGAGAGTTATGTATCTTACTAGGACCATCTTTTTCCAGGCAATGATCATTTTCTGTTAGGGCCATCAGCCCTCTGCAGCAGTATTCTTCCACTCAATTTATGGAGTCCGGCATTTGTAGAAATTCCATCTCCTTAGAATCCTTTTCAGTTGAGAATAACCCATCATATACTTCAGCCTCTTCTTCTTCTCCTGATTCAGATAATGAAGAATCTATCCAGCTTTTCTGCTTTTGGGCAACAAAAGATTTTTCTTTCTTGCCCTTCATTTGTTGCTTCTTCTTATCTTTTGATTCAGCCCTCTTGTCTGGACAGTATGATATGACATGTCCTTGCCTATTACAATAATAACACACAATCTTAGAATTAGATTGTTTACTAGGTTTAGAAGCATACCTGTCTTCCTTAGGAGTTTTCTTTTTATTTTAGTACTCATCCTTGTAAAAGGATGAAGAAGGTCTGTTTCTCCACTTCTTCTTCTTCATGAATCTTTTGAACTTCCTTGTGAAGGCTGCAAAGTCCTCATCTGAGGTCTGGCTGTCTGATGAAGTGTTGTCAGGAATCCCTTCTTCTGCCTCAGCACTCCTTCTGGGAGGAGAAGGAGATTTTCTCCTGCCCTTTCTTGTGCCTTCAGCTTTGAAGGCAACTGACCTTTCCTTGTATTCAGATCTGTTGATTTTCTCTTCATCCTTCCTGGCTGAAAGTTGCATTTCATATGAAAGAAGCTTCCCAAATAGTGTGGGAGGAGGTGTGTCTGCCAGCTTGGCCACTTCTCTGATGGCACAAATCTTGGTGTCCCAATCATTTGTCAGAGATCTCAGAAATTTGTCATTCAGTTTATAAGTGCTGAAGACTCTTCCATAAGTCATCCGCTCATTTACTATCCTAAAGATTTTCTTTTAGCATTCAGCTATGCTGTCATTCTTTTCTTGCCTAAAGCTTTTATACTCCTAATTCAGCATAGATTTTCTATCTTCTCCGACTTCTTCTGTTCCCTCCATATAGACAATAAGAGTGTCCCACATTTCTTTGGAGGTTTTACAATGCACCAGATTCTGAAAGGTGGCATCATCTATGACACTTACAATGATATTCTGTTCCCTTTTATCTAGAGTTGCTAGGATGATTTCATCCTTTGTCATTTCTGAATAACTCTTAGGAGTCTTCATATTTGCATCTAGTGCAGATACCTTCATTAGAATAAAGGGTCCTTCCTGTACTGTGATGTAAATTCTTGGATCAGAAGCTTCCATAAAAAATCTGACCATCTCCTTCCATATGCCAAAACATTCCTTCTTGCAGATAGACAGTTTCAATGATGAAAACTCTTTTTGGTTCTCACTTGAACCCATTCTTGAATTCTTAAAATTGCTTAGGAGATTTACTCAGACTATTAAGTCAATCCTTTTGTAACCTCCCCCTGATATAACTTGAAAGACTTAATTCAAGAGCCTAAACACCTAGAGGGGGTGAATAGGTTCTAATTTTTCCTTTAATATTATAGGCAATTAAACAGATCTTGCTTGGCACAAAAAAAAACATAGAACAGAACATTCACAACACAAAGAACACCAGATTTATAGTGGTTCCCCAAGAAATGGGTACGTCTACTTTCCCCCTTTGCCTATCCAGTAGAGTACTGGATTCAACCTAACTTCTTTACTCTTTCTCAGATCGAAAGATCCTACAACTCAGAACAAAAATGGTTCCTACACCTCAGAAATTTAATAGTCCTACCTCAGATCCTTCCCAGAATCCTACCTCAGGCCTCAGCCCTACCTCAGCCCTTATCTCTAGGCTTACAACTCAGACTTCACAAGTCCTACAACTCAGGCTCACAGCCCTACCTCAGCCTTTATAATTATAGGCTTACAGCTCAGATCTACAACAGATCCTACAAGAAATTGTGTAATAAAAGAGATACAAAAGATATTACCAGATAGATCCCCCTATAAATGTTCTTCTTGATCAGTTCTTCATCTTCAGTCCAAACCATACTTAGCGGTTTCAAAGCTTCTTGATAGAACAAAATAAGGTTGGACTGTTATTGATATAGAAGTCGATCCACTGTCAGCTCCTTCCTTGAATTCAAAATGAGATCTGAATCTTCTCTGCAGGCTGTTTTGGAACTGCCTTCTTAAAGGGTTTCCCCTTTTCTTGTTGTGAATTTACTCTCTCTTAGTTGATGGCTTTTTTGGCCTTCACTGTGTTGTTGTTATTTGTTGTTAATGATCAGCCCTTTATATAGAGATTCCTCATGGTTACCGGCTGATCCGGGTTGTAACAACCTTCTGACAGTTCTGATAAAGGTGTCGGACCTGTTGGTAATGACAGTTATCAACCCACCAGTCATGACAGTTGATTCCTTAGAGACTAAACAACTCAACAAGATCCACTCAGCAATCTATCTCACATGTGTCGACACAAGTAGACAAAGTGTCGACACAAGTCTAGATGATGTCGACACAATACTCCAAATGTCGACACAGTCATTCTTCTTCTCCTCGACACATATTCTATTTGTATGTGTCGACACAAGTCTAGTGTGTCGACACAACTGCTCCTGGTCTTGACATAACTGCTGGGTGTCGAGACAGCCTCTACTTTAGGTGTCAAAACAATACTTGCCTAATGTGTCAATATAAATCCATCTTTAAGTGTCGACACAATTCCTGCCTTTCGTGTCGACATAGTTCCTGGGTGTCGACACAGTTCCTGGGTGTCAAAACAATTTCTGGGTGTCGACACAGTTCCTGGGTGTCGACCCAATTTTTGCTTCTGTTGTCGACATAATTCTTATTTGTCGACACAATGCTTTGCTGCTGGTGTCGACACAAGTCCCGTGTGTCGACACAATTCTTCACAAGTGTCAATACTTATACTTACAATATTTTTCTTCCATTTCTTAACTCTGCACAAGGAAACTTAAACATACATCAAATACATATTAATGTATATCATTGACTAGGATGAATCTTCTCCAAATCTGGTACATACTTCTAGTGTACCCAACAACGGCCTAGGTGGTGGTGGCCACAACTCAGCACACACAATTCACCCCTTACAGAGCACCAGCCCTACAAAGCTCGGACACTCAAGGCCATGCACAGCAAAATCAACTACCACTAGCTAATCAAGCAAACATCGAAACAACGCGAAAACAAACGATCTTGGATTTCGACAAAACTCGCACCGTAGCTAAACACCCAAGCTACGAAAACAACGGCAAATCTGAACACAACATCCGACGATCAAACACTCGGGCTAAAACCTCCCAAGCCAAAGTATAAGCATTCCCTGAGAGTCTCAGCCGAGTCACCAAAACACACTCTGGCTAGCTTGGGAATTGTTCAAACAGGCTACAAATAGGCCACTCAAGGAACCTAAAGAGCTAAGACCACGCTCTAATAATGGCAAAAGGTCAGAAACACGTCATCGTAACGCCAAACAATGACCAAACAAAACACAGAAAAATACCAGGGGCATTACACCTTAAGTTATGGCCACCCCAAAATTTATGAACAGTGTATGATAGCTAAATATCTGTGAATTCCAAATTTCACAGACTTTTATAAATGTAATAACCTCTAAATAATTATTTCAAGATAATTCAAATAATTAAAGTTAATGAATGGGGTGCCATAAATCATATTCCAAACATTATATAAAATTTACTAGACCATTATAATAATCATAAAACATTACTGACAAAGTTTTACGCAATTCCAAGGTTAGTAGGCTATATAGAAAAATACTTCAAATAAATCCATTAAAGTGCACTTTGTGAAGAAACATTCTTATAAACCCATCCAAATGACATGTGATAATTTTGTAGACTTTATTATGACCTAAAAGATTCTCTAGCCAAGTAACACAATTTTCCAGCAAGATATAATATTTATTATCTATTTATCAAAATACAGTGCACTAGTTCACTTGACACATGAAGTACTAAGAGGAAATGCCCAAATGATCCTAATAATTTACTAGTGCCTCTAAATGATATTTAATTAACCTTGCCAGAGTTTCATATCATTTTAAGTTAATCTAATCATGGTTACTTCAAAATCATCACATAAGGCAAGATGTAGGTTATAACTACAAGTACAGGCTACTGTTTTCTAAACATCCTATAATAAATGTCAAAGGTCAATAACACTATAAAATTACTTCTACTAAAATCCCATTAATATCCAAGATCATATGACCATTCAATTTTTCATAAAATGTATTGGTCTAAGTTATCCCTAATTAGTTTAAATTGTGTGCCTAAGTCTAAGTGTCACCAAATTCCGTCCTAGGGCATCTCACCACCCTAAGATCACATGGACTAAACACCAAGTCCATACAAGGACATATCACCCCATGTCCTTCACAAACCACCAAAGTTCAATCTTAGGGATTGAACTAGGGTCCAAGGTCAAATCCACCCTAGTCCACCCCAAACTCCTTTGGTGGGTGTTTAATATCATACAAAATAAGTGTCCCAAGTTTCAACCTTTGTTGACGTGATTTGGTCACCCAATACCACATTGGACATTTTAACCTATTTAACCCTTTTTGGCCTAGGCTAGGGTTTACCAAATTATAAACCAAATCATCTCCAAATGGGATGAAATTTTATAAATAGTCCTATATTGACCCAAACGACCTCTCACAAAAATTTGGGATGGTTTGGAGGTTATTAGACCCTTTAATTAAACTATACATGATTTATTAAATTATTAAAAAAACTATAGGAAACATTTTTCCAACAAATTCCAATTTTTGGATATGTTATAGATCTAAACATGAAATACTCATGTACTAAATGTCAAGTTATTTGGAGGTAAGGATTGATGGGGGCACCCTAAACCATCTCTGATCAAGCATAGGTATAGACCTCACCAAAATGAGTGTTGTGGTCTGCCCTGAACTTCAAATTGGTTCAAACAAATTTTAAAATATACCAGACTCTAAGGGCTACAATGTTCATGTAGAGAACTTTTACTTTAGGGGAACCTAAGTATTTTTAATAATTAACTATGACCGAAAATTAAATAAAATGAATTACTATATAATCACTTACACGAATCTTAAAGCATGATCGTGTGGCTCTGGCATTGTCTTCTTCCTCAAGCAAAAGGCTATGATTTCACTGACCTGGAGCATATTCCAAGCCAATTTGCCGGCCACTCGGCTATCTCCCTGGCCAGCCACCACCACCACTACCTCCATTCAGGTGGGGGCTATCGTCGGGCGGGGCATGGCCGCCGGAGGTGCAGTTTCCGGAGAACCCGATTGGTAGAAAAGCTTGGAAAATTCTGAAATTTTCCTCTCCCAATAGGGCTCAATTTAGCCCGATTTCTCTCCTAAGTGATCTAAGATTCTAGCCCACGAAGAGAGTAGAGGAGGACCAAGCGGAGGGTTGGAGTCGGGTCGATCGTCGTGCCACTATTTCCGGCGATGGATCTTTCGGTGCTCTGCAACAACACTACCAAACTGCCCAATTTCTTCAGGTGAAGGGTGGAAATGACTGCTGGTGGTCTAGGGATGCATTTAAGGTTGGCAAATGTGGGAGTGGAGGGGTCAAGCACCAATTGCCATTAATGGCCTCAAGGGGAGAAATTCGGCCAACTGAAATTCTCTGCATCCAGCCACTTAAGGGGTCGGCCATGGCTGTTAAACTCATCTAAATTGATGAGGGGGAATGTATCAAGCCTTTGGAATCAATTGGAGAGGAACTCTTCATCTCTCATGGCCATTAATGGCTTTCTCTCTTCTCCTTCTATCTCCTCTTTCTCTTTCTTCCTTATGGGAGAAATTAAATTTAGCCCCTTTGGT
This sequence comes from Platanthera zijinensis, assembly GCA_039513925.1. Lineage (NCBI taxonomy): Eukaryota > Viridiplantae > Streptophyta > Magnoliopsida > Asparagales > Orchidaceae > Platanthera > Platanthera zijinensis. The sequence goes on along the minus strand of CM077093.1, from coordinate 123,041,033 downwards.
GGCTGGCTATGGTTATTCAACTCCTCAAAACAGATGAGGGAGAATGTATTAATCAATTGGAGAGGCCCTTGGTCTCCCTTGGCCATGAATGGCCATTTTTTTCACTTTCTCTCTCCTCCATTAAAAGGAAAATGGCACTTTCTCTCTCCTAGTCACCATGGCCGTAATTTTTATGATTATTTTTGCCTAAAGGCACCCCACTAATCCCCATATTATTCATGGAAATAAGTTTAGCCAAAGGGGGACTGGACTTGAGATTGAGTTAGCCCATTTGAGCTAGTTTGACCTATTTCAAGGATTGAGTTGACCTTGGTCAAATTGACCTTTTGGGTTGACCCCAATGGGTTCTTGGTAACCCATTGGCCTCCCCTAAGCTCTATGAAGGCTTGGGTAGGGTTGGTTGGGCACCTTGTAGGCCACTTGACCCTTAGTTAGGGCACTTTGACCTTTTTAGGGCTAGGGTTGACTAGGGTCAACCTAGCCTCTTTGGATGACCCCAATGAATCCTTGGTGACCCATTGGCCTCACATAGGTCTTAGGAAGGTGTAGGTGGGTCCCATTGGCTAAGGGGATGTTAGTTTGTCATGTATGAGCTTAGTTAGACCTGATTAGGGTTTGGGTTGACTTTGGTCAACTTGACCTTTTTAGTTGACCCTAGTGGGTCCTATGGCACTAATGGACCCTCTAATAGGTTAGTGATGTTGTGGTGGGGTCATTGAGTCATGGTGAAGCCCTATGATCATCCCAATGCTACTAATTGGAATTCTACTATTTGAAGACCAAGGTGGTTCACACACAAATTCCTAAGTTCACCCCAACCTTTTGGTACTTCCAAGAGTTTTATCATGACCTAGTCATGACAAAACCATCCAAGGGGTCTAGAAGTCTCAGGGATATTACAAATCCCAATAGATAAAAATAGAAATTTCGTCCTCGAAATTCAAGTTAGGCCTACGGGGTGTTAAGTATGAGACGTAAAATGTAACATCCTGAGAGGTTAAAGGGAATACCTAACGTGAAAATCTTCAGGTACCTTTGCTGCATCAAAACCTATGGCTCCCACGTGTGCTCCTCTTGTCTATTATTCCTCCACAAGACCTTGACCAGCGGAACCTTCTTGCATCGCAAGACCCGCGTCCAAGTATCGTCTATCCGGATCGGCTCCACATGCACCGATCGATTAGAAGCTATAGGACCATCTGTAGTCATAATCTGCTACTCAAGCCGAAGTAGAGCTCTCCTTAGGGAGGAGATATGGAAAATGTCGTGCAAATCAGCTAGCTCTGGCAGCAACTCCATTCTGTAATCCAGGGGACCGATCCGTTCCATGTTCCTGTAAGGCCCCATGTATCTAAGACTGAGCTTCTTCCGACCACGCACCTGCGAGACTCCATGCATTGGTTGTATCTTCAGAAACACCCGATCTCCTACCTGAAACTCTAACTAACAATGCCGAGCATCGTAATACTTGGCTTGCTTGCTCTGGGACTCCAACATCCTGTCTCGAATCAACCGAACCTGAGCATCTGTATCTTCAATGAACTCCGAGCCAAGTGCCTTCAGATCCTCATTCTAGATCCAAGACAAAGGTGTAAAGCATCTTCGCCCATATAAAGCCTCATAAGGGGCCATGTCGATGCTAGATTGGTGGCTATTGTTGTATGAGAACTCGATCAACGGTAGTTGTCTCTCCCATGTCTCTCCGTGGTCCAGTTTATAAAGACGTAATAAATACTCCAGTGTCCAATTGGTGTGTATTGGATCCATAGTTTGGATTTGGGGTGAGGTTAACTATTAGGTTGTTTGACCCTACTTGTATAGCAAGGGTCAAGTTTTTCAGTCCTAGAGTTTAGGCTAGTCATTAGAATCAAATTTCATGGACTAGCCTGTAGTGGACTTCAGGAGACTCAAGACTTAGAAGAATTCAGAGTTCAGATTATTAGTTTGAATTTCTTCGAACTCAGCACGATGATCGTCGATCTCAAATCGACGAACTCAGAGTTCTTTCTCTGAGTTGAGGTCGACAATATTCGAGCTCAGGTCGTAGATTTCTTCCCTCAAGACAGATTCTCTAATTGACGAACTTGGGGCTAAGAATTAGCAAGATATTTCTAGATTGATGATTGCTAAGCTCAGGTCGACGAAGACGATTTCTCAGTTCGACGAACTTTGAGTTCAGGTCGATGAAATCTGTTCTAAGGTCGACGAAATCTGTCAGTTCAGTATTTCCTTCTCTGCAGTTCATTTGAAGATTGACCAAGGCTGATTTAATATATTGTTGCCTATATTGCTCTGAGTAATTAAATGTATATATTCTTATGAATATAGTCGTTCACTGTCAGCATTAATTATTGGATTCCACAGAGTAAAAATTCAGCTTAATAACTTGGACAGTTGAAGAATCATATAAATGCCCTTTTAGCCGTTTTTCAAAGTTCCAAGAATTCAGTAGTCAATCAAGGAGTAAAATTAAAATTAAAAATAACTACAAAGAAGAATGATCTATTATCAACGACACAAGATAGGAAATAAGAATTCAGAGAATCAACTAAGCGATAGAGGCAGACACAGAAAGACATTCTGTCTGAAAATTCACTCTGTCTTCATCATCAACAAATCTTCTCCAAGCTTTCAAGAGACATCGAATACAACCAGTCTAAAAAGCATGTTGGAGATTTACATCAATCTGAAGATCTACACCATATGCAAAGCTTCTAGCATTTTCTGAACTATAATCATCTCAAGGGGAGCTTTGACACCAGCAATCCACTAAGTCTTCTCTATTTTTTAGAGAAAGAGAAGACAACATCACCTTCTTACCTCACTGTCAAAAGGGTTTATTAACTCCCTTCAAAAGTTCTTGTGTTGGTTTTTGAGCACCTGATCAAAAGCTTAAAGGGTTGTGAGATCTCCCTGGAAATAGATCTTGTGGTGACAGGGCATCTGAGCAAAAACCTGTGGTGACAGTCACCTGATCAAAAAAATGTTAGTGGATTCCTATTAGGGTGGTAGAAGAGTTGATGTACTCAGATTTGGGGAACCACAATAAATTCTTGTGTTGTCTGTGTGTTCATTTTTCCTTGCTCTGCTGTGGTGTCGTAGTGTAGTTTATCTTAGTTCCTCTTTCCTTTTATATAACTACTACTATCACTAATTTTACTGATAGATTTTAAAAAAAGCAAAAGTTGTAAATCACTCTATTCACCCCACTCCCCCCCCACCCCTTTAGAGTAAATCAGATCTATCGTCTAACTTTCAATTGATATCAGAGGATTATAAATTGCTTAAGTTGACTTTCAATCGGAATTAGATGGTAGTTTATTTAGTTGTACAAGGTAACACTTGAACCAACAGATCCTTCTAAGATCTAAATTTCTCTAGCACATTACTTATATCATGGCACAGAACAAGGACTATGCATGCACCAGACCTCCAGTTTGCAACATGAACAAGTTTTCTCTCTAGAAGGAAAGAATTAAATTATATATGAACTCCATTGATGAAGATATTTTTAATTCTATCTTGACAGGTCCACCAGCTCTAGTGGCTACATCTACTGCAACTTCCAGCACTCATGTTGTTCCACCACCTGAGTGGACAGATGCACAGAAGAAGGCCAAGATAGCTGATGTCAAGGCCATGAACATTCTTGCTCAGACCATATCAGATGACATTTTCCAAAAATTGTCAAAGTGCACCTCAGCTAAAGCCATCTGGGATTCCCTAAACAAGATGGTTGCTGGATCTACAGATGAGAGAAAAGTCAGGAGATCGAATCTCATCTCCCAATATGAGAGCTTCAAGAAAGAATAGTCAGTGTCAGAGAGTGATATGTACAATAGACTCAGCTTAATCATCAATTAGCTGAAAACTCTAGATAAAGACAAAACCCTCACTGAGGTCTATGATAAAATTCTCATGTGCTTCCCCAGCTCATGGGATTCTAGAATTTGTCCAATCAAAGAGGCCAGAAGTCTGAATGAGATTTCCACTGAATCTCTACTAGGAAAGCTCAAATCCTATGAGCAGTTAATAAAAACTAGAGAAATTGCTTAGCAGAAGACTCCCTCATCAGCTAGAAAGGAGCAAAACATCGCATTCAAAGCATCAGAAGAAACAGAAGCTCCATTAGCTAATGAAGAATTTCTGAGTTTCCTAGCCAAAATATTATACAAAATGGGCAAGAAGGATTTTAGAAGGAAGTCATCTAGACAAGATGACAAGCCAAGGTATGATAAAACCCCAAGTAAAGAAATTGTCTGCTTTGGTTGCAGGAATACAGGAAACTTTATATCAGAGTGTCCAGAGAATCAAAATAAGGAGAGAAGAAGAGAAAAGGAGCCCAGGATGCAGCATTATAGCAAGCCCTCCTCAAGCAAGCATAAGAGGAAGGAGAAAGGCTTTGTTGCTGAAACCTAGAGTGAAACTGAGGATGAATCTTCATCTTCCAGTTCTAGTGAAAATGAAAAAGAGACTAAAGCAAAGGAGATTTGTTTGATGGCTATTGATGCATCCGACAGCCTCTCAGAAGCTGAGTAGTCAGCCAGTGAAGAACCTCAATCTGAAGAAGATCAGGTACTGTCCTCTTTTGATTTCAATTCAGATGATTTTAGAAGTTAATTTAAATCTCTATGTATTGATTTAATAAATTCTTAGAAGAAAATCAGACTCCTTAGAGAAAAATTAACTGAACAAGATAATCTCCTTTCTGAAAACATTAAATTGAAAGATGAATTAACTTTAGCTAATGAACTAATAAACTCTCTAAAAAATGAATTAGCTGAGGCAAGGAACCTTGAAGAATCCCTAAATGGGAGAAGCATCAAGTTGATGAACATCACAAGCACAGTAAATGTTAGACTTAATTGCAAGCTGGGCATAGGTGCTTCATCAAGCCAACCCCCATTAATTCAGAAAAACATATTGTCAACTATAATCAAATTTGTTTATGAAAAAGGAAAAGAAAAGGTAGATGATCATTGTACTAAGCAAATAGAATTAAAATTGAAAAAATAAGAAAAAGAGAAAGAACAAGAAAAATCCTAACTATAACAATGTTCAGCAGATTTCGTCGAACTCAGATCGACGAAATGTGTACAGTTCATCGAACTCAAGTCGACGAACTCCGAATGCAAACTTTTATTATGATTATTCTTTGAACTACGATCGACAAAACCAGTATGGTTCTTCGAGCCGAGGTCGACGATATTGGGGCACATAGAATGAATATTTTCATTCTCTTAGCGGAGCTCGGCGAACTCATCCCCATTACGCGACCTCAGATCGACGAACTCACAAGAAATCATCGATCCCAGTTCAAGATATAGAAATTTTAATTCTTTCAGAACCGTTAATCAACCTAGAGAATATCTCAATCCATTCACCCAGTGGATAATACCACCAAGAAGATATCACCCCTTGGGTATAAAAATCAACCTGAATGTTCCTTTATTTCGAGTTTTAAGTATGAAAAGCAACAAGGACACAAGGTAATCTGGGTCAAGAATATCTAATCTGTTCTTATACAGGTAAACTCCTATCCTACCACAGAGAAACAGTGGTACTTGGATAGTGGCTGCTCAAGGCACATGACTGGCAGCAAGGAAAATCTAACCAACTATAAGTCCAAGGTAGGTCCAAAAGTGATCTTTGGTGACTCCAACTGTGGCCAGACTAAAGGCTATGGGAAAGTAAATATTAGATTTTGTCACCTTCAAAAAGGTGGCTTATGTAAGTGGACTAAAGCACAACCAAATCTCCATAAGTCAATTATGTGATGACGGGTTTCAAGTATTATTTAATAACTCTTCCTGCATTATCACTTCTATATAAAATAAAGTAGTTTTAACAGGATCTAGAATAGGAAATATTTACATAGTAAATTTTAAGACTTCTAGGTCTAAGATATGCCTATTCAACCAGGTTAGTAATAATAATGAACTTTGGCATAAGAGATTAGAACTTGTTAACTTAAAGAACATTGTTAAATTATCTATGGACAACCTTGTAAGAGGATTGCCTTCTTACCCCTATAAGAAGGAAAGCCTGTGCAGATCAATTAGTCAAGCAAACAAAAAACAGTTTTAAAGCCATTAATAAGAGTGATTCACTTAGGATTCTATATTTTCTCCAAATGGATCTTTTCGGACCTATTGTTGTACAGAGCCTAGGAGGGAAATCTTACACCTTAGTGATTGTAGATGACATCTCAAGGTTCACTTTGGTGTTTTTCTTGAGGAACAAGTCTGATAACTTTAAAGTTCTTATAGATTTTCATAAGAGCATAAGGATTGAGTATTCTACTCCAGTTGCATTGATCAAAAATGATCATGGTACTGAATTTGAGTCTTCACATGCAATAATTCTGTGATAAGGAAGGTATCAGGCATTGTTTCTCTGCTCGTAGAACTCCTCAACAAAATGGGGTAGTAGAAAAGAAAAATAGGACCCTAATTGAAGTTGCAGGCACATTACTTGCAGATGCTTACTTACCATAATATTTTTTTGCAGAAGCTGTAAGCACAACAAATTATGTACGGAATAGGAGTCTGATACATAAGCTTAAGGACAAGACACCTTATGAATTACTTAAAGGGAAGCAACCTAAAGTAGATTACTTTAGAATTTTTGGTTGTTTATGCTACATTCATAACAATGACAATAAATATCTTAGAAAGTTTGAAGCCAAGGCTGCAATGATAATTTTTTTAGGATACTCCCAAGTAAGTAAGACATATAGGGTATATAATAAATCTACTATGAAAATGGAAGAGACTGTACATATATCATTTGATGAAACTAACATGTCTTGCAAGGAGAAGAATCCTTCTATAAGTGAAACTTCGCAGGTACCACACTTGTGTGATAAGTTTGATGAGTTGATCCTCACAAATGAAATTGTTGCACATTCCTCTCCACATATAAATAAAGACAGTGAAGATGAATCCACTGAAGTGGATGTTGAACCAACAACAGCTCCCATAATTCAACAAGAGGAATTAATTCCCCAAGCTGTTGCTGAACCAACTCCACCTACTGAGTTTGTCACACTTAGAGATCATCTTGTATCTCAGGTGATTGGAGACATGTCAGTAGGTGTGCAGACCAGACATTCACTCAAAAAAGACTTGATGTATGCCTACTTCATATCTCAAATTGAGCCCCAATCCATTAAAGATGCTGAGCAAGATCCATACTGGATTATTGCAATTCAAGAGGAGCTCGATCGACCAGTTTGAGTGATGCAAAGTTTGGGATATAGTTCCAAGACCTAAAGACTACCCAATCATTGGACCTAAATGGGTATTCAGTAATAAACTAGATGCCCAGGGTGTTATTGTCAGGAACAAGGCAAGGCTAGTTGCTCAAGGCTATAGACAAGAGGAAGGCATTGACTATGACAAGATATTTGCACCTGTTGCATGGGTGGAGACAATCAGAATCTTTCTTGCTTATGCTGCCCAAAAGAAGTTCAAAGTATATCAAATGGATGTCAAAAGTGCATTCTTAAATGGTGAACTTTAAGAAGAGGTTTATGTGGAGCAACCACTAGGTTTTATTTCTCCAACCCATCCTTCTTTTGTCTTTAAATTGCATAAGGGTCTCTATGGTCTAAAGCAAGCTCCAAGAGCTTTTTATGAAACCTTAGTTAGCTTTTTTCTAGAGCATAAATTCTTTAGGGGCATAGTAAATAGGACATGTTCACTAGACGTCATAAGGATCAAATCTTATTAGTACAAATTTATGTAGATGACATTATTTTTGGCTCTACTGATTCCAAACTATGCAAGAGGTTCTCTGACCTAATTCATTCCATGTTTAAAATGAGTAGCATGGGTGAACTTTCCTACTTCCTTGGACTCGAAGTGAAGAAACTGCATGATGGCATCTTCATATCCCAGTCCAAGTATGCTAAAGAGCTAATCAAAAAGCTTTTGATGTCAGATGGCTCAGCAAAGAAAAAAACCCATGGCTTCTAATGCTATGATTGACTCTGATGAACATGGCAAACATGTTGATCAGAAACTATATAGGGGTATTGTTGGGTCCCTGTTATATCTCAAAGCAAGTAGGCCGGACATAATGTTTGCTATATTGCTTTGTGTTAGGTTCCAGGTGAACCCTAAAGAATCCCACCTTACTTTTCGAAAAATAATTTTAAGATATATAAAGGGTTGTCTTGGTATAGGGCTCTGGTATCCAACTGAGTCAGAGTTTGAGTTGACTGGATACTCACATGCTGACTTTGCTAGATGTAAAGTGGACAGAAAAAGCACCTCAGGGACATTCTAGTTCCTTGGCGCTAGACTAGTGTCCTTGTTTTGTAAAAAGTAGACATATGTGTCTACTTCAACTGTAGAAGCTGAATACATAGCAGCTGGCAGTTATTGTTCCCAGATACTTTGGATTCAGAACAACCTCCTAGATTATGGTGTCAACTTAAATAATTCAACCTTACTATGTGATAATATAAGTGCAATTTCCATTGCAAAAAATCCAGTGCATCATAGTAGAACTAAGCATATAGAAATAAGGCATCATTTCATTAGAGAGTGTGTGGACAAAAATAAAATTAAGCTTGTCTACATCTACACTGATTTGAAAAGAGCAGACATCTTCACCAAACCCTTGGATGAGAGGAACCATCTGTTCTTTATGAATCAGCTAGGTATGATTAATGGAGAGGCTTAAATTTATTTTTTGTCTGTGGTAGAAGAATTTAACAAAGTTCGTCGAACAGATATCGACGAGCTGAGAAATCTTCTTGAGATTTTTCGTCAACCTGAGATCAACGATATCTCTATGTGAAATCATATTCATCGACCTGATATCGACGAACTTACTCCAGAGAATATTTCGTCAACCTAAGATTGAAGAACTATTTTCCCTCCTCTTCAAACAGAGATCGACGAACTTTTAGCATTCGTTGACCTGTGATCGAAGATTTTTTTTTGCAGGACAGAGATCGCCGCTTCATATTCAGAAAAACTTATAATAGGGTCTTTCTTCGAGCTAAATTCCACGCCTTCAGAACTCTCTTGCACTTGATCTTTCTTGTTTTTGCAGGAAACAATTGCGATTCCAGCAAACTCTCTCACAAGCATGAAATTCGACACTGGGTTTGACATTGATTTTGACTCCTTCCAACACTCTGATAAAATATTCACCGACATACTGCAAATTTTTGAAGAACAGAAGTTAAAGAAGTTCATGACTACAAGGATGAAGTTGTTGGCGGGTGAAATAAAGGAATGGGTATATACTTCAACCACACCTTATTCTGAGAAAATGACAGATATTACACATCTCACGTCATCCTCCATCATATATCCTTCTGTATCTACTCAAACACCTCCTGAGTTTATGCAATTAGATTCTCCATCCATCTCCAATATCCTGGAGCTCATCACTCCAATCCTCAGGAATCTCATAGTAGAGGCAATTGCACCTCTTGCTGATTCCATCTCCTCCCCCTCCGCTCTCTTTGTTGCTGCCCCCTCTTTCCCTTCTTCTCCTAGGGGCCTGGCTTCAGGACCCTCTGAAACCAGGCAGGGGGAGATGTCTTGTGAAGAAGTTCAAGTTCATTCTCCTCCAGCAGCAGTAGCAGCAGTAGTAATAGCAGATGTACATATGGATATAGTAGTTACAGAAAGTGTAAATACAAATACAGAGATATATGATTTTCTTGAGCCAGATCCTTCAGAATTTGATATTGAGTTCACTGATGTTGAGATTGTAGAACCTTTGGCAGCTGCACCATTCTTTTACCTAGTCCCTTTTGTGTATTTAGCTGATTTATTAAGAGATTTTGATACTCTTTATCATTCTCTTCCTCTTCCTGAGCAAGTTTTTTCCAAAGGCATTGTATGCTATTCTGCTCCAGTAAGTCCAGAAGTTATGGACCAAATAAGGGCAAGTTTGGCATCCCCTGTGATGCCAGAAATAATAGTTGCTGAAGAGGTGTGCAGTCTCCTCCTCGCATGTGGGCTGAGTCCCCAATGCCAAACTTGGATGACATCAGGTTTGCAGATATTGAAAAAGAAGATAAAAATCAAATTGTTGCTGAAAGTTTTGCTGAGCAAGAAGTTCCAAAATTTCAAGTGCTACCTAAGGCTGAGAAGCAAATCTCCAAGGAAGCATTGAAAGAGATTGATGACTTATATGATAATCCTCCTTGTTCTTCTGATGACAATAATGAAAATGATGATGATGACTCTGATGAATCTGTTGAACCAAAATCAAAGAATATGATACCTAAGAAGAGAAGGTATTCTTAAGGCTGTTCGAAAGACTAACCCAACTACAGACACACCATATTACATATTGAATAAAATTAATCCTTATCTTGTTATGCCTCAGTGGATGTGGCTATCTATGAATGAACAAAAGGAAAGGAAGAAGAGGAGAAGATACAGGTCCCCTCCTAAGCAATTCTCTCATATATCAACTCCATTTACTAAAACATATCAAAGACAAGATAGATCTTCCAAGCCAAATTCTCAGAGCAGCGGGCATCAACACCAGCAGCAGTTTACAAGAGGCAATCCACCATCAACTACAGAGCAAAAGAGTTCTCCAATATCTCATGATGAATCAAAGAAGGACAGTTATAACAACCCGCATTTTTCCTCAACACACTACTAGAAAACTGACTTTTAGCCACGGCAGATTGTCGTGGCTAAAAGTCCAAAACCGTGGCTAAAGACTTTTAGCCACGGTCTACCCACGGAAAATGGGCGTGGGCAATGCGAGCGTGGCTAAAAGTCCAAACCGTGGCTAAAAGTCCAAAACCGTGGCTAATACTGGACATTTAGCCACGGTTTGATTGTCGTGGCTAATACTGGACTTTTAGCCACGGTTTAATTGCCGTGGTTAAAGGGCCACTCATAACATAAAAAATTCAGGCCAGCCGCCGCCGCCAGCTGGCCGGCGCGTCGCCCCCGCGCCGCCGGGCCGGCGCCGCCGCCGGGCCGCCGCCGCCGCCGCCAGGCCGCCGCCGCCGGCGGGCCGCCGCCGCCGCCGCCGGGCCGCCGCCGCCGCCGGGCCGCCGCCGGGCCGCCGCCGGGCAGCCGCCGGGCCGCCGCCGGGCCGCCGCCGCCGCCGGGCCGCCGCCTCCGCCGCCGGGCCGCCGCGACCGCCGCCGCCGGGCCACCGCGACCGCCGCCGCCGGGCCGCCGCGACCGCCGCCGCCGGGCCGCCGCGACCGCCGCCTCCCGACCGCCGCCGCCATATTTATTTCAGATACTAATTGAAATAAAATCCTTATAAACCCAAAATTTCGTTTTGTTTTGGCGGTGTGGGACTAAATGTAGCCACGACCATTTGCCACGGTTCGGGCAAACCGTGGCTAATACTAGACTTTTAGCTACGGTTCAGGCAAACCGTGGCTAAAAGTCCAATATTAGCAACGGATTATTCAACCGTGGCTAATACTAGACTTTTAGCCACGGAATAAAAACCGTGTCTAATACTCACTATTAGCCACGATTTTTTCCCCCGTGGCAAAAGAATTCGTGGCTAAAAGCCATTTTTCTAGTAGTGACAATTTAATTATATCAGAGCAAGGGGAAAATAGGCGTCATGATGCCACGCCATGCAGGGGATAACTGCAGACGTTCAGGCAAGACTCCAAACTCTACGATTTTAAAAGAAAACATAAATTGTTATGAATGAAATCAAGTTTAAGTTATGATGGTAGCCGTATCCCTTGGCTTAGTGAATCATCCAGTCCACGATTTAAAATATAAGTTATACGCTTGCGGAAGATACTTACTTAAATTGACTCTAATATTCTATATGAGTATAAATGTCCCCGAGGAACAACTCATACTATGCAAAACCTAGATTTATAATAAGTATAGAAACGTCTTTATGCTAAATAGAAAGTAGTGGCTTAGTTTTGAAAGAGATGACAAGTATGCTTTACTAATAGTAGGATTTTATTGGTTAAAAATATCTAACATGCAATCCTAGCAATAAATCATCCCAGAGAGCAAGTAATATACATCGAACATAAAAAAACCACATCTGCTAGCAAGTGTAAAAAGAAATCAACAATCCTGTGGGCGTCAACAACCTGACACGAACCCACAATATGAATATGTCTAAAACCAAGCAAAGAAAACTAAAACAAAAAACTACCTCGCTACGGCGAGGGGGAAAACTACAGCCAAACTGCTGCTGCTAAGGCTCCAAACCCGGCTTCGCTACCTGCTAATGCTCCGAACCTGAGGAATTCCAAAGACAAGAAACCTCAGCAAGAGGGTACAAATGGTGGCAGAAAAATAAGCCAAAATAAATAAAGGTCAAAAGGGGTACAAACCCAAGACCAAAACCTTTAAAGTAAAGTACAAAAAGAAACAAGGCATCATCAGGAAAAAACTCTTACGTGATTCGTCACCAGAGTACACCAGACGCACGAGGCTATAAGGTGACAACATGAATAAATCATAAGGAAGAAATACAAAACCTTTATTAGGCACCTGTGGTCGACTCTACCCAAAAACACGGGTGAGGTGGTCACTCAACTGGACACACCCTCACGAATAAAATATTCGTCTAACTGCGAGGGAGTCTCATACTCTCCACCATACACCGCAGACTCCCAAAAACTGGTAGACTTCCACAAAGTACAAATAAAGGCATCAAACATTGCGGAGGTGATTTCGTCCACTAACTCCCGCAATCAAGAAAACCGAAAAGATATCATCACATATATCTCGAGATTTGGCTCGTCGGATTCTACTTGTCACTTCTAGTTTCAAGACATGGTTTATCAACCTTAAGGAACAATTCACAATCCTAGATAAACTTTAATACGATCAATAACGATAGGTAATGAATTTAAAGGCATTAATAAGACACATCAAGAATGATTAAATATATCATGACAAGATCAAGTTCACCAAGATAAAATATTACAACCTCGAGTGATCATCCAAAAAGGTTAATCGTAGCAATAACTTGGAAAACAAAGTGAAGAAAATTTTAAAAAAACATAAAAAATTAACCGTTACCATCAAATCGGATAAGGAGAACTGAGGGGAAACCACCACTTGCCTTGGTTTTACCGGAAAAGTTCTCCAATTCAGTCCACGTCACAGATCGGGGCAAAAGAGGATGGAGGAGGTTGAAATCTAGACAAAAATGGTCGAAACGGGGGTTAGGGCCGAAAAACCCTAACGAGAGAACTCAAAGAAAGGGGAAAAATTTACCACGATAGCGTAGCCCTCGACGAGAGCTTTCCAGATCTACGCTCGGTTGAAGATTTCGAGCACCGGAGCTCCGTCGGCGGCAACCAGAAGGTCACGAAATATTCTCTCTCTCGCTCACGCCTCTCTAGTTCGGGAGAAAGAATCGGAGAAGATTAAGTATTCCTATTTTTCTAAATACCCTAAGTATAAGAACATATGTATATATATATATAAGTAGTTATAAAAAGTTTTGTCTAAATATATAAAAAAACTGTTTAAATACGAGCAGTTTCGCGGAAAATAAAATTAGAGGTCTAGTATGGCTTCAAATTGAAAAGTGCCAAACATAAAGGTTGTTGATCTCGTCGAGACGAACAAATTTCATGTTAACCAATTTTCCATAAGACATTGTTTTGACCCTAAAAAAGGCTCCTGAACACAAACTATGACGGACTACACGAGAAAGGCAACAGACTACTCGAGTATACAGAAGGCTACTCGAGAATGCAAAAATAGACTACTCGAGTATACAGAAGGCTACTCGAGTATGCAGAAACAGACTACTCGAGTATGCAGAAACAGACTACACGAGTATACAGAAGCAGACTACTCGAGTATACAGAAGGCTACTCGAGTATGCAGAAACAGACTACTCGAGTATACAGAAACAGATTACTCGAGTATTAAGAAACAGACTACTCGAGTATACAGAAGGCTACTCAAGTATATAGAAACAGACTACTCGAGTATACAGAATTGGAGGAACAGAAGATTTACATAATAAGCAGAAACTTCACACGAGTCAAGGTTGTAGGAAAAATAATTTCTTGGCAAATCTAACCTTTTGATCAAACTATAAAAATGAATAGTACTTTTCATTTTTGAATAGTACTTTAATATTAAAATAATCATATTTATATATATTTTTTTTTTGATAAGAAAACGCGAGATTAAAACGGAGGCCCAAACGCGCGCTGAATCGAACGAAACTCACGCTGTAGGCGAACACAGACGCTACGAACACGATCGCGAAGTCAAAACCAAAATCCGATTAGCCATTCTCGAGATATAAAATTTCAAAGTTTACGACAAACATAAATTCCACAAAACTTCGGAAAAACGCCGAGGCCCAAATATCGCTCAGATCGCACCGAAACGGGACGAGCAAGCCAAAAATTACTTAACTTAAATTCCAAATGCAAAATTTTCCCATTTCAACAAGAATTCGGCCGACTTGACCGCAAGGACGCGAAAATTCCTTTACGGCATTGCGCCGTCAACTTGACGTTAAAGGTAACGCCACGACGTCAAAAATATGATGTTTCCCATTTAAATAAAATCGTCGAGCAAAATCGGGGGCGTTACAGTCACTCTCCCTAAAAAGAAGTTTCGTCCCGAAACTTAACACAACTCCAAAACCAACTCAAAATGATAAAATCAAACGTAACTGAAAACATAACAACGTACCCGAGACTAAGAGAAGAGGTGCGGATGAGATTCTCTCATTGCTGATTCCAATTCCCACATCGCGCTCTCGACGTCTTGATTTCTCAAAAGAATCTTAACCATGGTGTTGGTCTTTCTTCGCAAGACACGCTCTTGAGATTCCAAAACGCGGACAGGCTCTTCCAAATACGACAGATTGGGCTGAATTTTGGGCACCGAGTCAAGAATTTGACGATCACTACGAAGACACTTCCGCAACTGACTCACATGGAACACATCGTGGACACCAGGGAAGCTAGCAGGTAAATCCAGTTGATAAGCTGACACTCCGATGCGCTCTAGAATCTGAAAAGGTCCCACATACCCTGGGTTTAACTTGTGGTTCCTTCCAAATTTTTTTTCTCCTGGCATCGGAGAAACTTTCAGAAAAACCAAGTCCCCAACGGCAAACTCCAAATCGACCCTTCGTTAATTATCATATTTCTCAAAACGCTCTTGTGCTACACGAAGCTTCTCTCGAATATGAGTAACCGCACAATTCATCTCCTCAAGGGCTTCCGGACCTAGCAATGGTCTCTCACCAACCTCAGCCCAAAATAAGGGAGTCCAACAAAGCCTCCCATTCAAGGCCTCAAACGGGGCCATCTGCAAGCTCTCTTGATAACTATTATTGTAAGCAAACTCCATGAGTCTGAGGCGCTTATCCCAAGCACCACCATGATCCAAAATATAACATCTAATCATGTCCTCCATGATCTGATTTACTCTTTCTGTTTGCCCATTCATCTGTGGATGGTAGGCGGTTGAATACCTCAAGTCGGTACCCAACCCCTCTTGCAAGCTCTTCCAAAAGCGAGACGTAAATTTGGAGTCCCGATCTGATACAATGCTAACAGGCACTCCATGTAACCTTATGACCTCTTCAAGATATAGCTCAGCTATCTTCTTCATCGAATACCCAATCTTAAACGGAACAAAGTGGGCACACATTGTCAGTCTGTCGACTATCACCCAAACTGAGTTATGCCCACGGGGAGATTTTGGTATACCGGTGATAAAATCCATTGAAATACTTTCCCATTTCCAACTTGGAATATCAAGCGGTGTCAATTTACCACCAGGCCTTCTATGATCAGCCTTGACACGCTAACACATTTAATATTCTGATACAAACTTTGCGATATCGCTCTTCATCCCTGGCCACCAAACAATTTGCTTAAGATCCTTATACATTTTGGTGGAACCAGGATGATAGGAAACACTGGAACCATGAGCTTCTTCACAAATTTTAGCCCGAATGTCACCCATTTCAGGAATACAAAATCTACCCCGATATTTCAGAGTACCTAGCTTGTCCAAAGAAAAATCAGGTAACTCTTCTTTCTCAGTTCTATTCCAGAGGTGCAACAATTCCAGATCATCCTTTTGGTGCATCCTAGTAAGAGAAATCCAAGAGGACGCTTTTGCTTTAAAACTAGCAGGCATAGAACTACTCCCAATCTCGATGTTCATTAACAAGAATTCTTTCACAAGGGATTGTACAGATTGATTGAAGATTTTAGCGGTCTTCCTACTCAAAGCATCGGCTACTACATTAGCCTTTCCTGGATGATAAAGAATTTCTACTTCATAATCCGCCACATATTCTAACCACCGACGCTGGCGCAGATTTAGTTCCTTTTGAGTGAAGACGTACTTCAAACTCTTATGGTCCGTATTGATCTTGCACAGCGTGCCATACAATAAGTGTTGCCACAGCTTTAGCGCATAAATTACGGTAGCAAACTCCAAATCGTGCGTAGGATAGTTTCTATCGTGAATCTTTAGTTGCCTCGATCCATACGCGATCACCTTACCATCTTGCATTATAACACAACCAAGTCCGATGTGTGACGCGTTGACGTACATAGCATACTCGACTCCTTTAGTAGGTAAGGTTAAAATTGGGGCAGTACACAGTCTCTTCTTCAACTCTTGGAAAGCCTCTTCACACTTATCACTCCAAATGAATGCAGTATTCTTCTGAGTAAGTCTAGTCAAAGGTGCAGACAACACTGAAAATCAATCCACGAATCTCCTATAATAGCCAGCGAGGCCTAAGAAGCTCCTAATCTCCTTAGGTGTAGAAGTTCTTTCCCATTCCATCACGGCAGAAATCTTGGTCGGGTCTACAGAAATACCGTCCTTGCTTACAACATTACCCAGAAAGGACACCTGAGATAGCCAGAACTCACATTTGCTCAACTTCGCATATAGCTTATGCTCCCTCAGGGTCGACAAAACCAAACGCAAATGCTGAATATGCTCCTCAACATTGCGGGAATACACTAGGACATCATCTATGAACACAATAATGAATTGGTCCAAGTAATCCTTAAACACCCTATTCATCAAATCCATGAAAGCAGAGGGTGCATTGGTTAAACCGAAAGACATCACAAAAAACTCATAATGTCCATGCCGCGAACGGAATGCGGTTCCGGGAATGTCTTCCTCATGAATCCTCAACTAGTGGTAGCCTGAGCGAAGATCGATCTTTGAAAATACCGAGCTACTACGCAACTGATCGAACAGATCATCAATCCTATGCAGGGGGTATCTATTCTTAACGGTCATCTTATTTAATTCCCTATAATCGATGCAAAGCCTCATCGATCCATCCTTCTTCCTTGCGAACAAAACCGGAGCACCCCACGGAGAAGAACTTGGTCCAATAAAACCACACCTCAGCAACTCATCGAGCTGAGTACGCAACTCATCCAACTCACGTTGAGCCATACGATATGGTGCTTTTGCAATGGGACGAGTGCCTGGCTCGAGGTCAATCACGAACTCAATCTCCCTCTCAGGAGGAAGTCCTGGAAGACTATCAAGAAAGACATCTGGAAACTCTCGCACCACCTAGACATCCTCGAGACGTGGTGTAACAGAAGCTATTTCTAGAGCAGAAATAGAAACTAAAAATGCCTCGCAACCAGACTTTATAGCACGTACTGCAGAAATGATAGGGGAAACTCTGTCCTGAAATCCATAAACGCTCATAGGTTGGCCATTGTACATCCTGAAGTCCAGTCTTTTTGCCTTGCACTGGATGACTGCATCATACTTGGAAAGCCAGTCCATGCCTAAAATCACATCAAAATTAGCCAGGTCTAGAATTATCAGATCCGCAAGGGCCAGAAAATTGCCAAGATGAATAGGGCATCTCAGAACTCCTTGATTGGATATCACCGAATAACCGGAGGGAAGCTTGACGTTGAAGGAGTCTCTCAATTGATCAACATCCAGGCGATGTTTATCAACAAACCTCCTTGCCACAAAGGAATGGGTTGCACCCAAATCGAACAGAAAGCGCGCCCACCTATTCCGCACCTTAAACTCCCCTAAAACCGTAACATACATAACTAAACGAATGATAGCTAGGGCAACAACGATAAATAATAGGGATAAAATAGACTGGGGATAACCTGAAATAACTTGCGTAGAGTTTTGAGCTTCCTCGCTAGTCGTCACGTTCAGCTTTCCTTTTCCTTTATCTAGGGTTGGTGGTGGCGGCAGAGCTCAAAGCGGGGCAGACTGCAGTGGGGATTGAGCTTGGGGGCACGAAGATTTCTGGTGTCCCTTCTGCCCGCACTGGAAGCAGGTCCTTTCCTTCATCCAGCACCGACTCACATCATGACCCTTCCTTGCACAGAACGAACATACAAGCTCTCCCTTGGGTGCACCTTGGATGGCTTGCACTTGCTGCTGCTTCAGGGTGGCTGTAATCTTGAAACACCTTTGGTAAGGGTGGCCAGGACGACCACAGAAACTATAAACTTCCTTACCTTTCTTCTTCGAAGAAGGGCCAGATGCCCTGGAGCTACCATCCTCAACACCCTTCCTTTTCTCTTTCCTCGCCGCAGCACCCCAGTTCTTGGCATTTTCAATCACTTCAACCTTTAGTGCTGCTTCCACTGCCACAGTATAACTGTCAGCTCCATAAGCGCATGCCCACTGCTGGACATCACTTCTTAGTCCTCCCAGGAAACGTTTCACTCTTCCCTCCTCCGAAGCAACCAAATCGGGAGCAAATCTACTCAACTTGCTAAACTCAATCTCATATTCGCTCACCGTGAGCTATCTCTGCTTCAAATGCAGGAATTTATTCATGAGACGGTCCCGCTCGACCGAGGGCCGAAACTTCTTCAACAACAACTTCTTGAAAGAGTCCCAGGTACAGACTTCCTTCAAACTCTCCTTTTCACGAATCCACCAACTCTTTGCTAGGCCTTTTAACTGATAGGCTGCAATCATAACCTTCTTGGTTTCTAGAATCTCGGAATACGAAAACATCTCCTCGATTGAGATGATCCAATCATCCAAAATAATAAAGTCGGCACTCCCTTCGTAGGTGGGAGGTCCAAATCGCTGGAAATGCGATATGAAATTCATTTCTAGTGGTATTGCCACCGGGGCCACCAGAGGAGCAGGGGTATCGGGCACGACTTGACCCAAGGTAGGCTCTTGCACTGAAGGCTGCCGCGTTGGAGCGGTAGACAAAAATGACTGAATTTGCGTTTGCATCGCAACTACTTGCCTTAATAGAGCCTCATTGCTCTGTCGCAAACTCTCGATCAACGCATCACTCTGCGCACCTGACGACTCGCCCTCCGACTGGGGAGTCGATCTCGTCACAATATGCTTTGGAGGCATTTCTAAAAAGGCAAACGAACATCCTAATTAAAATCCTAGATTACGACTAGGGCAAACAAAACTAGTTCAGACGATACTTGAAAGACACTTGCTTAAGTTGTCACTTGCTCTGGGATTACATTATGATGATATGTCCTACTCAGGATGATATCCTATCATCCTATTGACTCATGTGCCTATGATCTGAATGCATGAATTCTTAACTCTTATTTAAAATCATGTGTGTACATATGTTATCAGGTAAATCTTTAGCTTGGCATGTTGTGCTTATGTTATGTTATGTTATACATGTGGTGCTATGAATTCTATAAAAGGCCTTAATGTATGTTATGAGCGGCGTACACATGCAATGTAATGATCCCATACTACATAATATTGCATGACAAGGAAAATAAAACGTGCTAATGGGCATTCATGTGGTGAGGTTATGCATCCCATACTACATAACCCTCACCTGTTGCCACCTATGGTGGATCCATATACAAACACATATTATGCATCCCATACTACATTATATGCCCTGTATACTTCTAATCATGCTTATGAGTGTAGTGTTAATGCTACAGCCAAGATATATTGATGACACATCGGTGTGTGTATGATATGACACTAAGCAACTAACACTAACAAGGGAAGGTTGCCCGACCTCAAGCAACCTCCCTCTAATACCAACTGTCACAACCCGCATTTTTCCTCAACAATTTAATTATATCAGAGCAAGGGGGAAAATACGCGTCGTGATGCTACGCCGAGTAGGGGATAACTGCAGACGTTCAGGCAAGACTCCAAACTCTACGATTTTAAAAGAAAACATAAATTGTAATGAATGAAATCCAGTTTAAGTTATGATGGTAGTCGTATCCCTTGGCTTAGTGAATCATCCAGTCCACGATTTAAAATATAAGTTATACACTTGCGGAAGATACTTGTTTAAATTGACTCTAATATTCTGTATGAGTATAAATGTCCCCGAGGAATAACTCATACTATGCAAACCCTATATTTATAATAAGTATAGAAAATTCTTTACGCTAAATAGAAAGTAGTGGCTTCGTTTTGAAAGAGATGACAAGTATGCTTTACTAATAGTAGGATTTTATTGGTTAAAAATATCTAACATGCAATCCTAGCAATAAATCATCCCAGAGAGCACGTAATATACACTGAACATAAGAAAACCACATCAGCTAGCAAGTGTCAAAAGAAATCAGCAATCCTGTGGGCGTCAACAACCTGACACGAACCCACAGTATGAATATGTCTGAAACTAAGCAAAGAAAACTAAAATAACAAACTATCTCGCTACAGCGAGGGGGAAAACTACAGCCAAACTGCTGCTGCTAAGGCTCCAAAACCGGCTCCGCTACCTGCTAATGCTCCGAACCTGAGGCATTCCAAAGACAGAACACCTCAGCAAGAGGATACAAATGGTGGAAGAAAAATAAGCCAAAAGAAATAAAGGTCAAAAGGGGTACAAACCGAAGACCAAAACCTTTAAAGTAAAGTACAAAAAGAAACAAGGCATCATCAGGAAAAAAACTCTTACGTGATTCGTCACCAGAGTACACCAGACGCACGAGGCTATAAGGTGACAACATGAATAAATCATAAGGAAGAAATACAAAACCTTTATTAGGCACCTGTGGTCGACTCTACCCAAAAACACGGGCGAGGTGGTCACTCAACTGGACACACCCTCACGAATAAAATATTTGTCTAAATGCGAGGGAGTCTCATACCCTACACCATACACCGCAGACGCCCAAAAACTAGTAGACATCCACAAAGTACAAATTAAGGCATCAAACATTGCGGAGGTGATTTCGTCCACTAACTCCCGCAATCAAGAAAACCGAAAAGAAACCATCATATATATCTCGAGATTTGGCTCGTCGGATTCTACTTGACACTTCTAGTTTCAAGACATGGTTGATCAACCTTAAGGAACAATTCACAATCCTAGATAAAATTTAATACGATCAATAATGATAGGTAATGCATTTAAAGGCATTAATAAGACACATCAAGAACGATTAAATATATCATGATAAGATCAAGTTCACCAAGACAAAATCTAACAACCTCGAGTGATCATCCAAAAAGGTTAATCGTAGCAATAACTTGGAAAACAAAGTGAAGAAAATTTTAAAGAACATAAAAACTAAACCGTTACCATCAAATCGGACAAGGAGAAATGAGGGGAAACCACCACTTGCCTTAGTTTTACCGGAAAAGTTCTCCAAATCAGTCCACGTCACAGATCGGGGCAAAAGAGGATGGAGGAAGTTGAAATCTAGACAAAAATAGTCGAAACGAGGGTTAGGGCCGAAAAACCCTAATGAGAAAACTCAAAGAAAGGGGAAAAATTTACCATGATAGCGTAGCCCTCGACGAGAGCTTTCAAGATCTAAGCTCGGTTGAAGATTTCGAGCATCGGAGCTCCGTCGGCGGCCACCAGAAGATTCACGAAATATTCTCTCTCTCGCTCACGTCGTTCTGGTTCGGGAGAAAGAATCGGAGAAGATGAAGTATTCCTATTTTTCTAAATACCCTAAGTATAAGAACATATGTATATATATATATATATAAGTAGTTATAAAAAGTTTTGTCTAAATATATAAAAAAACGGTTTAAATACGAGTAGTTTCGCGAAAAACCAAATTACAGGTCTAGTATGGCTTCAAATCGAAAAGTGCCTAACATAAAAGTTGTAGATCTCGTCGAGACGAACAAATTTCATGTTAACCATTTTTCCATACGACATTGTTTTGATCCTCAAAAAGGCTCCCGAACACAAACTATGACGGACTACACGAGAAAGGCAGCAAACTACTCGAGTATACAGAAGGCTACTCGAGTATGCAGAAATAGACTACTCTAGTATACAGAAGGCTACTCGAGTATGCAGAAACAGACTACTCGAGTAAGCAGAAACAGACTACTCGAGTACACAGAAGCAGACTACTCGAGTATACAAAAGACTACTCGAGTAAGCAGAAACAGACTACTCGAGTACACAGAAGCAGACTACTCGAGTATACAAAAGGCTACTCGAGTATGCAGAAATAGACTACTCGAGTATACAGAAATAGATTACTCGAGTATTCAGAAACAGACTACTCGAGTATACAGAAGGCTACTCTAGTATACATAAATAGACTACTCGAGTATACAGAATTGGAGGAACAGAAGATTTACATAATAAGCAGAAACTTTACACGAGTCAAGGTTGAAGGAAAAATAATTTCTTGGCAAATCTAACCTTTTGATCAAACTATAAAAATTAATAGTACTTTTCATTTTTAATAGTACTTTCATATTAAAATAATCATATTTATATATTTTTTTTGATAAGGAAATGCGAGATCAAAACGGAGGCCCAAACGCGCGCCGAATCGAACAAAACTCACGACGTAGGTGAACACAGACGCTACGAACACGACGGCGAAGTCAAAACCAAAATCCGACTAGCCATTCTCGAGATATAAATTTTCAAAGTTTACGACAAACATAAATTCCACAAAACTTCGGAAAAACGCCGAGGCCAAAATATCGCTCAGATCGCACCGAAACGGGACGAGCAAGCCAAAAATTACTTAACTTAAATTCCAAATGCAAAATTTTCCCATTACAACAAGAATTCGGCCGACTTGACCGCAAGGACGCAAAAATGCCTTTACGGCATTGTGCCGTCAACTTGACATTAAAGGTAATGCCATGACGTCAAAAATATGATGTTTCCCATTTAAATAAAATTGGTGAGCAAAATCGGGGGCGTTACAACAGTAGTCCTAAAAGGCCTGAATCTCCACCAATTCACTTTGTTGATCCAGAACAGGAGAACACTGCTTAAATGGCTAGATTTAAAGAGCTAATTGGACTATCTTTGATTAACAAAGCAAAGGAGGAGGTAAGGATCCCTCTCTATATTCTACCATGTATTCCTACAAAAAAGAAGAATTAAAACTGTATGATAAAGATAATCAGTTCTTCAATATTGATACTTATATGAGTCTTCACCCAGAAGCTGTTGTCCCAAGAGCAACTTCATGCAACATTATGGGAGCAGCTGATATGACAATGTCCAAGAAAGAAGCTGCGAATCCTAACAGGTAAATCATATTCAGATAACCTTATAACAAAGACAATTCAAGGAAACCTAAATAACTTTTTGATTAGTTTATTTTCAGAACTATTTATGTTAATTTGTCACAAAGCACTTTTTGTATATATCTACTAGACTTTTTATTTTCTGCCAGATATTTGTTGTTACCTCACACAAATAGGGGGAGATTGTTGGATCCCTTGTTTGGATTTGGGCTAAGGTTCACTATTAGGACGTTTGACCAACCTTGTATAGCCAATGTCAAGTTTGTCAGTCCTAGAGTTTAGGCTAGTCATTAGAATAAAATTTCATGGACCAGCCTGCAGTGGAATTCAGGAGACTCAAGACTAAGAAGAATTCAGATTTCAGATTATTAGTTCGAAGTTCTTCGAACTCAGCTCGACGATCGTCAATCTCAGATCGACAAACTCAGTGCTCTTTCTCTGAGTTGAGCTCGACGTTATTTGAGCTCAGGTCGACGATTTCTTCCCACAAGACAGATTCTCTGATCGACGAACATGGAGCTCAGAATTAGAAAGATATTTTCATATTGATATTCGCTGAGCTCAGGTCGACGAAGATGATTTCTCACCTCGATGAACTTTGATTTCAGGTCGACGAAATCTGTTCTGAGGTCGACAAAATCTGTCAGTTAAATATTTCCTTCTCTATAGTTCATTTCGAGATTGACCAAGGCTGATTTAATATATTGTTGTCTATATTTCTCTGATTTATTAAATATATATATTCTTATGAATATAGTCGTTCATTGGAAGCATTAATTATTAAATTTCACAAAGTAAAAATACGGCTTAATAACTGGGACAGTTGAGGAATCAAATTAATGCCAATCTAGCCGTTTGTCCAAGTTCCAAGAATTCAGCAGTTTATCAAGGAGTAAAATTCAAATTCTGAAGAGATACATAGAAGAATAATCTGCAATCAATGACACAAGATAGAAAACGAGAAGTCAAAGAATCAACTAAGCGACATAGGCAGACACAGATAAACATTATGTCTGAAAATTCATATTGTCTTCATCATCAACAAATCTTCTCCAAGATTTAAAGAGACATCGAATAAAATCAGTCTAAAAAGCTTGCTGGAGATAAACATCAATCTGAAGACCTACACCCTAGTAAAAGCTTCCTGCATTTCCTGAACTATAATCATCTCATGGGGAGCTTTGATACCAGCAATCCACTAAGTCTTCTCTATTGTTTAGAGAAAGAGAAGACAACATCACCTTCTTACCTCACTATCAAAAGGGTTTATTAACTCTCTTCAAAAGTTATTGTGTTGGTTTTTGGGCACCTGATCAAAAGCCTAAAGGGTTGTGAGATCTCCCTGCAAATAGATCTTGTGGTGACAGGGCACCTGAGAAAAAACCTGTGGTGGAAGTCACCTGATCAAAAAACTATTAGTGGATTCGTAATAGGGTGGTAGAAGAGTGGATGTACCCAAATTTGGGGAACCACTATAAATTCTTGTGTTGTCTATGTGTTTATTTTTCCTTGCTCTGATGTGTTGTGGTTGTGTCGTTTAGCTTAGTTCCTCTTTCATTTTATATAACTACTACTATCACTAATTTTACTGATAGATTTTAAATATAGCAAAAGTTATAAATCACTCTATTCACCCCCCTCTAGAGTAAATCAGATCTATCCCCTAACTTTCAGTTGATATCAGAGGATTATCAATTGCCTATGTTGACTTTCAGTGCGCTCTGTCTGTCCATCCTTTTGAGGGTGGAAGGTGGTACTAAATGTCAACTGGGTCCCCAAATAACCTTGGACCGACCTCCATTCATTAGACGTAAATCATCCATCATGATCAGACAAATCCATCATGATCAGACACTATCATCCTCGACACTCCATGGTTTGGAAAGAACTGCTCCACAAACCTCCGCACCAAGTCACCCACCAGAGAGTCGTTCCTGATCGGTAGAAATCTGGACACCTTCATCAATCGATCGATGATCACCCATATTGAGTAGTTCTCCACATGTGACCGAGGAAGACCATGTATGAAATCCATTGCAATATCGTCGAACTTCCACTCTGGCACCGGAAGTGGCTACAAAAATCCGTCCGGACTCTTACACTCTGTCGTCACTAACTGACAAGCCTCAAAATGAGTCACGAAGTATGTGATATCACTCTTAATACCCGGCAAGTACATCATCCTCTTCCGGCCAGCAATCATCTTAGTAATGCCTAGGTGCACCGTGTAACACCCCTATCTGTCACATAGCATATAGAAGTAGGTCCGGCCGGGGCCCGATGCCATATACCACGTACAGACTGGTGGGTTACTAAATAAAACCATTCAACCAATACACATGTCCTACACAGAGCATCTAGCGGAAGCAATTTGTTAAGTTGCAACAATAAGAACCCAGCCTACAAGCATGAATGTCCACTAGTAAACCAAATAGGAATTAAATACAAAGTACCAAAGAGTGCTGGCCTGATGGCCTTTCAATAATTCACTTAAATAAATAGTGTTTTAAAAACTTCGGCTCGCAGGCCGGCCACACATGATTTAAAGTAAGAAAAAAAACAAAGCCTTCGAGGGCCGGCTTATTAACCTGGGCTTTGGCCCACTATTTGTCGCTCGGCTTCGCAGCACCTGCAAGCATAAATCACCGCAACGGTGGCAAATAAGAATAACGGTCAGGTAAAGCTGACAAAATTATAATGATTCCACCACCAAACTCAGGGCGGCAAAGCTTCTTCCCTGCACTTGTTAGCATAGCAAGAAAAAAGTGAACAAGCACATCATCACAGGTGCAGGCTCACACGGCCACACATCTCGTGCTCTCAGGGCACTAAATCGGTGAACCCGGTCATAACCGTGGTCTCACCACCATCCCTTGGACGGCAAATTTCGTGAGCATTTTTAGTCTTTACGATCTAAGTCTAAGACTCGCACGACTATGCCAATGGACAGTCCCTTTTTCAGGTATCTGACACCAAACCCCATTGCCCAAGTTCGATTCCACTTGCCTGTTGCTCACACCGCCTAGTCACTTTAAGACGTACGCGTGGGCCAAGATTCTCCGGGATCCCAAAATTCGATCACACAAGCACATAACCAAGTTATGTTCAAGGTTGGCTCCCAGGCCACCAAGACGGCAGAAATGCGTTTCCGCCCAGTTTTCTGGGTGCTCCTTGCGTTAATCCCCAAGGATCCCTGCTGCAATCTACCCCGTAGAAACCCGAAAATAATCAAAGGCACGGAGTCTTATCTGGCTACTTATGCAATGCAACATCACCGATCCAGACAAACTTTTCCGGGTAGGCTTCACAAACCATGCCTATGTCCGTACTATGATTTCAGACTCTAACAAGGGGAACTTTACATATCTACCCCAAGAAATACTGCAAACTCATCGCACACTCGTGGGAGCGGGTTTTCCTATGCAAAGGAAGAAGAGCTTCACATGCTCAAGATGAAAATCGTTACCCTAGCATTTTTCCTCGGCGCCATGGAAAACTACGCGGATGAAAAGCACCGCGATGGTCTTGAATCCGTAGATCTGGGCTTTGTTTGTAATTTGGCGCTCCGAATCTCCTCCGTCCGCCGGATCTTCCTCTTCCTCCAAACTCCTTGATCT
The DNA here is from genome assembly GCA_039513925.1 of Platanthera zijinensis. Lineage (NCBI taxonomy): Eukaryota > Viridiplantae > Streptophyta > Magnoliopsida > Asparagales > Orchidaceae > Platanthera > Platanthera zijinensis. The sequence continues at coordinate 123,013,972 of CM077093.1, read as the reverse complement.
CCCTTCTTTATAAAAGTTAGTGAGAGAGTGAACCTAAAAGAAATGAGAGTTTAAACACTTAATTCTGGCCTTAACCCAAGCAAGGAGAGATCTGAGATGTTAGATCCAAAAATAAGGAAACGAACGGCTACGATTTGGAACAAACATAAACATCCTGGGCCGAACACGGCTTGCGACACACCCGTGTCCAAGGCCATGTCACTCATTCGCCATCGAAACCGTCGTGTCCCAAAAAGAACACGGGCACTCGACACGCCCGTGTCAGGCTTGACATGACCGTGTTACCCAGTACATGCCCGTGTAGCTGGGCGTGTTCCTCCAACGACACAAGACCATAACGTCCAGAGCACGACACGGCCATGTGACATGCCCGTGTCACATGCCGTGTACTAGACACGCCCTAGGACACTCCCATGTCCCAGACCGTGTAGCTCTCTTAGCACAACTCGCCAAACGACCCGAGCAGGACACGGGTATTCGACACGCCTGTGTCGAATTTCACACGCCCGTGTCAGACCCGAACATGCCTGGGCATAGACCATACGTCCTCACTTAATGATCGTTGAGTTAAAGGCTTTGAGTGACTGACACGCCCTGGGACACGCCCGTGTCCTAGGCCGTATTCTCACCCCGACAACCGTTGACTGTGTTTTCATCGACCACGTGACCATTGCCGAACCCGAGCACGACACGCCCCTGGGACACGCACGTGTCCCAGGCCGTGTCACCTCAACCATATCCCAAACTTGGCTCAAAACGCCACCCGTCACTCTTTTGAGTTTCGAGGCGTTACAACTCTCTCCCTCTTAATAGAATTTCGTCCACGAGATTACCAAAGGAAAAAAAAAGAGAAAACCAAAAGCGGTACCTGAGTGAAATAACTCTGGGTACTCCTCAAGCATGGTCTACTCCCGTTCCCAAGAGAGCTCCTCACGACCACAATTGTCCCAACAGACCTTGACCATTCTGATCTCCTTGTTACAAAGTCGCTTGACTTCAGAGTCCTCAATACAAACGGGCTTGACCCTAGTCGTCAACCCTTCGTCCACCGGTACTTAATCAACTGCGATCACCTTCGAAGGCTCTAGCACTGCCTTCCGCAAGACTGAAATGTGGAATACGTCGTGTAGACTACTTAACTCCACCGATAGCTTCAGACGGTAAGCTGCTTCACCGATCCGCTCCAGAATCTCAAACGTTCAAAGATATCTTGGGCTCAGCTTCTTCAAGTGTCGTACCCGTGATACACCCATTAATGGCTTTATATAAAAATACAACCAATCGCCAACCGCGAACTCCACGTTCCGATGCTTGGCATTATAGTATTTAGCTTGTCTATCCTGAGCGATCTGCAAACACTCCCGAATGGTTCGCACCAATGAAGTAGCATTTTCCACCTCTTGCTTTTTGTATAACCTTGCCTCACCCGTTTCTAGCCACGACAACGGCGTATGACACTTTCTACCATATAGGGCCTCGAACGGCGCCATTTGTATACTCGCCTGATAGCTATTGTTGTACACAAATTTCACCAGATACAGGTGGTATTCCCAATGCTTTCTGAAGTATAGAACGCACATGTAGAGCATGTCCTCCATGGTTATGTTGAACCTCTCGGTCTGCCAATCCGTCTGTGGATATAAGGCTGTGTTGAACTTCAACTTAGTTCCGAGCATCTGTTGCATGAACCTCCAATCATTGGACGTGAACCGCCTTTCTCGGTCACTCACAATACTACGAGGCACACCATGAAACCGCACAATATTATCCACGTATAACTTCACCAGTTTCTCCATAGAATCATCCTTCCTATGCAGAATGAAGTGAGACACTTTTGTTAACCGATCTATGATCACCAAGATGGCATCGTTTCCCTTCTGCGACCTTGGCAAGCCATGCTCAAATTCCATCGAAATGATGTTGAACTTCCGATACGAAATAGGCAAGGATTTCAAGAAACCCCCTGGCTTTTGGCACTCCACCTTTACTAAGGCGCAAGTCTTACATTTAGCCACAAACAGTGCCATATCCATCTTGAGCCCTGGCCACAAGAATAACTTCTTTAGATCCCGGTACATCTTTGTGCTCCCTGGGTGAATTGAGTACATGGTATGATGAGCCTCGTACATGATAAGTAGTTTTTAGTCATAATATTTAGGTTATTTTAGCATAAATTCCCTAGGTTTAGTTTTGTATTTTATGAATTTTATGTTGTTATGATGTTATGTTATATCTTAATGTTCTAATTTAAATGTTCCAATGTTTTTGATATTGTGTTTTAAAATCTTGTTTTAACTTTGTTATTCTATGTTGATTTATAACATATCTAATCCATGTTTTGATTTATTTATTTTGTAGGTACATGATGGCCGGCCCCTCCCATTGGTGCAGCCCACTTCCTCTTTGATGAATCCATGGCGCAGCCCACTTGAAGAAAGCAGCCATCAACACCAAAACCAAGAAGCCCACTTGCATTTGATGCAGCCCATGCTTCCCCCAAACATCAAATCTGACCCCATGCAACCCACAACATCAAATCCCACTCCATGTAGCAGCCTATTGAAGTCCAAGAAGCCCCGCTCATGTCAAACCCGACCACATGCATGCAATTCATCATGCATGTGGCCGACCCCCTCTCTCTCTCCTCCTTTATTATTTTATTCTTTTTTATTTCACATTCACCTCTTCTTTCCCTCTCTCTCATGCTCATTTAAGACTCATCCATCCCCCTCTCTTATATTTAATTTTCTTTTCATTTTTCTAAAATAAAATGCATGAATCTAGCCTTCTCTCTCCCCCTCATTTAAGTCATTCATGCATCTCTTAAATCTTGTATGGATAGCTACCCCCTTGTGTCCCTTCATCTCCATCTCCATCAAGAACCTTCCCCCTACTCTATACAAGGAGCCTTGACCTCATGCATTTGGAGAGGACATTTTGTAGAGAGCAAGTGAGAGTTTTTTTCTTATTTTCTTGTTATGTTTTTATTGTAATCTCCTTTTGTTTTGATAGTGTAGTATTCTCTCTTCTACTATTATTGTGTACCCCTTCTTTTATCATAAATAAAAATGAATTTGATTTTTCTTATTGTTTTTATTTCCTTCTCAATCATGCTTAGCTAGTTCTTTTTGTGCCCGCTCGCGATAATCTTTGTGATGACATAACGTATCTTTTATTTTATGGTTTACATTCGTATTTTTATTTTCGATCCAACCTTGATTTATTTCTTATCGACTCCGTATTTCTAGTATACGATAGTAGATTCTGATCTCATATTCGAGTTTGCCGAGAGGCTCGTGAATATGAAAGATCACTCAAGGAAGAAAGGAGTTGCATGCAACCTTAGAGATAGGACGATGTAAATCCTCTGGATTGGAGTCAAATCCAATAGTGCGGGTCACTTCGATAATGTAACTTTAGGCCTTTTGATTTGTAAAGAGATTTCAGTCAAAACGTCTAGATGTTAGGAGATTAAATGCTCTAGCGAGATTATTTCTTATTTTCGAATCCGCCACGGTCTTTATAAAATTACGAATGTTAAACTAAATTATTCTGTTATTTTATTCCAAAGAGAATCGTCGATCGAGCACTCTTTCGCAATATTTTATTTCTCTTTTAATTACGCTTTGTTCTTTTTTATTTTCGAAACCCATCAATCGTTCGGCAGGATAATAGAATCATTGTGAGTAATAGTACTTGCCATCCCCGAGTTTTTATACGACCTTGATATATTTTTATCACTATACTATAAGACGATAGGTACACCTACCTATTCGGATTGTAGTCCGTGAGACAATTTTTACGCATCAAGTTTTTGGCATCGTTGTCGAGGACTATTTTTGGCAATATTACGAAAGCACCGAGTTTATTACTTCTACTAAAATTCAAAAAAACCAAAAAAAAAATCAAAATTAAATTTTCTCTTTCTTTTTTGTAACAGTTTTTTTATGGAATCATCATCTTTTTTGCGCTTTTTGCGGGTCGCTCGATCATTTTAATTTTTCATGTCTTTCGGGAACCCCTACCTCTTTTGAGTTCAATTTTTCTGGAGCAAGTCAAAGTGGCCAATTTGACTCTTACTCCAATTTTTATCATACTTGAGAGATGGGGAACCCGTCTTATTTTTCTTATGATTTTTCCCTGCAAAGCTCCGCGCCTATAAATTTTAATTCAATCGATAATGGGTATTTTGAATTGCAAACTTCTCTTGATAATATTAATTCACATTTAAAAACTATTATGAATTATTTTTCTCGTGAGGCTGCATATTTTTCTTCGTCTTCTTCTCCGTCTCTTCCAATTTCATTATGTAATGAGTCACCGGATATCCCGGCTTGTCTTTTTCCTCTCGAGGAGGATAACTATTCGGATATTCCGAATTGTTTCCTTCCTCTTTTGGATGACACCGCCATGGATACTCCGGCGTGTTTCTTACCTTTTGAGGATGACGAGACGTCTCATCATTCTCTTTCTTTTTCTGAAGACCTTTGTGATTCCATTTCACTTCAAATTTTAACTGTTCCAAATTTTTTTATTTTTAGCGAATCTTTTTCTTTTTCTTCTTTTATTTTAGATGACTCTCCTTTAGTTCTTTTGTCCCCTTCTTCTCCCGAAATTTGACATGATTCCCTTTCTCCTTGTGAAATATCTGTTGATTAAATTTCTTTTTCAACATCCTTTATTCCTCTTTCTATTTCTTCCATTTTTTTCTCTTCTTCTTTTGACGACCCCTTCTTTCCCATTTTACTTATGGCGGAGTTCTCCTATAACTCCGCCCGTTCATTTTCGGTTGTCATTCCCTTAAAGATTCCACAGCATGTCGGTGCGATTCTTCAATTTTTCCTTTTTTTGATTTACTCCCCTAAGCACATACTTAGGGTGTTACCTCTTCATTTAAGTTTTTATTTTCCGTTTAGCTAACCAATAACGTCGGGCTCAGACGAAGTTAAACAAAGAGCGCTCTTGGGAGGCACCCCTTGCTTATAACTTTTTTTTGTTTTTTTCTTTTTGTTTGCTTATTTTGTTTTGCAGGAATAAAACCTCCGGCGGTTCGTTTTGGATCCATCATTTCTTCTCTTCCTTAGGCCTAAGCTGGATTCCAGCTTAAGCCTGTGGGAGCGAAATCAGCTTTCAGCCTTATGAATCCGGGGAAGTCGCTTTCTTTTTATGTATTTACTTTATTGCATTCCCCTCCCCTTTCTTCTTCCTCTTTCTTTCTTGTTTTTATTTTTCATTGAGGACTATGCAAAATTTAATCATGGGGGAGGGTTTAGTTGTTTTCTTTCTTCTTTCATTTAAAAAAAATGTGTTTTAAATTTCTACAAAAAACAAAAAAAATTATTATAGTTTTATTAAGCTTCTTTAGCACTACTTTTCCTTTAACTAAAGCAAAACCAAAAAAAATTTATTCCAAAAAAAAAGATCATATTTCAAAATTCAAAAAAATGAAAAATCTTAAAAAAAAAATCTAAAAATATAATAAACCCCTTGCCTACTCTTTTTGTTGTTTTCAGAAAATTTGTTTGAGTTTGTTTATAAGCATTTCTACTATTTTTGATTTGCTAATCTTTTGTTTCATCTGATTTAGTTAAATCTAATATTTAGTGATTTAGTTTTGAGGATAATCTTATGATTTTAATTTGCTTAGAGTAATTTATTTAGCACTTTTTCTCTTTTATTTTAAATAGTTTTAATTTTGTAGTAATTTTACTTAACAATTATTGATTCTAATTATTATTATTACCTCATGCTTTTAGATTCTTAGGAAATCTCAATCTACTAGTATTTGCTCTCGAGTGTTTTAGTTTATTTTCTAAAATTTTGTTTAACCCTTTCCTTTTTCATTTTATTTGTTAGATCATATGTCATGGGAATAATGAGATGTTAGTTCCTTATTCTCTGATAAACATATACAACCCTGATGAAGAGAGGAATTAAAAGTTCATATATGTCGTGGGAAGTGATAGGATGTTAGTCTATCATTTTCTGGTATTACATATATATTTTATTTTAAAAAAATTATGGTGTGTAAAAAAAATTATGATGATCACCTCCAATCAAAGACCTCTTCATGATTATTTCCTCCCTAAACCCCTTAGCCAATATTATTGTCTTAGTTTTTAAATTAAAATATTGGGATAGCATATGTAGTAGGTTGCATTTTTTCCTTAAGTTTCTGAAAGACTTTATTTCAAGAGCCTAAACACCTAGAGGTGGGGGGGGGGTGAATAGGTTCTAATCTTTTTGTGTCTTTTTAATTCTTAGGCAAATAATTATAAGACTTCTTTCAACACAGATTAATCAATATACAGAAAATAAACACATCACAGTAAACACCAGACTTATAGTTGTTCTCTAAGATATGGTACATCCACTTTCCCCCTTCGCCTATCCAGTAGATAACTCGATTCAGCCAAACTTCCTTTCACTGGCTCAGATCAACAGATCTTACAAACTCAGAACCAAAGATGGTTCTTACACCTCAGACTTAACACAAGTCCTACCTCAGATTCTTCTCCAAAATCCTACCTCAGGCATTAGACCTACCTCAGCCTTTATAATTAGGCTTACAACTCAGACTTTCCATAAGTCCTACCTCAGGCACACAGCCCTACCTTAGCCTTTATAATTTTAGGTTTATAATCTCAGATCTAACAGAAGATCCTACAAGAATTTTTGAGTAAAGAGTAACTGAAAACTTCACCAGCTAGATTTCTCTATTGATGTTGTCTTCTTGATCAGTTCTTGTATTGACTGATCCTTCTGAGCCAACCTAACTTAGCTTTTCAAAGCTTCTTGATTAGAACAAAATAAGTTGGATCTTCTCTGTTGATGAAGATGATCTTCAATAAGCTTCTTCCTTAAATTCAGATAGAACTCTGAATCTTTCTTGCAGACATCCCTTGATCTGTAAGAATTCTTCTTAATGATGCCTCACATTATTGTTAATCTATCGTTTCCGATCTGTCTCTTATATAGAGCTTGCTTCATGGTTACTGGCTGATCCGATTCATAACAAACTTTTGACAGTTCTAACCGTGGTGTCAGACCGGCTAGTTATGACAGCTATCAAGTCACCAGTCACATCACCAGGTTCTTCAATGTCTTTTCAACTCAGCATACAACACTCAGCAGACTGCTTTACATGTGTCGACACATATAGACTAATTGTCGACACAAGTCTTTATGGTGTCGACACAATTACTCAAAGTGTCGACACAGTCATACTTCTACTTCTCGACACTGCTTATGTCTAATGTGTCGACACAAGTCCTGTGTGTCGACACAGAACCTTCTTATCTCGACATTTCTTTTGCAGACAGTTGGTGTTGAGTGTTTGTCAAATGGCATTGAGTGTGTGTCAACAAGAGTCTTGTGTGTCGACACAATTACTTCTGAACTCGACAAAGCCTTTTGAGAGTTGGTGTGTCGACACAAGTCCTGTGTGTCGACACAATTGCTTCTGGTGTCAACATATCTCCTGAATGTATACATAGCTTCTGCTTTAAGTGTCGACACAAGTCTTACTTTAGATGTCAACACATTTCCGGATGTTGACACAACTGCTTCTTTAGATGTCGACAAAGCTTTGAGTGTCGACACAGCTTCTTTATAAGTGTTGACACAAATTATGGGTGTCGAAATAACTTCCCTGAGTGTCGACAAAATTTGCCTGTGTGTCGACATAGCTTGCTTGAGTGTCGACACAAGTTTCCTGAGTGTCGACACAGTTTCTTCACAAGTGTCGACACTTGTACTTAGAAAATTTTCCTTCAAATACTTAAACCTGTACAAAGAAACTCAAACTCCAATCAAATACAAATTGATGCATATCATTGACAAGTTGTGGCTTCTCAAAATCTAGTACACATTTTCCAATATACCCAACAATCTCCCCCTATTTGGAGAAGTCATAACCCTTAGTCAAAGATATACATCTCTTAAGTAAAATAAAATTATAATAGAAGTAAAAACATTTCAGAGCAGGTTATCACATAATCATTGTAAACAACAAACACTTAATACTGAAACAGATTTCATTAATCAGAAAAACTTTGGTTTACATGAATTTCTTATAGAACAAAAGAAACAAATTAGTACATTGTTCTATTATATAAACCTAGCAACCCTATTACTGACTAGGCTCCTTAATAACTATTCCTTTGCCAGACTTTATTTTTAGCCTACACAGAAGGTTCAATAACCTCAGCTAGATTTTCCCTTTTAGAGCTTTCTTCTTTAATTCTTCAGCCTTGATCTTCTGTCTTTCAAAATAGTGGAAAGGTTTGGGGAAGTACTTGCTTGGCTCTTGAGCATTAGCAGGTGGCTTCCTAGCATTAGCACTTCTTCTTTGTTGAAGAATTGCTTCTTGTCCTGCTTGATTTTTATTCCACTCTTGTTCAGAATACCACTTACCCCTATCATGGGTTTTATTCTTTACAACTTTCCAAGCAGTAAGTATGATGTTTCTAGAAGTTGGGCTCCACTACTCAAAATCTGGCTTCAGCTCAGCCTGCTCTCTGAATCTCTTCTTTGAAAGTTGAGCTTCCTATTGTTCTTCTAATGCAGCTTCTGACATTTCAACCTTTTCCAGAATTACGTTTTGTGCCTCTGGTGGAGGACTATACATTTTTAGCACTTCTTCTTGAACCATCTCAAAATCAGCTAGGGGGTAGATCACCTGAGCAACTTCAGGCTGATCTCCTTCAAAATATTTAGGTTGTATCCCAGACTCAGCTAAATTAGCATCATCACAAAGAGGAGGATATCCAAGAGTAGCTCTAATGCTTTTGGTAGTCCATTTAGCATGGACAGAGCTGGCTTTGACTAGTAATCTCTCCCCCTTTATGACTTCTCTTGCAACATGATCTCTTAAATCTTCTTTCTTGAATCTGACTTGATTAGCTATATATTCAATTCCCTCTTTAAAATAAGCTCTGAATTTTGCAGGAAAGTTTTAATTTTCTCCTGAGATTCTTGAAATGTGGCTTTGACAGCAGATATATCTTCTTGTATTTGCTTGGAGATTTCAGCCTTCAGAGTAGTGTTAGAATAAGTGAGCTTTGTCAATATTTCATGATGTGAATCCTTGAGATTTTCATTCATCCTTAACTGATTCTCAAGTACATATCCCTACTTCACTTCAATTTCATCCACTTTAGCTTGGATATTTAGCTGTCGCTTGGCTAGGAACACCACAACATTACCTCCTTTATGGAAGCAATCTGTCATCTCCATCTTATGTTGATTCACTTCAAATCTAATGAATTTGATGTCCTGGGCCAATTGAAATTGTAACTCTTTATGAGTTTCATTCACATATTGCTCTATAGATTGTCTTTGATTCTCCTCTTTTATTTGCATCTGGACCAGTAAAGAACTGAAGTCCACAGTTGATGTAGATGGTGTTGTTCCCACTTGCAAAGCCTTCTTGTATCTAGAACTCTTTTTCTTTAAAACAGTTCGCTTCCTTTTCTTAGCCAATGTGGCTTCTTCATCTTCAGAAGATTCAGTTGTACTATTAATATTAATAGTATTCTTTTCAGCTGGGGTATCCTCCTCAGTATCCTTTGATAACTCCCCCTCAGTCCTAGGAATATCTTTTCCTTTTTCAATATGGTCCCCCTCAGTCCTATCTGGAGGAAGATCAGGAAACAATTCTTCCATTGCAAATTCCTGCTGAATCTGTACAGAAGGAAAAAGATTAGTTTTGGTTTAATGACTTTATTTTTACACAAAGGTTTCCCGCCCCTGAACATTTATTGAGAAGAATACTATCATATATCACTAGACTATGGAGAAGATACATACTGGATCATTTTGAGCATCTGTCTTATTAGTTTCTTCAGCTGCAGTGTTGATTTCAGATACTACCTTCATGATTGTATCTGCAGCTAAATCACTGTCTAGGACAGCATCATCAATACCTCTCCCTTGAGCAGGCAGCTCAGTTCCTTGTTCAAAGTGTTCTCCCCCTTGAGTGGAGTCAACTTGTTGCTCCTGGGGCTCATTGTCCTTTACTTGATTATGAGCATCCTGTTGGTGCTGGTCTTCATCAGAACTAAAGACCACTTCCTCTTCAGAATCACAGGAGGAATCAGCCTGTACAACCACCTTCTTTTTCTTCTTGTCTTTCTTAGTTTGCTCCTTGGGAGCAGGGTCTTCCTTTGTCAGAACCCTGTCCCATCTTGATAGTATCCTAACATCCATTTTACTCATGTGTTTTATCTTAGAGCCATTTGCTTGTTTCAGAACATCTGGAATTACTGATGTCAAACATAAACTGAGGATCCTTCCCAGATAGGTTTCTTAAATCCTTCTTGTATTTTATCAAACACTACTGGTGCCCAGTCAGTGTTTTTCTTGAATATAACCCTCACCATAAGATTGAACATGTGGGCAGAAATCCTATCATGTCCACCAGTCTTGCAGATTATCACTTTACCCACAACTTCTGAAAGAAATTTTCCTTGGGAATTCATCCCTTTTCTATTGATAGATGATCAAATCTTAATACTGGGACTCAGTCCACACCAGCATAAAGCTTCAGTTATCTGGGAAGGAGTTATTTCGTATGTATCCTTGATCAATGGTAGATATAGTGCTTTCCTGATTGATTTCAATGTGAGCTTCACCCGGGTATCTTGGTTAGACGCCTTGATTTTCTTTCCTTCTGTGTCCACAGTAGTGGTTGAGTAACTCCATGACTTCCTTTTTCCTTATTTTGGTCGGTTCAAAGACCAAAAATTCTAATCCATTTTCAAAAATTGGGGCAATGACTCCTTGAATTTCATCTGAACCAGTCGTGAATCCTTCACGAACCAGTTCATAACCTTCATTAACCTTATCTTCTTGGTTTGACGCCATTGACGTAAGTGCTAGAGGAGAAGAGAAGAGAAGGTTTATGTCGACAGAAGGTATATAGTCAAAATTTTTGATAGCGTAGTCGACCAAATTTTGGCTTCACCTATTTATAGTACTTGAGTCAAGGGCAGATCAAAAGTCAGGCCTAAGTCGACAAATTAGTTTTTGTGTCGACAAAAATGACCTTAGTCTTGACAGAACTTAAGTTAAGTCGACATGACTATGTGTCGACATACTAATGTCTAAGTCGACAAAATGTATTTTAAGTCGAAACATTTATGTGTCGACATACATGAGTCTGTGTTGACATACTTGCGTCTGTGTCTACACTGACCACTTTAGTCTCGACAGAGTTGTGTCTACATAACCTTTTTGCATCGACACAAATATCCTCTCGACATATAGTCTCGACAAGGTTCTGTCGAGACTTTTTGTGTCGACATCTATTCTTCTGTCGACACAGATACTGTTTCTGTGTAAACATATCCTTGTTCTGTGTCGACACAACATACTGAGTGTGTCGACACAACATGCTTGTGTCGACACAACATGCTTGTGTCGACACAACATGCTTGTGTCGACACAAACTTTGTACTTAGCCAAATTTCAACAGAAATTTGGAGCTTACATATGCTACTAATGGAAATTTGTGTTAACCTAGTCTAGGTTCAACATACCTAATTCAATTTTGAAATTATTGAATTTAGTTTCATCTTGTGGTTTTGTAAAAATATCAGCTATTTGGTTATCAGTTTTTACAAACTCTAGATTACTATTTTCCTTCTCTACATGTTCACTGATAAAATGAAACTTAATATCTATATGCTTGGTCCTACTGTGTGATATAGGATTCTTAGCAATAGATATAGCACTTGTAGAATCATAAAATAGTGGTATTCTACTTGCCTGGATGTCATAATCTTTTAGTTGATGTTCATCCACATAAATTGTGCACAGTAACTACCTGCAGCTATATACTCGGATTCAGCTATTGATATAGCTACACTGGTTTGCTTCTTGCTGCTCCATGACACCAGCCTCCCACTAAGGAATTGATAGGTTCCTGTGGTACTTTTTCTGTCTTCTTTGCATCCAGCAAAATCTGCATCTGAGAAACCTGTTAATAGAAAATCTCTATTCTTAGGGTACCAAAGGCCTAGATTAGGTGTTCCCTTAAGATATCTCAAAATTCTATTAACTGCAGTATAATGAGATTCCTTAGGGCATGCCTAATACCTAGCACAAACACATGTTGCATACATGATGTCAGGTATACTAACAGTCAAGTATAGTAGGGAGCCAATTATCCCTCTATACAAAGACTCATCAATAGGTTTCCCTGCTTCATCTTTGCATATAGGCATACTTGTTCCCATTGGAGTTTTCATAGTAGAAGATGAGTCCAAACCATGCTTCTTAATCAACTCCTTGGTAAACTTAGACTGGGATATGGACAACCCACTCTCAGTCTGTCTAACTTGAAGTCCCAAGAAGAACTTCAGCTCACCCATACTACTGATCTCAAACTTCCCTTGCATAAGTTTGGGAAACTTCCTACAAAGGCTGTTTTCTGTAGAACCAAAGATAATGTCATCCACATATATCTGGACTAATATTATCTTGCTTTTTTATTCCCTAATGAATAAAGTTTGGTCTATCTGTCCTCTAGAGAATTTATTCTCAATGAGAAAGGTAGACAAGGTTTCATACCAATCCCTTGGAGCTTGTTTCAAACCATATAGAGCTTTCCTAAGCCAATATACATAATCAGGAAAGTGAGAGTCTACAAAACTTGAGGGTTGTACTACATAGACTTATTCTTTTAAATCACCATTCAGAAATGTTGATTTCACATCCATTTGATATACTTTGAACCCTTGATATGTAGCATAGGCTAAGAACAGCCATATTGCCTCCAGCCTTTCCACTATAGCAAAGGTTTTATCAAAATCAATACCTTCCTCTTGCTTGTAGCCTTTTACTACCAGTCTTGCCTTGTTCTTGACTATAGTGCCATTCTCATCAAGCTTATTCCTGTAGATCCACTTAGTTCTTTTATGTTGTGATCCTTAGGTTTTGGGACCAATTCCCAGACCTTACACCTTTTGAACTGACTGAGCTCTTCTTGCATTGCATCAATCCAGTTAGTGCCTTGCATGGCCTCTTAAATCTTCATGGGTTCTATCTGAGACAGGAAGCAAGAACATAAAACTGTGTTCATGCTCCTGCTCCTTTTTAGAACACCCTGACTTGCATCACCAATGATCGGTTGAGCTGGATGATCCTTCAGGCGTCTCCTTGCTGGAGGAATTCTGTCAGTATTATGGCTATCTCAAGTTTCCTCATCTTGATGCTCCACCTTTTCTCCTTCACCCAGAGGGACTTGATCTCCCCATGGATAGCTGGCATCTTTATCCTAATCTAGTTTAGCAGGAACATCTTCATTGATGGTCAGCTTTTCTTGCTTATCTGTTAGACCTGTTGAACTAACTGAAGAACTAGACAATTCACTGTTAATAAACATTGACAAATCAAATACAACATGCACAGATTCTTATACAACTTGAGTAGTCAAGTTATAGATCCTGTATGCTCTACTATGATTGTTGTACCCAATAAATATCCCTTCTAGGGATTTGGCAGCAAACTTAGTTTGTTAGTGTTTACCATTGACTAGTACAAAACACTTACTACCAAAGATTCTAAAATAAGATATGTTTGGTTTTCTGCCTTTCAAAATCTGGTAGGGAGTCATCTTGTGTTTCTTCTTGATGGAGGCCCTATTGAGTACATTACATACAGTATTTACTGCCTCAGCCCAAAAGTATTAAGGGAGAGTAGTGACATTCAGTAGAGTTCTACTGGCTTCAATTAGAGTCCTATTCTTTCTTTAAGCAACACCATCTTGCTGTGGAGTTCTAGGTGAAGAGAATTCCTGTTGAATCCCAAGTTCTTCACAGAATTTTGTCATACATTCATACTGAAATTCAGTTCCATGGTCACTTTTGATTTTGACCACTGAGCTGTTGTATTCATTCTGTATTTGTCTGACAAAAGTCTGGAAAATAGTTGGAGTTTCAGATTTCTTCCTCAAGAAGAAAACCCATGTAAATCTAGAAAAGTCATCCACAACAACAAGTGTGTATGCTTTCCTACCAAGACTATGGAATGGCATAGGACCAAATAAATCCATATGCATGTGATACAAACAACTCTTTGAATCTTTGATGTCAAGTGACTGAAAAGAGGACTTAGTCTGCTTGCCTTTTTGGCAAGCTGAGCACACACCCTCTTTTATGCACTGAACTTGAGGACCATTCCTCACTAATCACATGCTGAACAGCAGTCCATTTGACTTATAGTTCGAATGAGCTAGCCTCTTGTGCCATTTGACACATAGCGAAGCTTTCTCTCCTGCAACCAAACAAATAGGTGAGTTGTTAGACTCACACTCTAGGTTAAGGCAAAACACATTTCCTTTCTTAGTGCCAGTCAAAATGATCTCTTGATCACATGACCTTTTTACTAGGCACTCCCCTTTGAGGAAAGAAATATCATAACCTAGATCACTAAGTTGACTTATGATAATTTGGTTATTTTTTAGACCCTTTACATAAGCCACTTTAGTGACTATAATTGAATCACAAGATATGTTACCAAATCCTTTGATGATTCCCTTTTCTAATCCACCAAAGATAACTTTTGGTCCATTCTTTATGGGCACATACTCCCTCAACATTCTCCTTATTCCATTCATATGTCTGGAACAGCCACTATCCAAGTACCATATAGGGTATGGTCACTTACATTTACCTGCAACAAATAAAGAATCACTTACCCTTAGAACCCAACTTGCTAGTGGGTCCTAGGTCCATGTTAGCTTGAAATCCTGTGACTGATCTAACAGGAATCCTACTTTATGTTTTAACACTTAAGTTAAACCAACAATCTATGGCAAAGTGTCCCACCTTGCCACAACACCAACACTCAAACATATTATACTTATTCTTAGGTACAGGCTTTCTTACTTTGTTGTTAGTAGACTTATTAAGTGTTGGTGCTGGAACAACATTCTTTAAGAACTCCTCTTGAATATGATGGGCATGCCTATAGATTGGTCTATTGGCATTAACACCCTTGCTCATGAAATTTTCATGCTTATAGTGACCATGTGTAATGTCATGATCATACCTATTAGTAGGATTCACTACTTTCTTAAAGAAAATAGGGGGATTAAAAGCTAGAGGCTGAACTGTGGCTTTACCTTTTCTATGAGAATTGGTAGCCCTAGTTCTTCCCTTAAAGCCTAGACCAGTCTTTCCTTTTTGTGAAACAAAATTATCTATCAAAGGTAAGAATGATTTTGGCTTGGAGAATTTTACAACTAGCTCTCTCTCTATTGTAGAAGTTTTCCCTCCAGTTTCTTGATATGATTCTCTTTGAGTGAGATTGTGCCCATCTGAATAACTATAATGTTTTTCAATTTGGATACCTCATTCAGTTTTTGATCCAGTAGTTTTGCTGAAACTGCTGCAGCCAGCTTAAGAGACTCAATCTCTTTGGCTTGCTCTTTAACAAGAAACTTGCTCTTCTTTAGAGCAAGCAATAACTCACCATACTCATTAATGAGATGGTTAACATCCCCCTCAGACTCAGATCCATCCACTTCTTTTGAAGAAGATGCTTCTGATTCTGATCCAGTAAAGTAATCTGAGACTAGGGGTGAATTGTTTACCTTACTTGGTCCAGGCTGATCCTTGCACTTATCTTCTTCAGATTGAGCCATCAGCCCTTTACAGTAATATTCTTCCACTCCATTTATGGAGTCCAGCATCTGTAGGAATTCTAGTTCCTTAGAATCCTCTTCTATTGAGAAGAGTCCAAAATATGCTTCTGCCTCTTCTTCTTCAGATTCTGAAGATGAAGAGTCTGTCCAACTCTTCTCCTTCTGAGCCACTAGAAACTTCTCCTTCTTGCCTTTGACCACCTGCTTCTTCTTGTCCTTTGACTCCTTTCTTTTGTCAGGACAGTCAGCTATGACATGCCCAGACCTGTTGCAGTAATAACACACAATCTTAGAATTAGATTGTTTACCAGGTTTAGAAGCATACCTGTCCTCCTTATGTGTTTTCTTCATCCTGTAGTATTCATCCTTTGAATAGGATGTAGATGAAGGCCTTGTTCTCCAATTCTTTTTCTTCATGAACCTTTGGAATTGTCTTATGAAAGAAGAAAAGTCTTCATCAGATGTATGACTATCTGATGTACTTGTTTCAGGAACACCTTCTTCTGCTTCAGTACTCCTTCTAGGTGGAGAAGGATATTTTCTCCTACCCTTCCTTGATCCCTCAGCCTTGAAGGTTACTGACTTTTCTTTATGTCCAGATCTGCTGCCCTTCTCTTCCTCTTTCCTAGCAGTAAGCTGCATTTTATATGAAAGCAGTTTTCCAAAAAGTGTAGGTGGTGGTGTGTCAGCCAGTTTGGCCACTTCCCTGATGGCATATATCTTAGTGTCCCAATCCTTCGTTAGGGACCTAAGAAACTTGTCATTCAGTTCATAAGTACTGAAGACTCTTCCGTATATCATCAGTTCATTCACTATTCTGGAAAACTTTTTATAGCATTTAGCTATGCTGTCAGTTTTATTTTTCCTAAAGCTCTCATATTCCTGACTTAGCATAGACTTTTTGTCCTCTCTGACTTCTTCTGTGCCTTCCATATAGACAATCAATGTATCCCATATTTCTTTAGAAGTTTTACAGTGCAAAAGATTCTTGAATGTTGCATCATCTACCGAACTTACAATTATCTTCTGAGCTCTTTTATCTAATGTAGCCAAGATGATTTCATCCTTAGTCATCTCTGAATAACTCTTTGGAGTTTGAATGTTTGCATCAAGAACTGAAACCTTCATTGGGATGAAGGGGCCTTCCTGTACTGTGATATAAATTCTTGGATTAGATGCTTCCATAAATACCCTGACCCTTTCTTTCAAAATGCCAAAAGATTCTTTCCTACATATGGGCAATTTCATAGATCCAATTTCCTTTTGATTTTCACTTGAACCCATTTTTATTATCTATTATTTGCCTTGGAGAAATCCTCTGACTGTTAGGTCAAATTTTGAGGAACCTCCCTCTGATACCACTTGAAAGACTTTATTTCATGAGCCTAAACACTTAGAGGGTGGGGGGGGGGGGTTAATAGGTTCTAATCTTTTTGTGTCTTTTTAATTCCTAGGCAAATAATTATAAGACTTCTTTCAGTAAAGATTAATCAATCTCTAGAAAATTAACACATCACAGTAAACACCAGACTTCTAGTAGTTCCCCAAGATATGGGTACATCCACTTTCCCCCTTCGCCTATCCAGTAGATAACTGGATTCAGTCTAACTTCCTTCCACTGGCTCAGATCCTCAGATCTTACTAACTCAGAACCAAAGATGGTTCCTACACCTCAGACTTAACAAAAGTCCTACCTCAGATTCTTCTCCAGAATACTACCTTAGGCCTCAGCCCTAACTCAGCCTTTATAATAAGGCGTACAACTCAGACTTTCCACAAGTCCTACCTCAGGCACACAGCCCTACCTCAGCCTTTATAATTTTAGGCTTACAATCTCAGATCTAACAAAAGATCCTACAAGAATTTGTGAGTAAAGAGTAACTGAAAACTTCACCAGCTAGATTTCTCTGTTGATGTTGTCTTCTTGATCAGTTCTTGTATTGACTTATCCTTCTGATCCAACCTAACTTAGCTTTTCAAAGCTTCTTGATTAGAATAAAATAAGTTGGATCTACTCTGTTGATGAACATGATCTTCAATCAGCTTCTTCCTTAAATTCAGATAGAACTCTGAATCTTTATTGCAGACAGCCCTTGATCTATCAGAATTCTTCTTATTGATGCCTCACGTTGTTGTTCATCTATCGTTTCTGATCTATCTCTTATATAGAGCTTGCTTCATGGTTACCGGCTGATCCGGTTTATAACAAACTTCTGACAGTTCTGATAGTGGTGTAAGACCGGCTAGTTATGACAACTGTCAAGTCACCAGTCACATCACCAGGTTCTTCAATGTCTTTTCAAATCAGCATACAACACTCAGCAGACTATTTCACATGTGTCGACACATATAGACTAAGTGTCAATACAAGTCTTCATGGTATCAACACAATTACTCCAAGTGTCGACACAGTCATACTTTCGCTTCTCGACACTGCTTATGTTGAATGTGTCGACAAAAGTCTGGTGTGTCGACATAACAGCTTCTTATCTCGACATTTCTGTTGCAGATAGTTGGTCTTGAGTGTTTGTCAAATGGAATTGAGTGTGTGTCGACACAAGTCCTATGTGTCGACACAATTACTTCTGAACTTGACACAACCTTTTGAGAGTTGGTGTGTAGACACAAGTCCTGTGTGTCGACACAATTGTTTCAGGTGTCGACATATCTCCTGAATGTTGACATAGCTTCAGTTTTATGTGTCGATAAAAGTCCTACTTTAAATGTCGACACATTTCTGGATGTCGACACAACTGCTTCTTTAGTTGTCGACAAAGCTTTGAGTGTCGACACAGCTTCTTTATAAGTGTCGACAAAAATTCTGGGTGTCGACACAACTTTCCTGAGTGTCGACACAATTTGCCTGTGTGTCCAACACAGCTTGCCTGAGTGTCGACACAAGTTTCCTGAGTGTCGACACAGTTTCTTCACACGTGTCGACACTTGTACTTAGAAAATTTTCCTTCAAATACTTAAACCTGCACAAAGAAACTCAAACTCCTACCAAATACAAATTAATGCATATCATTGACTAAGTTGTGCCTTCTCCAAATCTAGTACACATTTTCCAATGTACCCAATAGTTTCATCTAAGTTATGGTTTTTATAATTTTAATCTAACCTTGTTTGCAATTTACTCAATTTTGAGTGCTAGTTAATTTATTAGAAATTTTTTTGGCTAAATATTTCTCTCTTTTCACTTTAATTTCATAATTTAGGACTTAATTCATAAATCCCTAAATTTTATTTTTGGCTTCATTTTCGTGTAAAGAAATTTTTAGTTTAATTGAAAATTTTATAATTGTCTTATAAATATTTCTCATACTTTTGCCCTGGAATAGCAAAAGCCCAAGCATGGGGGAGTTTGATAAGTAGTTTTTAGTCATAATATTTAGGTTATTTTAGCATAAATTCCCTAGGTTTAGTTTTGTATTTTATGAATTTTATATTGTTATGATGTTATGCTATATCTTAATGTTTTAATTTTAATGTTTTTATGTTTTTGATATTGTGTTTTAAAATCTTGTTTTAACTTTGTTATTCTATGTTGATTTATAACATAACTAATCCATGTTTTTATTTATTTATTTTGTAGGTACATGATGGCCGGCCCCTCCCTTTGGTGCATCCCACTTCCTCTTTGATGAAGCTATGGTGCAGCCCACTTGAAGAAAGCAGCCCTCAACACCAAAACCAAGCAGCCCACTTGCATTTGATGCAGCCCATGCAGCCCCCAAACATCAAATTCGACACCATGCAGCCAACAACATCAAATCCCACTCCATATACCAGCCCATTGAAGCCCAAGAAGCCCCCTCAAGTCAAACCCGACCACATGAATGCAATTCTTCATGCATGTGGCCGGACCCCTCTCTCTCTCTCCTCCTTTATTATTTTTCCCTTTTTATTTCACATTCACCCCTTCTTTCCATCTCTCACAAGCTCATTTATGACTCATCCATCCCCCTCTCTTATGTTTAATTTTCTTTTCATTTTCCTAAAATGAAATGCATGAATCTAGCCTTCTCACTACCCCTCATTTATGTCATTCATGCATCTCTTCAATCATGTATTGATAGCTACCCCCTTGTGTACCTTCATCTCCATCTCCATCTAGAACCTTCCACCTCCTCTATAAAAGGAGCCTTGACCTCATGCATTTGGAGGGGAGATTTTGTAGAGAGCAAGTGAGAGTTCTTTTCTTATTTTCTTGTTAAGTTTTTATTGTAATCTCTTTTTGTTTTGATAGTATAGTATTCTCCCTTCTACTATTATTGTGTACCCCTTCTTTTATCATCAATAAAAATTAATTTGCTTTTTCTTATTGTTGTTATTTCCTTCTCAATCATGGTTAGCTAGTTCTTTTTGTGCCCGCTCGTGATAATC
The DNA here is from genome assembly GCA_039513925.1 of Platanthera zijinensis. Taxonomy (NCBI): domain Eukaryota; kingdom Viridiplantae; phylum Streptophyta; class Magnoliopsida; order Asparagales; family Orchidaceae; genus Platanthera; species Platanthera zijinensis. The sequence goes on along the minus strand of CM077093.1, from coordinate 122,993,937 downwards.
TTTGCGATGAGATAACGTATCTTTTATTTTATGGTTTGCATTCGTATTTTTATTTTCGATCCAACCATGATTTATTTTTTATCGACTTCGTATTTCTAGTATATGATAGTAGATTCTGATCTCATATTTGAGTTAGGCGAGAGGCTCGTGAATGTGAACGATCACTCACGGAAGGAAGGAGTTGCACGCAACCCTAGTGATAGGACGACGTAAATCCTCCAGATTGGAGTCAAATCCAATAGTGCGGGTCAATTTGATAATGCAACTTTAGGCCTTTTGATTTGCAAAGAGATTTCGGTAAAAACGTCTAGAAGTTAGGAGATTTAATTCTCTAGCGAGATTATTTCTCATTTTCGGATCCGTCGTGGCCTTTATAAAATTACGAATGTTTAACTAAATTATTCCGTTATTTTATTCCAAAGAGAATCGTCGATCGAGCACTCTTTCGCAATATTTTATTTCTCTTTTAATTAAGCTTTGTTCATTTTTATTTTCGAAACTCATCAATCGTTCGGTAGGATAACAGAGTCGTTGTGAGTAATAGTACTTTCCAGCCCCGAGTGATTATACGACCTTGATATATTTTTATCACTATACTATAAAATGATAGGTACATTTGCCTATTCAGATTGTAGTCCGTGAGATTATTTTTACGCATCTGTACATCAACTCTGCCCGTAGATTTCCCACATCTGGGACGCACAAACGACTGTCCTTCCTTAGCAGTCCATCTTCAACTGTAAATTGGGAATTTGACCCATCCGAAGCGGCATCCATGATCTCCTTCATGCTGCAATCCAATTCCATAGCCTGCCGAATCCGATCAGCCAGGTCATCCTGAACTTTCGTCCAGTTCAATAATGCTTCGGCGCTAGTCTGCTTGTCAACACAACAGATATCGAATGCCTCCAACTCCAGAATTAACCGCTCATCATGAATCGATAACAAGTTTTCTTGGGTGGTAGACCTGCGACTCAACGGATCCGCAACTTCAATCCCTTTCCCGGGCACACAATGAATTTTGAACGTGTAGTCCCCCAAGAGCTCCATCCATCTCCGCTGCCTCATGTTCAAATCTTTCTGATCCAACAGGTATTTTAGGCTCTTGTAGTCGGTATAAATATCGACCTTTACGTCGTACAAATAATGCCTCCATAGCTTTAGCGCAAAAATCACGGCTGCTAACTCCAAGTCGTGGACCTGATAATTCCTTTCGTGCACTTTCAGCTGACGCGAGCCATACTCAATAACACTACCATGCTGCAGCAGCACGTAGCCCAAACCACTGCCTGAGGCATCGCTGTATATCTCAAAACCTTCGGTCCCACTCGGCGAACTTAGCACTGGCGCCGTGGTTAACCGACTCTTCAACTCTTCGAACGCTTGTGCGCACTCAAGCATCCAAACAAACTTCTGATCTTTCCTTGTCAATGTCGTGAGAGGTAACGCTATCCGCAAGATGTTCTCCACGAAGCTCCTGTAATAGCCGGTAAGCCCCAGACAACTCCGGATTTCCACTACCAAAGACAACGTAGGCCACTCTTGTATCGCAACAATCTTCGTTGTATCTACCGCAATCCCTTCTCCACTGACTATGTGACCAAGGAACGCCACTGAGGATAACCAAAACTCGCACTTAGAGAACTTTGCGTATAGTTCGTTCCTCCTAAGCATCTCCAAAACCAGATAAAGATGCTTGATGTGATCTTCTTCGTACTGCGAGTACACCAATATGTCTTCAATAAAGACGATCACAAAATGGTCTAGGTACTCCCTGAATGTTCTGTTCATCAGATCCATGAATACGGATGGCGTATTAGTCAGCCTGAACGTCATGACTAGCTCGAGGGTGAAATCGATCTCTCGCTTCGGTTGGGCTTCGGGAAGATAGTCTGGGAACACGTCGGGGTACTCGCATACCACTGGGATACCATACAAAGTCGACTTAGGCTTTACAGCCTCCACTAACGTGAAGAATAGCTCTGCTCCAGCATGAACCGCCTTCACCACCTGATGAGCAGACATCAACGTCATGCTCGAACCCTTCAATCCCACAAACGTTATCTCCCGCCCAGCACCCCGCTTGACCACTTTACGGTTGCAATAAATAAAAGCCTTCTACTCCGAAAGCCAGTCCATACCAAAGATGACGTCGAACTCTACTAGCGGCATCAACGATGCAAGTATGTCAAACTCCTGACTTCCAATATGAACCCTTACGGCGCAAACTCTGTCCGCACGCATAGAACACCCCTTCGGCAGCAACACGTCCAATTTGTTCTTAGCCATCGAAGAAGGGACTCTGATGCGCGATATGAAACCTTCAGACAAAAAGGAGTGCGAAGCTCCCGTATTGAATAGTGCACTTGCCGGACTATCGCAAATCAGAACAAAGCCTATACAAACAATATAAAGCTAACAAGCACTAGGTAACAGTACTTAAAGCTAAAATGCTAAAAATTAAACCGTGCCAGTCACCACGTCTGCCTATTTTATGGTCTCATGCTGGCCTAGATTATAGGCTCTCGGTTGAGTCTGAGCAAAGTGGGACGCGGTTGACTCCACCGCCTTGCCCTTTTCTTCATAAGTTGATCCCTGCTTCCTCTCGGACTTTGGTCGTCCTCTCCAACAGTCACGGGCGAAAAGTCCTGTCTTCCCACAAGTAAAACAAGTGCCCGAGGTTAGGTTGGTAGTTGCCCCTGAGGCACCCGAAGAAGGGAGTGGACAAGACGTCCTAGCCTTCTTATTCCACTTTCAAAGACCAGACTTTGAAGTCGGCACCTTGAACTCTGACTTCCTACCACTGGAGTCCTTCTTTGCCTGAACATTCTTCATGACTTTCTCTAAAGAACGGGCCATGTTGACCAAGGTCAGGAAACCCTGCCTCATTGGCCCCGATAGTAGCAGTCTTAAGTCATCCCTTAGACCTTCGTAGAATCGGCTTGTCTTGCGCTCCTCATCAGCGAAGGTAGCGCTTGCATACCGACCTAATTGAGTTAACTCATGGAGATAGTAATCCATGCTGCTCTCACCTTGCACTAGCTTCTGGAACTCATTTTCCATTGTTATCCTCTGAGCTGAGGGGAGGTATCGAGCCAAGAACAATCTCGAAAACTCCTCCATCGAGACGTCAGTCAACTGCCTACCCCTTAGATGGTGTAGCTCCAAGCCTTCCCACCATAGTTTTGCGTCACTATCCAGCAAGAAAGTGGAAATTGTGATCTTATGCAACTCTTCACTCTCAGAAGCTATCAACACTCTCTTAATCCTAGAGAGCCAATCCTCTGCTTGAGTTAGGGTTCCTGTCCCCGAGAACACTGGAGGATTGAAGCCCGTCACGTGCTTAAGCTACTTCTCTGTTGCTCTCCTAAGAAACACTGTCTCAACTACCACCTGCTCCACTCTCCTTGGCTCCGCCGCTTGGAGCGGTACTTGCTCCACTATAGGGGAAGGCTGCTGCACCTGTCTCACAGGCTGTGCGTTAATCATCGCAATCACTTCCTCCGCTACCAAACAAATGGTATCAGCCGAAGGAGGTGTTGCCGGCACATAATTTGGTGCATTGCTTGCCACAGAAACTGGACATTCTGACGGCCCAGCACCACTCCTGGTCGCCTATAATCATACAAAACACTGATAAGAGACCAAACAACATTGCAAAATGCAATTATAAGAACACGCAGGTTCCTTAAACATGTGTATTTTCATTCCTAAGTGGACATTCATGGGTTCTTTTATGTTTTAATGATGACGCAAACACATGTGATCACCACCCCTTAAAGTCAATTCATCCAAGAATTCATTTAAGCCTGACCGAAACCGGTAGTATAATACCAAATTTTAACACCCCTATCCGTCACATAGAATATAGCAGTAGGTCCGGTAGGGGCCCGACGCCATATACCATGGATAGACCGGTGGGTTACTCAATTAAACCATTCAACCAATACACACGTCCTACACAGAGTATCTAGCAGAAGCAATTTGTTAAGTTGCAACAATAAGAACTCAGCCAACAAGCATGAATGTCCACTAGCAAACCAAACAGGAATGAAATACAAAGTACCAAAGAGTGTTGGCCTTATGGCCTTACAATAGCTCACTTAAATAAATAGTGTTTTACAAACTTCGGCTCGCAGGCTGGCCATACATGATTTAAAGTAAGTAAACAAACAAGGCCTTCGAGGGCCGGCTCAGCAACCCAGGCTTTGGCCCGCTATTTGCCGCTCGGCTCCGAAGCACCTGCAAGCATAAATCACCGCAACGGTGGAAAACAAGAATAACGGTCAGCAAAAGCTGACCAGATTATAAAGATTCCGCCCTCAAACTCGGGGCGGCAAAGCTTCTTCCCTGCACATGTTAGCATAGCAAGAAATAAAATGAACGAGCACATCATCACATGTTAAGGCTCACACGACCACACACCCCGTTCTCTCAGGGCTCTAATTAGGTGAACCCTGTCATAACCGTGGTCTCACCACCATCCCTTTGACGGTTAATCTCGTGAGCATTTTTAGTCTTTCCGATCATAGCCTAAGACTCGCACGACTATGCCAATGGCCAATCCCTTTTTCAGGTATTTGACACCAAACCACATAGCCCGGGTCCGTTTCAAATTGACCGTTGCTCACACCGCCTAGTCATATTAAGATGTACGTGCGGGCAAAGATTCTCCCGGATTCCAAAATTCGATCACACAAGCACATAACCTAGTTAAGTTCAAGGTTTGTACCCAGGCCACCAAGACGGCAGAAATGTAGTTCCGCCCAGTTTTTCGGGTGTGCCTTTGGGTTAATACCCAAAGATCCCTGCTGCAATCTACCCCGTAGAAACCCCAAAACAATCAAAGGAACGAAGTCTTCTCCGGCTACTTATGTAATGCAACATCATCGATCCATACCAACTTGTCCGGGTATGCTTCATGCACCATACCTATGTCCGTACTACGATTCCGGACTCTAACAACGGGGACTTTACATATCTATCCCATGGAATACCGTAAACTCACCGCACACTCGCGGGAGCGGGTTTTCCCATACAAAGGAAGAAGAGATTCACATGATCAAGATGAAAATTGTTACCCTAGCGTTTTTTATCTGGTCCATGGAAAACTACGCAGATGAAAAGCACCGTGATGATCTTGCCTCCGCAGATCTGGGCTTGGTTTGCGATTTGGCGCTCCGAATCTCCTACGGCGGCCGGATCTTCCTCTTCCTCCGAACTCCTTGCTCTCCCTTCTCTCTAGAAGTTAGTGAGAGAGTGAACCCAAAAGAAATGAGGGTTTAAACAATCAATCCCAGCCTTAACCTTAGCAAGGAGAGATCTGAGCCATTAGATCCAAAAATAAGGAAACGAACGACTGCGATTTGGCCCAAACATAAACTTCCTAGGACGAACACGGCTTGCGACACGCCCTTGTCCAAGGTCGTGTCACTCATTCACCGTCGAAACCGTCACGTCCCAAAAAGAACACGGGCACTCGACACACCCGTGTAAGGATTGACACGCCCGTGTCACCCAGTACACGCCCGTATAGCTGGGCGTTTTCCTCCGACGACACAGGACCAAAACGTCCAGAGCACGACACGACCATGTGACATGACCGTGTCACATGCCATGTGCTAGACATGCCATGGGACACGCCTGTGTCCCAGGCCGTATAGCTACCTTAGCCCAACTCACCAAATGACCGATCAGGACACGGGTATTCGACATGCCTGTGTCGAATTTCACATGACCGTGTTGGACCCGAACACGCCTGGGCTCAGGCCGTGCGTCCTCACTCAACGATCGTTGAGTGAAAGGCTTTAAGTGACTGACACACCCTGGGATACGCCCGTGTACCAGGGCGTGTTCACACCCCGATGACTATTGACTGCGATTTCGTCGACCACAAGACCATTGCCGAACCCGAGCACGACACGCCCCTGGGACACGCCTGTTTCCCAGGCTGTGTCACCTCTACCAAATCCAAGACTTGGCTCAAAATGCCACCCGTCACTCTTTTGAGTTTAGGGGCGTTACCCACCGAGTACCTGCTGTAGTGAGCCTTGGTCATTATGTCCTCCTGAATCCTTCCCGCAGCCGGTATATACACCCATCCTCTAAAGCATACCAACCCATCCCTCTCAGTATACTCCCCGACCATGCCTGCCTCCAAGGTCTTGAATACTGGCTCCAGCTTGTCATCCCTTCTCCCATCAGCCCTCATATAATCTCGAATATCATCGGTAGTGCTCATCGCGGGCAGATACTCCTCATAAAGCTTTGAGTCGTCCCAAGACACCAAAGTAATCTGCATATCCTGCATCATGCGTATCAGCTCCATAGTCATCAACTGGGGCCCTGCTCCTGTTGTGGTAGTACTCTGACTCAGTGCGTCCTCCACCACATTCGCCTTCCCTAGGTGATAGTGTATCATATACTCATTTTTAGATAGAAACTCCACCCAGCGTGAGGCGTATGCTATCGCATGCCCATATTGCATCAGTACAACACCCATCCCCTGTAACATATTTTAGATTTTTGTGATCCAAAAATATTTCACAGTGGACACCATAAAGAAAATGCCACAAAATCTTCAGATCGAACACCACTGCTCCCATCTCGAAGTTGTGTACAGGGTAGTTCTGCTCGTGCTTCTTCGGCTGGCGGGAGGCGTATGCTATCGCATGCCCATATTGCATCAGTACAACACCCATCCCCTGAAACGATGAATTAGTGTACACCTGGAAGCCCTCTTTCCCAGAAAGAAGAGCGAGGATAAGCCTCCCCTTCAACTCCTATAAGGCCGCCTCATACTGCGGCGACCAAACGAACAGAGTGTCCTTCTTGGTTAAAGAGGTGTGTGGGAGGGATATCTTAGAGAATCCCTGCACAAACTTCCGGTAGTACCCGACCAATCCAAAAAAACATCGAACATTCGTTGTCGTCTTCAACTGAGGCAAGTATCGCACTTCCTAGATCTTCGCGGGATCCACCGCCAATCCTGCTCCACTAATAATGTGTACTAAAAAGGCCACCTCCGTCAGCCAAAACTTGCATTTGCTGAACTTGGCATACAACTGATGTTCCCTGAGCTTCTCCAGAGTCAAGGACAGATGTTGTGCATGCTCTTCCTTCGTCCTCAAATAAATAAGGATGTCATCTTTGAATATAATGACAAACCTGTCGAGGTATGGCTCGAACACCCGGTTCATCAAGCTCATGAAAGCCGATGGCATATTCGTGAGAACAAAGGGCATCACGATAAACTCTTACAAGCCATATTTGTAGTTAAACACCCTCTTCGGGATGTCTTCTTCCTGAATCCATGACTGATAGTATCCCAACCTCAGATCCAGCTTCGAGAACAAATGTTCTTCCTAAGCTGGTCAAATAACTCGTCGATCCTTGGCAGTGGGTATGTGTTCTGGACTGTCAAACGGTTTTGTGCATGATAGTCGATGCACAATGTGAGGGTCCCATCCTTCTTCTTTACAAACAAGACCGGAGCTCCCAAGGAGAGGAACTTGGCCTAACGAATCCATCCTCCACCAACTCCTTCAATTGACTCCTAAACTCCACCAGCTCCGTTTGAGCCATCCGATAAGGGGCCCTAGACACTGGCTTAACTCCAGACACCAACTGGATCTGAAAATCCTTCTCCCGATGCGGAGGCAATACTAGTAGCTTCTCTGGAAACACATCCACAAAGTCCCGCCCCACCGATATATCGGCGATCATCATCTTATCCTCGACCATCTCAAAGAACATCTGATAGACATCATCTCCCTGCATGTGGGCCTTGACGACCAGAGTAGAAGATAACATCCTACGGGACACGGGAGTAATACCTTCGAAGGCCGCGAAGGTGTCGTCATAAATCAGTATAACATTCTTTGTCGGGCAATCTTTATGGGCATGGTTCCAAGTAAGCCATGTCATGCCCAGGACCAGGTCGAAGTCTGACATCCTCAAAATTGTATCCGGGGGCTCGAGTGTCAGACCATCAATAGTCACCTTAAGGAGGCACTTAGTAGTAGCTAAGACCTCCGTCCTGTTGGGTAGACGTGCCATTCTGGAAACTCCCGAATAATGCCTGACTCCTTTTACTCCCTTTACGAACTCCTCAGAGATGAAATTGTGCGATGCCCCGTATCCACCAAGGTGTGGGCAGGTTTGCCGCTCACCATAACTATTCTTGTTTATTTAAGTATGGTTAGGTAATTAGGCCTATGGTTTCCTTTCCTAGTATGCTACTGTTGTTTGTTGATTCTTAAATTTCAAAGGTAAATTACAACATGAAATTACTAGCATACCTACAATCACCCTGCCTGGGTCCCGAGTTGGATCCAAGTCTAAGGAATACACCTGCTCCCTCTCTTTAGTCTGATATTTGCCCTAGAAACCACGTCCTATTACACGGCCTCGGCCTACAACTGCAGAGCGAGTGGGGCAACCTGTGGTGCTGGAAGGGGTTCTCCTCTCATATGGCAGTTCCTCCGGATGTGCCCTACCTGATGACAGTTGTAGCACTCGGGAGGGGGAAGTGCCACACCTCCGGACCTCTACATCTCCTACATCTAAAGAGGTTAAGGGGCCAATACCACTGTTTCCCTCGGCTCCTGTCTCACCTCTTGGCAGGGTTTGTCCTCTGCCCTTCTCTAATCAGCAAAGCGGCCCCTCCGCTGATCATTCTTGCCTCCCCGACCCTGATCCTCAGTTGGCCTCTTCTAACCTCGAGTCGTGTGCCAATCAGCCTCCATCCTCTTTGCCATCTCAAGAATATGAGGTATAAGCTTGTCAGATACAAAAAAAAGATCCCATCTCAGGTCCTCTCGATGGCCCTTATAAAACCTCTTGGTATACCCTGCTTCGTCCAGCTGATATGAGTCTGCAAAACAGGCTAAGTGGTTGAACTCCCAGTGGAACTCCACCACCGTACTATTGCCCTGCCTCAGCTGCAGGAACTTGTCTTCTAGCTCATCTCTTGTCGACTGTAGGAAGAAGTGCTCCAACAGTATAGCCCTGAACTCCTCCCAAGTGACGTCAGCAACCTCCCGATCTGCAAATGTCAAATCCAAGAGTGTCTTCCCTATCTCTTGGCATGAGACTACAAGCAGGATACAACAAGAGGTACCCTCTCCTCCAACGGGTACCGTATCCCGATCAGCATCTCGAACATGATATCAAGCCACTCTTCCGTCCGTATGGCCGACTCCATCCCTATGTTGGATGGGGGAGAGAGTGCTCGGAAGATGCTTAACCAACTGGCCCTCGGGTTCGGCTGCAGAGCCGGAGCCTGCTGGGCTCTATAGACCTCCAGAATGGCCGTCATAATTTGCCCCATCTCCGACGGTAGAAATAAGGTGGGAGCCGGTGGAGGTGGTGCAACATTTAGAGTTTGCTAAGCTCGACCCTACGGTATAGGATGTGCTAGGGGCTACATAATAAAGACCAATTGTAAGAAATTTGACCCCAAACCTAGTTTAAAGTGGACATTTACAGGTGATCCCCATATGGGCAGACCACAGCTTCCGCTGCTTAGTTTGTCCCCAAACTAAACTCGAGCAGGGGTTACCCAGGGCTAGTGGACTTTTACTCTTCCGATCGAGGTTTGCCTCTGATACCAATTTGTAAGACCCCATTTTTTTCACTTTAAAACAAACAGGGTCTTATGCCCAGAACTGCCACTTTGCGGTGACACCAACACACTCGGGAAAGTCGTCACTACAAAATGCCGATCCTGCCGGCCATACCGATCATAGAAGAGTAGAATAAATATAAAAGAAATGTAAATCTCAAATACTTGTCCACCAATAATAACATGAAATAAAATAAATCTCCACCAAGGGAGAGTACACAGTAATGATAAATCCAAGTACTAATAAAAGGGGCTCCTGCCCGATACCTCATAATCCTAACAATAAATCACTAAATGCGGAAGCAAATCTATAATATCTACTAATGATCGGGACTCACTGTCCCTCTTGGGTCCATTGCCCACAATGTCCTAGATTTGAGTGAAGTCAATCTTATCAATGATATACATATATCAGTAGATGACATATAGAAATGAGTGCAACCAATATCATCAAAGCCTAAGTTGGAATGAGCTAAAATGTGGCTAAGTCCACAGACTTTAAGCGAAGTAAACTCACTAAACGCCATGCAACTAAAGAGAAAGTTGGCTAAGTTTTTTGGCGTTGAGTTATGAAGACACACTCAATGTAATTCAGCAAAAAGGTTGTGAGTTGAATGGGTTGAACTAAGTTCAGAATTCGTCGAACTGAGTTTAGAGTTCGTCGAGCTCAACTCACCTTTTGTCGAGCTAAATTCAGAGCTTGAGTTTCTGAGTTCATCGAGCTCAATTGAGAATTCTTCGAACTAAGTTCAAAGTTCGTCGAGCTCAGCTCACCTTTCATCGAGCTCAGTTCAGAGCTTGAGTTTCTAAGTTCGTCGAGCTCAGTTGAGATTTCGTCAAACTAATTTCAGAGTTCGTCGAGCTTAGCTCACCATTCGTTGAACTCACTTTAAAGTAAGACAGTGAAAGCCCAGCCCTTTTAAACACAGAAAATTGCCAAGGAAAAAGCGTTGATTGAGGCTTGCTCACTCAACACTCTCAATGCCTTTATGCAGAAATGAGTTAAAAGCTGGTAGCATTGAGTGAGTTTTATTTACTCAACTCTCTCAATGTTTAAGTTGCTGAAGAATCGGAAATTTGGTTAAGGCAAAATGCGTTGAGTGGAGGTTACTGACTCAACGTTGTCAATGCCTAGTGAAGACTGAATTTTGTTTAAGGGGTTTTGCATTGAGTGATGCTTTCTCAGTCAATGCCAAGCAACATAAAGCGAATAAAGTAAGTTGGCGTTGAGTGAAGCTGAATCTCTCAACGCCTAGAAACAGACTTCATATTCTAAGTAGTTTGGTGTTGAGTGAGGGTTACTCAATCAATGCCAAGAGATAGTAAATCTATCTAAGTGGATTGGCATTGAGTGATGATAACTCGCTCAATGCCTATTCTCTGTTGCTCGATTTTTGTTATGTCCAAAGGTGATGACGTCAGCAAAATCGACAAAGTAAACTAAGGTCAAATCAGGTATGGGGAGGCTATAGTGCACGACAAAAGTTATCGTGAAGCTACTGTACGTCTTCTTCTAATAAAGCAAGATGGAGCTGGAAGATGCAGGTGGGGCCCACTAATCTCTAAGAGTCGTTGATCGGCGAACTACAAAAGTAAGAGATAGGGCAAAGACAAAGAATACTTTTAGGGCATACAATATTCAAAGAGGAGAGAAGCGGTCTTCATCTTCTTCGCCATTGCTGTATGTGAAAATCTTAAAGCTCTCCAGCAAGAAATGTTCAGTTAGCTGTGCAAGTCTCCATCTGCCACAGCGGATTCTGAATCAATTCTGAAGAAAGAAGAATCTTCATCCTTTAACAAGTTCTTTGAGCTGTTTGAAGACTCAAGATCTAAAGATCTTTAGCCTTCAGCAGCAAGTTCAGAATTTATCTTCTGAGTTCCTCCAGCAAATTCTTTCCCTATTGTGAGGAGAGTTGGAGAGAAATTTTTTTGCTCTAGTTGTTGACACAGAGAAATTTCTCTGTGTCAAAGTAAATAAAACTATTTATTTTTATAGGATCCTTCTAGATCTGAGTTGTAGGAACTTTGGGTCTGAGGTACGGCAAATTTGTCTGAGCTATAGGAGAGTGCTGCTCTTTGAGGTAGGTGAGTTTTACTCACTGAGTAGTACGGCAGTTTTGCATGAACTGAAGGAGAGTTCATCTCTCTAAGTTATAGGAGCAAGCTTCCTCTAAGGTAGGGCTATCCTCCATAGTCGGAGTGGTAGGGCTTAAGGGCCTGAGGTAGGTGAAACTTGTATCATTGAGTGCAGGCCTTTGTGGTTGATGTGTAAGTCTTGGAGGAGACTGAGAGATCCTAAGGTATCTTAGGTGTAAGCTCCTTGGAGCATTGGTTTGGATAAGTGACTTGACTAACAAGAAGTTAGCAGGGTGGCAGGAGAGTGGATGTACCCAAAATTTTGGCGAACCACTATAAAACACTTGTGTGATTTTCTGTGTTTGCTTTTATTTTCTTAATTGCAGGTGATAAGGACAAGCTCTAGATCACTCTAAGCTGAAAGCTAAAAAAAATAAACAAGTGATTTAAAAGACTATCAAAAGACATAAGCAAACTTATTCATCCCCCCCTCTAGATTGCTAGCTACCTTGAAAATAAGATCTTTCAAGTGGTATTAGAGCGAGGTTCCTAAAAAAGGATTTAACAATCTGAGTGATCCTGCAAGGTAGTTGTTGTTATGTGGTCATGGGCTTAGGAGTGAGCCAAAGAGAGCATAGTTCCATGAAACTCCACATCTGCAGAGAGGAGCAGTTTTGAATATGGAAGTAGAGGGTGAGGCTATTCTTGGAAGCCTATGATCCAAGAATTTTTGCAACTATTAAGGAGGAACCTGTCATTCCCATGAAGGTCTCTTCTCTAGATGCCAACATCCAGCCACCAAAGACACTCTCTGAAATGACCAAAGATGAGTTCATATTAGCTGGCCTGGACAAGAGAGCCCAGAACATCATTACCAATATTTTAGATGACTCAACCTTCCTGAACTTTGTTCACTACCAGACCTCTAAGGAGATGTGGGACACCATTGTAGTCTACATGAAGGGTTCTTATGAGGTAAGAGAAGATAGGAAGTCTCTTCTTACCAAAGAGTATTAGGCTTTCAAGCAAATCCTAAAGGAGAACGTAACTACCTGTTATGAAAGATTGTTAAGGATCATAAATGAATTGATGACCTATGGAAGGGTCTTCAATAATTATGAAATAAATGACAAGTTTCCGAGATCTCTCACTAGAGACTGGGATACTAGGATCTTTGCCATAAGAGAGATGGCCAAGCTTATTGAAACTACTCCCCAAATATTGTTTGGGAAGCTACTCTCCTATGAGATGCAGCTGGCTGCCAGGAAGGAGGAGGATGCCTCTAACAAATCACTAGCCAAAGAAAAGTCATTGGCCTTCAAAGATGAAAGCATAAGGAAAGGCAAGGAAAGGATTTCTTCTCCACCAAGGAGACCAGCTGAGTCAGAAAGCTCTGACTCAGAGGCATAAGACAGCAGCATGTCTGATGAAGACTTTGCAGTCTTTTCCAGACAACTCCAGAGGTTAATGAAATGAACAATTGGAAGAAAAGGCCTTCCAATTCCACTCATCACAGAAAAATTCAGTCCAATACTGACAAGTATGGTTCTAAACATAATAAATATAACTCCTCTAAAGTAATTTGCTACTATTGCAGCAAGCCTGGGCATATGATAGCTGACTGCCCAGAGAAGAGGAAGGAGTCTGTGGAGAAGAAGCAGCACTAGCACAAAGGAAAGAAGGAAAAGTCCTTCATTGCCAAGAAGGAAAATAGTTGGATAGACTCATCATCTTCTGAGTCTGAAGAAGAGGAAGCATATATTGGGTTAGTTGTTGTTGCTGTTAAAGATGAAGCTATTGCAGCAGGAGAAGTCAAACGTCCAAAGAGGATAGGAATTAGAGCCCCTCTGACACTATCAGACAGTGAGTCAGAGGTGGATGAAGATTCCTACAGCTACAGAGGGTTGATGGTAATGATAGATGAGGATGGCAACAAGGATCAGCATGGTCAGAGCAAGGTACATCTATCACCTAACTCTGCTTAATTGTCTGAGTTTGAGACTAGTCCTTGCTCAGAAGCCTCTTCACCCTGTGGTAAAGAAGATTCTCGATCTGAAGGAGAAGTTAATCAACTGATTGACAAGTATGAAAAACTTCTGAATGCCTTCAAGAAGGTCAAGAAGTTGTCTAAGAACCAAACTAAATAGATTTCATCTCTTAAGCTTGCAGCTACCCAGCAGACTGTAACAGCAAATCTACTGGACTAGAAAGCTAGGGAAATTATCAAACTGAAGTCCCTCTTGGACATTCCAATAGCCTCCATCAAGAGCAAGAACTGTCTCATCAGGGAGCTTGAAGATAAGCTTGAGAAGGAGAAAAGATTAGTGGCTAGCAATTATAAGCCAAGTACTGTCCTCCCCTTGATAGACTCCTCCTCTCAAAAGGGCAAGAAGAAGTTGGGATTCAAGGGAAGCACAAGAGTTGCTCCTTCCAAAAGGAAGGGAACAGCTCCAGCTCCACCTTAGCATATTGCTTCTAAGCCTCTCATTCTTTTTAGAAAATTTTTGTTACCTTCTAATAGGTATGACCAAGAAAGCTCTTATGATCACTGGGAGAGGGTTTGTTCATCTAGAGTGAACAAAGATGTTCAGTGTCATTGTGAAAGTTTTGGCAGGGTGTGTGCAGTCAAGGCTACCAATAAAAATTTCAAATCGCCCAATCTGGACCATTTGCCTTTGGTGCTTCTGCACCAACTCTCAAGAATGTTGCTGCAGCCAAGGCTCAGAATCTTACAATAAAGGTTCTGACTACGGGCAAGTCAAAGAATCAGGCTAATCTGGGCATATCTGAAGCCATTAGAAGCATGCATTCTGAAAAGAATCTAGTTGCTGCTGGCACTCAGGATAAACCAAATCAGACAGCTATAAGACTTACCTTTAGTAAAAATCTGGCTGAAAGAAATCAGAAAACGATGCAGCACATCTTCCTCCTATTAAGGTTGTTGATCATCAAGCTACATAGCCTTCAAAGAAAAGAAGATATAACATACATGATTGTTAGTGTTGTGGTAAGATAGGGCATTTTGCCAATGACTGCTGGCACAATCCCAATGTTGCCAGAGATAGAGTCAGTCCACCAATTAGAAATTCTGCTGGTGAACATGTTCAGTCTCTTGCTAACATGCACCTAGGACCCAATAGATATTGTTGTCCTAAGGTTAAGTAATTTATATATTGCAGGATAGTTCAAGGTGTCATACCCCTATATGGTACTTGGACAGTGGTTGTTCCAAACATATGACTGGAACAAAGTGCAACTTGAAGGAGTTTACTCCAGTAAAAGATAGACCAAAAGTCATCTTTGGAGGTTCAGATAGAGGTATAACCAGAGGATATAGTAAGATTATCAATGGCATAGTCACCATCACCAAGGTGGCTTATGTTGAATGGTTGTAGCACAACCTTATAAGCATTAGACAACATTCTGATCTTTGCTAAGATATTGTTTTCCACAAGGATGAGTGACAAATTCGGAGGTCAAGTGACGAAGAGGTCATCTTGACTGGCACTAGGAGTGGAAATGTTTATTGATTGAACTTTCTACGTCTACACACAGATTCTCCTATCTATTTAGTGGCAAATGAGAAAGTCTCCTACTGTGTCCAGTGGCACAAGAGACTAGCCCATTAGAATTTTAAGACTATTGGCAAGCTCTTGAGTCAAGATCTAGTTAGGAATTGCCACAATTTGAAGTGCTCTAAGGAGGGCATTTACTCACCTTGCCAAAAGGGTAAGCAGACAAAAGTCTCCTTCAAGGGTATTAGGACCAAAGATTCTATGTGGTGCTTATACCTCTTGCACTTGGACTTATTTGTTCATATGCCAGTTCACAATCTTGGTAGGAAAGTCTACACCCTTATGGTAGTTGATGTTTATTCCAAGTTTATTTGGGTGTTCTTTTTTAAGAAAAAGGATGAAATCATTTATGTCTTCATGAGGTTTGTCAAGCAAATTCAGAATGATCTTGGCTATTCTGTGGTCAAAATCAGAAGTGACCATGGGACAGTATTCCAGTCTCATACCATGAAAAAGTTCTGTGTAGATAATGGGATTCATCAAGAATTCTCTTCTCCTAGAACACTCTAGCAAAATGGGATAGTTGAGAGGAAAAATAGGACTTCATAGAGGCTGGTAGAATACTGTTGAGTGACACATCTCTCCCGGAATATTTCTTGGCTGAGGAAGTAAATACTGTATGCCATGTCCTCAATAGAGCCTCTATCACCAAAGGCCATAAAAAGACTCCCTATGAGATCTTGAAGGGCAGAAAACCAAATCTGGGCTATCTAAAAATCATTGATAGTAAATGCTTTGTGCTCCACAATGGCAAGTCCTATGTGACTAAGTTTACTGCCAAATCCTATGATGGAATATTTATTGGGTACCATAATCATAGCAAAGCCAATAGGATCTACAACTTGAAGAGCCAAGTTGTAGAAGAATCAGTTCATGTACTCTTTTTTGAGTCTACCATGACTAACAATGGAATCCCTAGTTCCTCTTATAAAACTACAGGTACAGAACAGATAATGGACAAGAGAACCATCAAGGAAGCATCACCAGTCATCCAAGATGATATGGATATTCCAAAAGATCTA
Organism: Platanthera zijinensis; assembly: GCA_039513925.1. Taxonomy (NCBI): domain Eukaryota; kingdom Viridiplantae; phylum Streptophyta; class Magnoliopsida; order Asparagales; family Orchidaceae; genus Platanthera; species Platanthera zijinensis. The sequence continues at coordinate 122,977,639 of CM077093.1, read as the reverse complement.
TATGGCACACTTGGAGTGGATGAAGATCAACAAGAAGATGTCCCTGTTGATGAAAGAAGACTGCCACCTATAGTCAGACATATGAGAGATCATCCGGCACACCAGATCATTGGTGTGGCAAGTCATGGAGTAATGACAAGGAGCAGAAGTAAAAACATAGCCATGTATTCAAGCTTTCTATCCCAAGTGGAGCCCAAGAAGTTTGAAGAGTCCAACATAGAGCAGCATTGGATTGGAGCTATGTAGGAGGAACTGGACCATTTTAAGAGGTGCATGGTTTGGAAGCTGGTTCCCAGACCTCATGGTCATAATGTCATTAGAGTCAAGTGGATCTACAGATACAAGCCTGATGAAAATGGTATTATAATTAAGAACAAGGCCAGAATAGTAGCTTATGGGTACAGGAAAGAAGAGGGGATTGACTTTGATCAAACCTTTGCCCCTGTAGCAAGATTGGAGGTAATCAGAGTATCCCTTGCATATGCAGCACACAAGGGATTCAAGGTCTACCGAATGGATGTGAAGTCAGCCTTCCTAAATGGTGACATAAAAAAGAAGTTTATGTTGATCAGCCTCCAGGTTTTGTAGTTCCTAACTCACCTAATTTTGTTTATAAACTTAGGAAAGCTCTATATGGGCTGAAGCAAGTCCCTAGGGTATGGTATGAGACATTGTCTAGTTTCTCTTTGAGAAAAATTCTCAAGGGGGTGACAGCAAGTGTGTCGTTCCCTGTCAAGTAATAATTTGGGAATAGCCTCCTCGAATATCGATCTCAAGGGAATGCAGTAAGGGTATGTTATATCGTTGTGTAAAGATAGTCACTAAGAGAGAAAATGAACAACGAGGAGGTTTGGTTTTGTCTCCTAATTCTACTCAACAGAAATAAAACTAGTGCTGGTTGCCAGAACCGCTTCTCTTGAGAATCAGTGAGTGCAGGCCGCTATGTCGTGCTTTAGTATACGGATGGACGGAGAGCAAATGTGAGAGTTAGGGTCGTAAACACCACTTCAAAGACCAACTATAGCCCTTGCTAGAGAGGGATCTAGTGCGCTAGTGATGTACTGGAAGTGGAGGTGAGTGCATCACAACTACAACAGAAAGGTAACTAACCAAACATCCTTCATTAATAGACAAATGAATAGAAGTTAAAGTCGATTACAAGCTTAAAGTAACATTCCATAAGAGAAAAGGGTAGAGAAAACCACAAGAGAGAAGGCGTAGCCGTGGTTCTTGGCCGGAGTGATGGGTTGTCAATCCACTTCATGACACGGACCGTGGTCTCTACCGGAGTCAAGTGGGATGTCAATCCACTTGTTCTACTCCGTCTTCTTCCCGTTCCTTGGATATTTCCTTCCTCTCGTCCAGAGAAATGTCACCAAGAGTTCCTATTGCTTGTTACTGATGGTCGGGAGCACTCCGAAGTTTAAGGGCGCTTCGGATTGCCGGAGAAAGCTTCTCAGAGGGTATAGATGAGTGGAGGAGCAGTGGAGAAGTAGAACGGCACTTCCCGCGCACTCTACGATCACAGAAATGACTAGCGTTGACCTAAATCGTGGAGCAGGCCCTTAAATACGGAGGCTGAATAAGCAGAGTGCACGATCAATGGTGCATGACCAATGGTTGTGCGCACCGTCGGTCGATGATCGTGCACAATTTCCAATTAAAACTAAAACTTGAACAGAAACATCAGCAAATATGCGCACGATCAGTGGCGCATGATCGATGTTCGTGCACACTAAATCCACTGATCGTGCGATTGGATAAGACATAACTGCATAAAATAAGAGGTAAACGGACACGAGCAGTGGCACACGACTGGTGGTCGTGCGCGCAATGTCAAGTGCTCGTGCGATTACCCGGGCAGAATAAGGAAAATGAAGAGGACAGAGCGCACAATCACTAGTGCACGACCAGTGGTCGTGCGCAATAGGTCCAGTGATCGTGCAATCGTCAAGATAGAAATTGGGAAATGGAGAATGTAATGTGCACGATCAGTGGCGCACGACCACTGGTCGTGCGTAGTGAGTACAGTGATTGTGTGTAGTGTTCCTTTATCATTTGGGATCTCCCGAGCGATTCCGGAAGTCACACAAGACCCATGCACTTGCAGAAGAAGCAGATAGGCCACCAAAAGTGCACACCACATTCCCAAGACACGATGAGAGAACAAGTAAAAGAAACAAAAATACTGAAACATCTAAAGCACACAGAAAATGGGCCTAAAGTGCACTTAATCATGAAATAGGAAGATAAACGAATATAAGCGGTTATAGCTCTCAAGTGCGGTGCTATAATGAAAAAACTGGCACAGATGAGTCCAAAAATCAGTGTAATATTTTGACTCATCATACCCCCAGACTTACCCATTTGCGCGTCCCGCGCAAATCATCACTCCGTGGACTGTAAAAATAGCTAGCTGGCTTAGAAACTTCAAAATAAAGTAGGACGAGAAATAAAATACATCATGCACATAGAAAATAGAATAGAAAAACTTTTTAATTATACTATGGAGCTTAAACTATTCGACAGAGGTAAATAAATACTGTGTCTACTTAAAATTAGAATTCTAGAGAATCGTTCGATAATTTGTACGGAGAAAGTAGACAGGCCACTAAGGTGAGCATTGCCAAAGACCGGGGCTCGTGATTACCTCCAAAGAAATCCATCAATGTCGGGGACCATAAGCTTGGTCATTCAAACTCTCTGCACGATGCTAAGTAGACTTAAATGTGAATCAGTAGGACTTGTAGGATTTAATGGGGCTAAGGCTAAGGTGTGGTTGTTAATGATAAACATGAAGGCTACACGCAACCAAAGCGAGCAAACAAAAGCTAAACCCATAAAGCCACTTAGAAATACATGTGTGACACCCCCCCAGACATGGCTTGAAAATCGGTGATGCACACGGCCTATCCGGACCAAAAACTAACACACAAGATGGGGATTGCAATTCTCATTTTAATACTTTTAGATTTTCTTTTTCTCTTTTTTTCATCCTTATCTTTTTCATTATTTTCTTTTTCATTCAGCAATCCCATAATCTAACAATTAACAATTCATGAATTCATCTCTACATCACATGATTCCCATATATCACAACATATCAAAATTTTGAATTATATCAAGCTCAAGGTTTTGGTTGCGACAGGAGGGTTGGCTTTTAGTCTTTGGTGAATATAGGTGGAGCTAAAAGAAAAGGAGGGTAGGCACAAATTTGGCTTGCAACGGTCAGCTGCTACGACTAGGTACAAAAGGATCAAACTAGCCAAAATGATGGCCTACCTCACTCACACACTCGACTAACCGGGCACCAATGCTTTGAGAGTAGCTTGGGGCATATTATTAATCACCGAAAAAGATGATCCTTCCACCCGACTGGAGTAATACGAGTCTAATGATGGCTACACTCATCCCTACACTACCGTTTGATTACTCTAGATTCTACAATTTTTGAGAAGCACAAACAGAATTTACTTTTGTAGAATAAATTTAAATCTACGAGCATGAAGAAAAAGTAATCATATACTATTTCTACGCAAATCATGAGTACTCGATTAGGAGCACTGCATGAGTTTTGAACTACTATATCCAAAAATCCTAAGCCAGCACCACCTTTTTTAGAGTTTACACAAAAGTAATACATTTGACTTGAGCCGCGCGCGTGGTTAAGTGCGCACTCATGTGGGTGATTCAGTGTGTGCAATAGTGATCATGAAATAAATAAATGCATACGAGTATGCAATAAACTGTGTTGTGTAGTGATCACAGGCAACTCCACCCCCAGACTAGAATGTTATAATACAAAAAAGTAAATATGCAAATAAAAATAAAGGGCTAGGGGAAGAAGTTCCTATGCTCAAAATTGAGCATACCGGTCATGCGATGAGATATCCAAGAGCGGCCAAGTTGTCGCGCCTCAAAAAAAATTCTTGCACCTGTGATTTAAATATGTACGCAAAACAAAAGATGGATATATATATATATAGAAAAGGTGCTCAAAACACAGCACAGGACGAAATGGCCAACATGGGTTGTCTCCTAGAAGCCACTTTTGTTTACAGTCCTTAAGGTGGACAAAATACTTGTATTAGGATATCATATAGTTTATATTCTTATCAACTAAATAAACATAAAATATTCAGCAAGTCCACACACAGGCATTAGCAGAATTCATCCATCACACAATGAACTATACGCAGATTTATGAAATAACTCCCCACAGGAGTGAGATAGTCAAAGATTTGAAGCTTTAGGGGTAAGGTTGGTTTTACCCAACCTGCCCTAAGACCCAAGCTTCTCTCCCTTGAGAGCAACAGAGCAAGCATATCGCTATAAACGTTCACTTTGCTTCTTCTCCACAGTGGGGGAACGCCACCTGGCATAATCAACTAACTCACCCACCAAAGTTTTAAGTTTCATAGACTCCGGCGCCATAGCGGCAACCGGATATGCCCAAGAAACCTTGCGATTAAATTGTTTGTTAACAAATTAATTATGAGGAGAGTCATGCTCTCCTACAATTAGATTCTCAAGACTTCTATCAGCAGTCTTCTCGCGATCCAATGATTCCTTCTTCTCTTCCTCATCGCTACTCTCTTCTTCACCAGTACTTCTTTTCTCCCTTTTCTTCCTCAGTTCCTGTTTATAGCTGCCATTCACAGTACTAAATAATTCATTAGTGATAAAATTAAGAGGAGGATCCAGAGGTTTAGTCACAGAGTCAGGTAAGCACGACGGTGCCACCATATTTGGTACAACCACCCGTCCATTGGAAAATTACAAGATTGCGCAGCTATCCTTCAAAAATGGACTCCCAAGATTGGTATTGAGTTGTTTTTGATAGGCCTTAATACTTGGAAGTCTGCAATGACTTTTGTTCCATCCAATGTATCCTCAACCTCTCTTACCTCTTCTTTAGTTTCCACAATAACTCCATTAGCTAAAACAAGCGAGGTACGATCGTCCGAATTCAGTCTTAAATCAAACTTCTCAACATCTTGTAAAGCATGAACGTTTCTTGAAGATCCGGAATCGCACAGTACGGTGGTCTTAATGTTGTTGATCGTGCAAGCGATCACAAGTTCACCACACACCCCCTTGTCCTTTTCACCAGTACTTCTCCCCTGATCGACGAAGTTCTTCTCCGTGTTACTTGGAATATTCCCTTGGGGATGCTCAGCAAGAAGCAGGGCTAGTTATCCCAGTTGCACCTCCAGATTAAGCATTGATGTGGTCTGGCAGGCCATGTTCGATTTAGTGACCTCAACGAACTTTTCCATCATTTCTTCAAAATTACTCTTCTTTGGAACTGAACGTGTCTGGTTATAACCCGGATGTGGTGGCCTCGGTTGGCTTCCAGAGTCCAATGCATCAAACTGACGCTGCCCTGGTTGCCATCGTTGGCCACCTGCATTTTGGTTCCATGACAAGTTGGGGTGATTCCTCACCCCTGGGTTGTAAGCATTTCTATATGGCACACCCCTATTTGGGTTAGAGATAAAATTTACTAATTCATTCACATTCAAATTACACAGCTCACCAGCTAGTTCTTCTCCCGGGCATTCGTAAGTGTGATGGCCATCCCCGCCACATCCTTGGCAAGAGATTGCCATGATAGGGGCTGCAGTGGGCACAGCCGATGCAAGTGCAAAAATTCCCCGAGTATTTTCTAGGCATCTCTCCCCACAGTCTAGTAAATACTGTGTGAGGCAGTATCTTGCAGTAGCCTCAGTGCTACATCCGGTGTGAGATGTAAGACCCCCCTCCCGGAACACAACACACGGCACGAGGGGAGTCTTATGCCCGAAATAGCCGCCTTGCGGTAGCACTAACACACGGGTTAGCCTTTACCACAAGACGCCTATTCCGCCGGCTACAATCCATATCACAACAATTATGCCAACCCAACCATAACAGAAAAGTAAAGCTAAAAGCAGTTCAGTTCACAGCTAAGTTAAAGTCCAAAAATAGCGGAAGATAACAAGCACAACAGGCTTGTACAAATAAACAAGAGTCTAGAAATGTTTTGCCAAACGGCTACATGAAAACACTCACTACTGTCACTGACGGTGCCGATGGCACCACCACCTCAGGTCCTATCATCCGGGCCTGGCTGTCCTGCTGCATAGTCCGTTGCCGCTCTACCTGCGGGGTTTCCTCCTAAAAAGGAAGACGTAGCAACCGTTAGTCATAAGACTAAGTGGCTTCACATCCGCTCCCCCGGCGACTCCTCGGCACCGGGCGGAGAAAGGAACAAGGTACAATATATATATATATATGCAAGTAAACAAGCAGGTGACAATAAGTATGGTGAAGTATAAACTACGCTACACAATTAGCAGTTCTACGAATATCAATAATATATAAATGACAGCAGGTATAATTAATCAGAATAATAACTTAACTTATAAGAGTGCCCATACAAACTTATAAGTTAAGGATCGGCTTAACAGTAAAGTAACTCATCGTATAAGAGTGCCCATACAAACTTATACGATGAGGATCTTGTGTATGCAATGAATGACATGTTATGAATGTTATGTTATGACCGACTCATGCGCACGCACATGCAACTTGCTATGTCGACACAGACTAGAAGTTCCCACTTTTCGAGCAGGTAGCTAACCTCTCAGGCGTCGTCCGTCGTGGCCAGACGGCGACAGTGGAGCGGGCGTCTCCACTACTAGGTGGTATCACACTACCTATCCTAGGCCCCCGTACGCCTCAACGCTAAGGACACAACAGCGGAGCTCACATGCGTACTACGGCTCAGAAGGGGTCTTGGGTAGATGTGCACCAAGAACACAGCCCAACCTGGCCTTTAATTTCGAACCGGATGGAACCTCGGAAACGCACGAGGTGCAAGCCCAACCGTTCTCACGGCGCGGAGGAGATCTCGGGTTATGGACACCAAGTATCTAGCCCTACCGCCCAAGGTCTACCCATTGGCTCCCATCGGTGTGACGACTGGCGAACCCGTAGACCTGCCACATTCATTATCTCAATATCGCGACACGATGAATCGTCACACATCACATGCCCCAAAACAACCCACTCGATGCTACCCGTAGGGAGACTACAACTCTAAGCATCGGTTGTCAATAAACCCCTTGGAACTGGATTACGGTTACAAAATACTCCTCACCTAGTGTTCATCATATTCACACCCATCTATTCAACGATTTCACCTCAACACTTCGCATAATTAATATGTTTAACATCCAACTATATAAATAAATTCAATACCAATCTCAACTCTTAATTACTAGCCTTCCCATCCAATCCATTTCCCTAACATTGCATGGTTATTCCTTATTGCACAACCAAATGAGTAACCATACTAAATTATAGTAACAACAACATTATAGATGTATGGGAACAAGATAACAAATGAGTAAATCACAATCATTGCAATAGTGCTAGCATTATAATTTAACAAGTGCAATAACATAGGATAGCCCGATACTAAAATTGGGATTCCCGGAGCTACAGGAATCCGATCACAATGCACAACCCCTCGTTGGAAAGGTATTCGCGAGGGCTACGACTTTCGTGTTGAGTCGATCGCCCAGATCTGGTCGCAACATACCAGAAATTCAACTCGAATACGTACAGGAAACAGTTTCCTGTACAGGAATTTTCCCGAACGCAGCGGACTCGAACCAGCTTTCCCGTGGCTACAGGTATCGCATGGAAACGAGCAACCCCTCGTTGGAAAGGTAATTTCAAGGGCTACGACTTTCGTGTTGAGTCGATCACCCAGATCTGGCCAGAACACCTCCGAAATTGGCCACGAAGGTCGCCGCGTGCAGAAATCAGATTTCTGCACGCATCTTAAGGCGAGATGAACGGCATCCGTTCATCTTCTTCCTTGCAACGACCTCGCATAAACTTCTCCAGAAATCACACCCAACCTTATTTCTCCTTTCAAAGCCAAACCCCCAACGAAAACCCCTCTCATCTCCACTTGAAGGATGAGAAGGTTGAGGGAGACTAAGCCTAAACCTAGGCATGGCTTATCCTAAGAACTCTCCTCCTCACCATCAAGACTCTATGGAGTCGATGTCTCTCCTATAATAACTATAGATCTAGCACCAAGGGAGAGGGGAGGAAGCTCACCTCAAGTCCAGCGGTACCACCATGGCCGGCCATGAGCCTCGCACTCCTTCGCGGCGGCATTGTTTTTCCCTTGACGATGGCGGCGCTTTGATTCCTCCAAAGATGGCTCCGGCAAGCTCTTCCTCCTCCTCCAGCCAAGAACTCTCTCAGGAATTTCGGGGCAGAAGAAAGGAGAATGAATGCTAGGGTTTCCAACTTTTTCCTTTTTATACATCGCAGACACGGGTAGGCACACGGCCGTGTTCCTACCCGTGTTCAGGTGACACGGCCGTGTGGCATGCCGTGTCTAAGGCCGTGTTCCTCCCAGAACCATTTTCTGCCGGGTCAGGGTTGCGGCACACGGGTAGAGACACGGCCGTGTCCCGACCCGTGTCCTTGGCACACGGCTAGGGACACGCCCGTGTCCCAACCCGTGTCCTTGGCACACGGCTAGGGACACGCCCGTGTCCCAATGCCCGTGTACCTCTCTGACTGGAAGCCTATTTTTATGAGGCACACGGGTATGGACACGGCCGTGTCCATACCCGTGTCAGCCAAAAATGCTGTTTTGCCTTGTTTTCCTCATTTCCCGTACGTCCGCACCTGTTCCCCCACATCCCCCATTGGGCTCACCACAGCCCCCTTGACTCAAATACGCAATCAAGGGGCCTAGCGCGAATTGGGACGTTACAAATCCTATAAACAAAATAAAAGATTTCGTCCCCGAAATCAGGGTAAGGCTATGGGAGTGAAACACATAAAAAGGGAACTATGCTTTCAAATAAAATTTTTACCTGAAGTAAATAATTCCGGGTAGCGCTCTTGCATCAAATCCCTTGGCTCCCATGTGCACTCTTCCTTCCCGTGATTAGACCATAGCACCTTCACCAAGGGAACACTTTTGCGGCGCAAGGTCCTTGTCTCGTTGTCAACGATCCGCACCGGCTCCAGTCGCACAGACCTATCAGACGCCACGGCACCATCCGCCGTGGGGATATACTGTTCAGGTCGCAACAAAGCCTTCCGAAGCGACGATACATGGAACACGTCATGAAGGTTCTCCAGCTCCGGTGGTAACTCCAATCGATAGGCCAGAGGGCCAATCCTTTCCACTACAACATAGGGCCCAACATACCTTGGGCTGAGCTTCTTGACTCCACGTACTCGTGACACTCCGTGCATCGGTCGAATCTTCAGGAACACCTTATCACCCACTTGAAACTCTACCATACGGTGCCTTGCGTTGTAATATTTCGCCTGTCGGCTTTGAGCCTCTAGCATTCGATTCCGGATCAACCTAACTACCGCGTCCGTGTCATCAATATACTCATTTCCCAATGTCTTCGGATCTTCGTCTTGCACCCAGGACAAGGGTGTTCTACACCTCCTTCCATACAAAGCTTCATGAGGTGCCATTCCAACACTAGCTTGATGACTGTTATTATAAGAGAACTCCACGAGAGGTAAGAGTCTCTCCCATGGTTCTCCTTTATCTAGCACACACAACCTCAATAGGTCCTCCAATGTTCGGATGGTTCGTTCAGATTGCCCGTCCGTTTGTGGGTGAAAGGCTGTGCTAAAGGCGAGGCGCGAGCCCAAATAAGCCTGTACAGCCCTCCATTCTCTTGAAGTAAACCGACCATCCCGGTCGGAGACGATCGTCTTTGGCACACCATGGTACCGCACAAATTGTTCCACAAAGAGACGCACTAAGACGCCCACTTGCGCCTCCTTCTTCATTGGGATAAATCGGGCTACCTTGGTCAACCGGTCAACTATCACCCACACAGAATCATTCCCCGAGCGCGAGCGAGGTAACCCGTGGACGAAGTCCATGGAGATGTCCTCAAATTTCCATTCTGGGATGGGCAACGACTGTAGCATTCCACCGGGGCTTCGGCACTCTGCCTTCACCATTTGGCAGGCCACACAATGAGTAACAAAGTACTTGACATCCCTCTTCATGCCCGGCCAACACATCGTCTTTCTCAAATCGGTGTACATCTTCGCGATCCCCGGGTGCACCGAGTACTTGGAGCAATGGGCCTCCTTTAGAATATCCTCCCGAATGTTGTCACCTTCGGGGATGTAAAGCCGGCCACGAAAATGGACGAGGCCGTCTTTTAGGGAGTATTCTTCCGTAGTCCCATCCTCCATTGACTTGAAAGCCGGGGTTAAAGCCGCATCCTTCTTTTGTTCCGTACGGATCCGGTCTCGTATGTTGCAAACTATACTCATCGCGGCCAAATATTCGGTATACTCTTCCGGTTGATTCTTAAAGACCAAAGTGATTTCCATCTCTTGCAACATCCGGATTAACTCCATCCTCATCAAGCGGGATTCCGTGCTCGCTTCCGGCGCTTTCCGGCTCAAGGCATCAGCTACGGAATTAACCTTCCCGGGGTGGTAGTTCAAGGTGAAATCATAGTCGCACAAGAACTCCAACCACCGCCGCTGTCTCAAGTTTAACTCCTTTTGGGTGTGAATGTACTTCAGATTTTTGTGATCCGAGTAGATCTCGCAGTGGACGCCGTATAAATAATGCCTCCACATCTTCAAGGCGAATACCACCGCTCCCAACTCTAGATCATGCACCGGGTAGCTGGCTTCATGCTTCTTCAACTGTCTTGAAGCATAAGCGATCACATGCCCATTCTGCATCAACACAGCTCCCATCCCTTGATACGACGCATCCGTGTAGACTTGAAAGCCCTCCTTCCCAGATGGAAGAGCTAGGATGGGTGCAGTCGTCAATCTGTCTTTCAACTCCTGGAATGCAGCTTCGCACTGGGGTGTCCATTCAAATGGCACACCCTTCTTGGTCAGCGTGGTAAGGGGAAGGGCGATCTTCGAGAAGCCTTTCACGAACTTGCGATAGTACCCGGCAAGTCCAAGAAAACTTCGTATGTCGGCCGCTGACTTCAATGGCGACCACTCCTTCACGGCCCGCACCTTGGCCGGATCTACAGCCAGCCCCGCCCCACTAATCACATGGCCCAAGAACGCGACCTCTCGAAGCCAAAACTCACATTTGCTGAACTTGGCAAACAAAGTGTGCTCCTTTAGTTTCCTCAGCACTAAAGTTAGATGTTCGGCGTGTTCTGCTTCAGTCTTGGAGTAGACTAGGATATCATCGATGAACACGATGACAAAGATGTCCAAATAAGGGCCGAACACCTTGTTCATCAAGCTCATAAAGGCGGAAGGGGCGTTTGTGAGCCCAAACGGCATCACGATGAATTCATACAAACCATATCTCGAACTGAACGCCGTCTTCTGAATGTCATCTTCTTGTATCCTCAGCTGATAATATCCCGAACGCAGATCTAACTTGGAGAACCAATACGATCCCACCAATTGATCGAATAATTCATCAATGCGCGGTAGGGGATAGGTGTTCCGCACCGTTAACCGGTTCAACTCTCGATAATCAATACATAACCGCAAGGTGCCATCCTTCTTTTTGACGAACAAAACGGGCGCTCCCCAAGGCGATGAGCTTGGGCGAACGAACCCTGCTTCCACCAATTCCTGAAGCTGAACTCTAAACTCTGCAAGTTCCTTCGGAGCCATTCGGTATGGAGCTCGCGAGACGGGCTTGGCACCCGGAATTAGCTTGATTTGGAAGTCCACTTCCCTATGCGGGGGTAGTCCTGGCAATTTCTCGGGAAATACCTCGGGAAATTCTCGCACCACCCGCACATCCTTGACCTCTAATGTCAATTTCTTCAACTCGAAGCAAATTACATAGACCTCGTCCCCTTCCATATGAGATTTCATAACTTGGATTGAAGACAATAATTTACGGGGTGCGAATTTAATACCTTGGAAGATGACTTCCGAGTCTCCATGCCTCAACATAACTTGCTTCTCCGCACAATTGATCCTGGCGTGGTGCCAGTCCAACCACCTCATGCCCAGGATGAGATCGAACTCCGGATTCTTAACACTGTTGCCGGAGTTTCAAAGAACTTTCCTCCAATAAGGGTGTCGAAGTCGCAACTTGCTGACGACGTCATCTCAGAGCCGTCCGGAAGGCGCACCCTTTGAGTAATGCCCGTGAAGTGTTGCACTCCCTCCAAGTCCTTCACGAAGTCCTCCGAAATGAACGAGTGAGACGCACCCGTGTCAAATAACGTATAGGCGGGCTTCCCGCTAACCATGACAGTGCCTAGGTTCCAAAAAGGTAATCACCGTTCAAATTGCGCGTAACATTTGTATCGTAAATCTAACAAGTCATATAATATTAATAAATTTGCACGTACCGGTGATGACTTCCTGCGGATTTCTCTCCTGAGTCATATCCAATGCGAATACATGCTCCCGTGCATGTCCTTGATTTCTCCCTGGTGGTCCTCTTCCTCGGCCACGTATGTGCCCTCGTCCCCGTGGAGCTACTGGAGGGGGAGCAATAGGGGCACCACCGATCAGTCGCGGGCAAACTCGTCGGACATGCCCCGGTTGATTGCACTCAAAACATATCATCTCACGTCGGCCCCCAGGTTGTTGATAATATTGCTGCTGCGGTGGTGGTGGTAAAGGTAGTGGTTGCGGAGTTGGGTACTCCACCCGATAGTTCCGGTTGACCCACCGACCGCCTCTGTAGTTTCCCCTTCCTCTGCCATGATCATTCCGCCTTCTATTACTAGGGCCGACTTCAATTACACCTTCCGCAGGTCTCTTGCCACATCCCATGTGGTCCGCCTCCAGTCTCTTTGCCATGTCAATGATTTCTGCCAGGCTTCCATCGGCTATAAACAAAAGGGCCTGCCTCAGGGGGTCCCTTAACCCTTTGTAGAAGCGCTTCGCATAGCCTCTATCATCCAACTCATAGGAATCGGCAAACCTAGCGAGGTGTTGGAACTCCCTCTGGTACTCTGTTACCGAATTCGATCCCTGCTTCAGCTGCAGAAATTTTTCTTCATGTCCATCCCGAGCAGAAGAAGGGATGAAGTGCTCCAGAAAAGCCTCGGTGAACTCGTTCCAACCGATGTCCGTGTACAACCGCCCTTGGAAGATGGAGCCCATGAGGGACTTCCACCACCTTTTGGCGTGCAGCTCTAGCAGCGTCACTACCAATGTCACCGCCATGCTGTTCGGACATCTTATGCCAGCCATCAATTCCTGCACGGTATCAAGCCATTCCTCGGTGCGCACCGGCGATTCTGTCCCAAGATAGGCAGGAGGGGACAGGGCACGGAAGGTGCTCAACCAGTTGGAGCTTGGCGCTTGTTGTTGCACCGGAGCTTGCTGGGCTTTAAATGCATCCAATATGGCTGACAGCGTTTGTCCCAGTTCCGACTGCTGGAATTGTGAAGGGACGGAAGGGGTAGGAGTGCCCCCAACCGGCTCCACCTGCGCTGGGACCTATACGCAAGGTACAAACTAGGGTCAGGTTGGCTAAAACTAATGTCAAAGTTGGACAACTTGGTGTGAATTACAGATGGGCACACCACTGCTTCCGCTATGTCGGTTTGTCCCCAAACCGACTAATCGAACGGGAGTGGCCCATTGTTACCTGACTGCTGTAGGTGAAGATCGGCTTAGTCTGATACCATTTGTAAGACCCCCCTCCCGGAACACAACACACGGCACGAGGGGAGTCTTATGCCCGAAATAGCCGCCTTGCGGTAGCACTAACACACGGGTTAGCCTTTACCACAAGACGCCTATTCCGCCGGCTACAATCCATATCACAACAATTATGCCAACCCAACCATAACAGAAAAGTAAAGCTAAAAGCAGTTCAGTTCACAGCTAAGTTAAAGTCCAAAAATAGCGGAAGATAACAAGCACAACAGGCTTGTACAAATAAACAAGAGTCTAGAAATGTTTTGCCAAACGGCTACATGAAAACACTCACTACTGTCACTGACGGTGCCGATGGCACCACCACCTCAGGTCCTATCATCCGGGCCTGGCTGTCCTGCTGCATAGTCCGTTGCCGCTCTACCTGCGGGGTTTCCTCCTAAAAAGGAAGACGTAGCAACCGTTAGTCATAAGACTAAGTGGCTTCACATCCGCTCCCCCGGCGACTCCTCGGCACCGGGCGGAGAAAGGAACAAGGTACAATATATATATATATGCAAGTAAACAAGCAGGTGACAATAAGTATGGTGAAGTATAAACTACGCTACACAATTAGCAGTTCTACGAATATCAATAATATATAAATGACAGCAGGTATAATTAATCAGAATAATAACTTAACTTATAAGAGTGCCCATACAAACTTATAAGTTAAGGATCGGCTTAACAGTAAAGTAACTCATCGTATAAGAGTGCCCATACAAACTTATACGATGAGGATCTTGTGTATGCAATGAATGACATGTTATGAATGTTATGTTATGACCGACTCATGCGCACGCACATGCAACTTGCTATGTCGACACAGACTAGAAGTTCCCACTTTTCGAGCAGGTAGCTAACCTCTCAGGCGTCGTCCGTCGTGGCCAGACGGCGATAGTGGAGCGGGCGTCTCCACTACTAGGTGGTATCACACTACCTATCCTAGGCCCCCGTACGCCTCAACGCTAAGGACACAACAGCGGAGCTCACATGCGTACTACGGCTCAGAAGGGGTCTTGGGTAGATGTGCACCAAGAACACAGCCCAACCTGGCCTTTAATTTCGAACCGGATGGAACCTCGGAAACGCACGAGGTGCAAGCCCAACCGTTCTCACGGCGCGGAGGAGATCTCGGGTTATGGACACCAAGTATCTAGCCCTACCGCCCAAGGTCTACCCATTGGCTCCTATCGGTGTGACGACTGGCGAACCCGTAGACCTGCCACATTCATTATCTCAATATCGCGACACGATGAATCGTCGCACATCACATGCCCCAAAACAACCCACTCGATGCTACCCGTAGGGAGACTACAACTCTAAGCATCGGTTGTCAATAAACCCCTTGGAACTGGATTACGGTTACAAAATACTCCTCACCTAGTGTTCATCATATTCACACCCATCTATTCAACGATTTCACCTCAACACTTCGCATAATTAATATGTTTAACATCCAACTATATAAATAAATTCAATACCAATCTCAACTCTTAATTACTAGCCTTCCCATCCAATCCATTTCCCTAACATTGCATGGTTATTCCTTATTGCACAACCAAATGAGTAACCATACTAAATTATAGTAACAACAACATTATAGATGTATGGGAACAAGATAACAAATGAGTAAATCACAATCATTGCAATAGTGCTAGCATTATAATTTAACAAGTGCAATAACATAGGATAGCCCGATACTAAAATTGGGATTCCCGGAGCTACAGGAATCCGATCACAATGCACAACCCCTCGTTGGAAAGGTATTCGCGAGGGCTACGACTTTCGTGTTGAGTCGATCGCCCAGATCTGGTCGCAACATACCAGAAATTCAACTCGAATACGTACAGGAAACAGTTTCCTGTACAGGAATTTTCCCGAACGCAGCGGACTCGAACCAGCTTTCCCGTGGCTACAGGTATCGCATGGAAATGAGCAACCCCTCGTTGGAAAGGTAATTTCAAGGGCTACGACTTTTGTGTTGAGTCGATCACCCAGATCTGGCCAGAACACCTCCGAAATTGGCCACGAAGGTCGCCGCGTGCAGAAATCAGATTTCTGCACGCATCTTAAGGCGAGATGAACGGCATCCGTTCATCTTCTTCCTTGCAACGACCTCGCATAAACTTCTCCAGAAATCACACCCAACCTTATTTATCCTTTCAAAGCCAAACCCCCAACGAAAACCCCTCTCATCTCCACCTTGAAGGATGAGAAGGTTGAGGGAGACTAAGCCTAAACCTAGGCATGGCTTATCCTAAGAACTCTCCTCCTCACCATCAAGACTCTATGGAGTCGATGTCTCTCCTATAATAACTATAGATCTAGCACCAAGGGAGAGGGGAGGAAGCTCACCTCAAGTCCAGCGGTACCACCATGGCCGGCCATGAGCCTCGCACTCCTTCGCGGCGGCATTGTTTTTCCCTTGACGATGGCGGCGCTTTGATTCCTCCAAAGATGGCTCCGGCAAGCTCTTCCTCCTCCTCCAGCCAAGAACTCTCTCAGGAATTTCGGGGCAGAAGAAAGGAGAATGAATGCTAGGGTTTCCAACTTTTTCCTTTTTATACATCGCAGACACGGGTAGGCACACGGCCGTGTTCCTACCCGTGTTCAGGTGACACGGCCGTGTGGCATGCCGTGTCTAAGGCCGTGTTCCTCCCAGAACCATTTTCTGCCGGGTCAGGGTTGCGGCACACGGGTAGAGACACGGCCGTGTCCCGACCCGTGTCCTTGGCACACGGCTAGGGACACGCCCGTGTCCCAACCCGTGTCCTTGGCACACGGCTAGGGACACGCCCGTGTCCCAATGCCCGTGTACCTCTCTGACTGGAAGCCTATTTTTATGAGGCACACGGGTATGGACACGGCCGTGTCCATACCCGTGTCAGCCAAAAATGCTGTTTTGCCTTGTTTTCCTCATTTCCCGTACGTCCGCACCTGTTCCCCCACATCCCCCATTGGGCTCACCACAGCCCCCTTGACTCAGATACGCAATCAAGGGGCCTAGCGCGAATTGGGACGTTACATGAGATTCATCAACGACCCTCCAAAAATAGCGTCGATCATAGCCCTATAATTGGGCTCAATGGCGAAGTAGAATTGGCCCACCAAGTTCCAAGTTTGGAACTCATGACTTGGGCACGTTCTTAGCAACTCGTTGAAGTGTTCCCACGCCTCCGCCAAGCTCCCTTGATCAAATTGGCGGAAGTTGCCAATCTCCCGATGTAGGTTCACTATCTTATCCACAAGGTTTAATTTATGAAGGAACCTCGTAGTTAGAGCGTCCCACGTAGTTACTATTCCTTGAGGTAAGCTATGTAGCCACACTTTTGCTTTATCATGCAATGAGAATGGAAAGAGATTCATCTTCACCGTATCGTCGGGTATTCCGCCGTAACGGAAGGTCCCGCATATTTCAGAAAATTCTGAGAGATGCATATATGGGTCTTCACTCGACAATCCGGAGAATTGAGCATTGCTGCATATCATATTCAGAATAGCTGGTTTGAATTCGAACTGAGGATTCAAAATGACAGGCCCGAAGGCTGGGTACACACTCCCAAGAGTGGGAGTGATGTAATCTCTCATTGTACGAGGCCTAGGCCTATTGACCTCGTTTTCATCGACATGCTGCCCTCCAGCAGTAGCTCCATTTCCCCGCGGACAAACCCGGCGCATCGGCTGTCCCTTCCGAATTCCTATATTCTCATCAGCATCAGCCCCTAATACGGGCTACTCTCCTCCTCCATGACCTCCAATCTGCATTAGATAATGGTCCATCTCATCCTGAGCGGTAGCAACACGCCTTCGTGCTCGGGTGGTCGTCTCAATTTCTAGATCGTAAGCAAGAAAATCTTCAGGTCTTTATCTCTGCATGCACCAAGATGAAAAAAAATCATAAAGAAACAACTCTTACGTAACTATCTTAACAGAACTCAGATCACAAACGCCTGCACTCCCCGGAAATGACACAAAAAACTTGATGCGCTGACGGCAAGTGTACCGGTCGCTGTCAAGTAATAATTTGGGAATAGCCTCCCCGAATATCGATTTTGAGGGAATAAAGGAAGGGTATGTGATAGCGTTGTGTAAAGATTGTCACTAAGAGCGAAGACGAACAACGGGGAGGTTTGGTTTGGTTTCCTAATTCTACTCAATAGAAATAAAACTAGTGCGGCTCGCCAGCACTGCTTCGCTTGTGAATCAGTGAGTGCAGGACGCTATGCCGTGCTTCAGTATGCAGATGGACGGAGAGCAAATGTGAGAGTGAGGGTCGTAAACACCTCTTTAAAGACAAACTCTAGCCCTTGCTAAAGAGGGATCTAGTGCGCTAGTGATGTAATGGAAGTGGAGGCGAGTGCATCACAACTACAACAGAACGGTAACTAACAAAACATCCTTCATTCATAGACAAATGAATAGAAGTTAAAGTCGATTACAAGCTTAAAGTTACATTTCACAAAAGAAAAAACCGCAAGCGAGAAGGCATAGTTGTGGTTCTTGGCCGGAGTGGTGGGTTGTCAATCCACTTCACGACACGGACCGTGGTCTCTGCCGGAGGCAAGTGGGTTGTCAATCCACTTATTCTACTCCGTCTTCTTCTCGTTCCTTGGATCTTGTCTTCCTCTCATCTAGAGAAATGTCGCCAAGAGTTCCTGTTGCTTGTTGCTCATGGCCGAGAGCACTCCGAAGGTTGAGGCCGCTTTAGATGGCCGGAGAAAGCTTCCTGGAGGGTGTAGATTAGTGGAGGAGCAGTGGAGAAGTAGAACGGTACTTCCCGCACACTCTCCGATCATAGAAATGACAAGCGTTGACCTAAATCACGGAGCAGGCCCTTAAATATGGAGGCAGAATAAGCAGAGCGGACGATCAGCGGCGCATGACCAGTGGTCGTATGCACTATCGGTCGATGATCGTGCGAAATTTCCAATTAAACCTGCAACTTGGACAGAAACATCAACAAATATGCGCACGATCAGTGGCGCACGACCGGTGGTCATGCGCACTAAATCCACTGATTGTTCGATTGGCTAAGACAGAACTGCAGAAAACAAGAGGTAAATGCGCACGAGTAGTGGCGCACGATCGGTGGTCATGCGCGCAATGTCTAGTCCTCGTGCGATTACATGGACAGAACAAGAAAAACGAAGAGGACAGAGGTCATGATCACTAGTGCACGACCAGTGGTCGTGCGCAATAGGTCTAGTGATCGTTCGATCGTCAAGACAGAAATGGGGAAATGGAGAATGTAATGCCCACGATAAGTGGAGCAAGACCAATGGTCGTACGCAGTGAGTCCAGTGATCGTGTGCAGTGTTCCTGTATTGTTTGGGATCTCCCAAGCGATTTTGGAACTCACACACGACCCATGCACTAGCAGAAAAAGCAAATAGGCCACCAAAAGTGCACACCACATTATCAAGACATGACGAGAGAACAAGTAAAACAAACGAAAACACAGAAACATCTAAAGCACACAGAAAACTGGCCTAAAGTGCACTTAATCATGAAATAGGCAGATAAACGAATATAAGCGGTTATATCTCTCAAGTCTAGTGCTATGACGAAAAAACTGGCCCAGATGAGTCCAAAAATCTGTGTAATATTTGGACTCATCAGGGGGAAAATAGACAAGACAATATTCCTAAGGGAATCTAAGGGTAATATCATCCTAGTCAAGATCTATGTAGATGACATCATCTTTGGATCTACTGATGACACCTCTACCAAAAGTTTGCTAAACTTATGCATGAGAAGTTTGAGATGAGCTGTATGGGTGAACTTAAGTTCTTCTTGGGCCTCCAAGTAAGACAGACTAATGATTGCTTTTCCATATCCAAGTCTAAGTTCGCTAGGGAGTTAATCAAGAAATTTGGCATGGAGAATTCCTCCACCATGAGAACTCTCATGGGGTCAAGTATTCCTGTAGGCAAAGATGAAGCAGGGAAAGCTGTTGATGAAACTTTGTATAGAGGGATAATTTTCTCCCTTCTATATCTAACTGCAAGTAGGCCAGACATAATGTATGCTACATGTGTTTTTTCTAGGTATCAAGCTTGCCCTAAAGAATCTCACTACTCTGTAGCTAAGAGAATCTTGAGGTATCTTAAGGGAACTCCAGATCTTTGCCTTTGGTATACTAGGAATGGTGATTTTGAACTATCTGGCTATTCAGATGCAGAATTTGCAGGCTGCAAAGTGGACATGAAGAGAACATCTTACACTTATCAATTATTGGGAGGGAGACTGGTATCTTGGAGAAACAAGAAATAAACAAGTTTTGCAATATCAAGTATAAAGTCAGAGTACATCTCAGCAGGAAGCTACTGTGCTCAGTTGCTGTGGATCCAGCACCAGATTCATGACTACAACATTCAGATAAGTAGAACTCCTTTATTCTGTGATTCTACTAGTACAATCACTATTTCTAGGAATCCTGTCTCTCATAGCAGGACTAAGCACATAGAGATTAGATATCATTTTATTAGGGAGCACGTGAAATGTGAAGATATCACCCTTGAGTTTGTCTTAACAGACAAGCAAGTGGCTGACATCTTCACTAGTTCCCTAGATGAAGCCAAGTTTAACACCTTCAAATTTGAGTTGGGTATGTTAAACTTAGTATAGCTTCAGTTGCGCCTCATCTAGTTGCAAACTATTTAGCATTATGCAGATAGTGTTGGGTATTGCATCCAAAAGAACCCAGATTTGCATGAAGTCGCCCTCGAACTAAGATGAATTAAGTTGTATTTGATATCCTTGTTCTAGTCGAATATTTGTAGATTCTCAGTGCTAAGTGTAGAGAAATGTTAGTCTACAGTGGGTCAGGAACACAGGACCACGTATTGTAATCCCTCACTATGTGATCCAAAGTGTTGACTCATGTGTATCGTCTCAATTGGGATACACTTCATGTTAAAACATTGGGAGAATGGGATGAAGGCAGGACCAGAAGAAAACATTCTCTAAAAGTCTTGAAAATTATCTAAGTCAAGTTCTCGAGAAGCAGCCTAAGAGTTCTTGAGAAGTGTAGTTTAGTTCTCGAGAAGCTCTCATAGTTCTCGAGAAACTTAACTGCTTAGTTCATGAAAAGTCTGGACAGATTCAAGAAATTCTCTAAGTTATAGTTCTCGAGAAGTCCTCTTTATTCTCGAGAAGTCTTGGTCTGTTTTCGAGAAGCATAAGGTATAGTTCTCGACAAGTCTTATTTGTTCTCGAGAAGCTTGGCTTCAGTTCTTGAGAACTGCAAGCTCAATTTCTTGAAAAAGTAAGGATTTGCCTCAGAAATACTCTAAGTTATAGTTCTCGAGAAGTCCTCTTTGTTCTCGAGAAGTATTCCTCTTTGTTCTCGAGAAGTTCAGAAAAATTATCTAAGTGCTTGTTCTCGAGAAGTTCTGAAGTCTTTCTAAGACAAGTTCTCGAGAAGTCAATTAGTTTTCAAGAACTAAACCTTGTGTTCTCGAGAAGTCCAAATCCTTTCTAAAGAATTTAGTTCCCGAGAAGTCTTGACAGTTCTCGAGAACTCAGATCCTAGTTCTCAAGAACTATATCCACTTCTCGAGAGATAAGTTGATTTTCCTGAAAATTTTGTTCTAAGTCCAGGACGGCATAAATTTAAAATACCTCGACGTGATTGGTCCATGTATCGTTATTAATGTCTTTTCTAGCCATTAAGGGTAATCCTATATAATGTCTTTTCACTAAGACATAACCCTAAGCAGAATAAAAAAAAGAAGAATCTCTTAAGAGCGGATCTCGTACTTTCCTAAATTTCTGGTTCGGCCGACTTTCTCTCAAGAACGACATCTGAAGCCGCCTCTCACGTCAGATCGATCTCTCTGCACTCGATCTAGAAGATCTGCTGATTAAGGAATCAGTTTTCTCTCCTTGATCGAGTAGATTCAAGTTCTCTCAGGTCAGATTTTCAAAGGATCTTTTTCTACAAATTCCTAAAGAGCTGCAACGATTCAAGAAAAAGACCTAGAGACATATTGTTTCAGATCTGAGAATAATTCTGTTTGTATTGTCAATCTCTATTTGTAAATATTGTAGGAGATTATTCTCCGAGAGTAGGAGCGTTGTGCTCCGAGCGGTAGGAAGTTTTTTTTATCTTCCGAGTGTAGATCCATTTGGATCTAGTTTTGTAGGAACGTGGTTCTGAGGTGTAGAATTAGTTTGCAATCCGAGATAGTGGAGTATCCGAGTCTATTGATTTGCTAGATCGGTGAGTAAAGTGGACGTACCCAAGATCGGGGAACCACTATAAATCTCTTGTCGTCTGTGTGATTGCTTGCTTACTTATTTGTGCTAGTCGCTAAATTTTTTTATTCCGCATTAGACGTACATCTCACCTATTCACCCCCCTCTAGGTGATTTAGGTAGACAACTAACCTCATTCAATTGGTATCAAAGCGAGGTTGATCGTTAAAAGGTTAACACCTTGATCTGATCCTACCCAAGTTGTCTTTAGAGAAGTATCAAGCATGAGTAAGACCAAGGATTTTGCCAATCTCCCTGTATGCACCAACAACAATTTTCCTATGTGGAAGGAAAGAGTTAAACTCTTCATGGAAGAAGTGGACCCTCAGATCTTCATGATTGTTGAAGAAGGTCTGTATGTTCCTATGATCGCATCAATAATAGATCCAACCAAACAAGTCCCAAAGAAGTTGATGGACTTGGATAAGGACGAGATTGCACTTGTCTCCCTGGACAAGAAAGCCAAAAATATTATAGCAAGTGCAGTCGATGACTCGATGCTGCAAAATCTGATTCATTGCCAGTCTGCCAAGGAGATGTGGCAATCCCTGGTGACTCTGATGGAAGGCACTGAATAAGTGAGGGATGATCGGAGATCCCTTCTAAATCAGAAGTATGAAACCTTAGGGCAAGGTCACAAGGAAGCCATTGCGTATACCTTTGAGAACTTTTTCAAGATACTCAATGGACTAATAGTTTATGACCGAGTCTTCACAAATGGGGAACTGATTGACAAATTCTTAAGATCCCTGACCAAGGAATGAGATAATAAGGTATGCGCCATTCGGGAGTTCGGAAGGTTAGCCGAGTCAGACCCGCAGAATCTATTCGAAAAGCATATGTCTTACGAGCTCCAAATCAACTCAAGAAAAGCTGAAGAAGAGATAAGCAGGTATGCATCCAAGGAGAAGTCTGTAGCTCTAAAGGAAGATAGCTCAAGGAAGACAAAGGCTAGCTCTCCGCCCCAGCTCCTGAAGCTGATGAAAAAGAATCATCTGAGCCAAGCTCCTCTGGCTCAGAGCAATCTGATGGAGAGTTCTCTCTACTCTCAAGGCATTTCAAGAAATTCTAGAGCAAAAAGAAGCAATGGAAAGGCAAGGATGCCTCCTATAGAAGATCACGCAATGATGGTGATCGCCATAGAAAAGACTCAAGCAGCCACGACAGGTATGGTTCTAAACCGAATAAACATCATTCGACTGACATCGTTTGTTATTGCTGTAATAAGCCAGGTCACGTCATTATGTATTGAACCCACAAGAAGAAAGAGGGTGGAAAAAGAGAGGAGGAGAAGTCTTACAGTAAAAAGAGGACAGAAAAGAGCCTGTTGGCCAAGAAGGGAAAAACCCTCATTGACTCCGATTCATCTGAGTCGAGTGCATAGGAGGAAGAAGCCTACTTTGGGCTAATGGCTCTAACTGACGATGAACAAGTCCCCCAGTTCACTAGGGAGGTAAAATCGTGCACCCCTCTTTCAGAATATGATGTTGATATGAGAAAGAGGGCTATCACTCTGAGGATGAATCTGAACTCATGGGACAATATAAGGAGTTACTCGAGGCTTACGAAAAATGTCGCCGAGTCGTGAAAACTTAAGCTAAAGAGATAAAGTCTCTAAAAGCTACATAGAGCGCCTTAAGAGAAGAAGTCTCAAAGACTGACTCTCTCAAGGAATACTTCAATAAATCTATTGAAGAATATAACAAGGCTCTTGAGCAACTTGACCTTAAGGAGAAAATCATCAAGGAGTTGGAAGAACAACTCTCAGCTGAAAAGAAACTTGTAGAAGATTTCTCTAACCCCAAGACTATACTTCCCCTGATTGTTGAATTCTCAGCTAAGGGCAAGGGTGGTGGTCTAGGCCACAAAGATGCTCTCTGTAAATCCTCTAGGAGAAGGAAGGCCAAGAGAAAGAATAAGGATGCCAAGAAGGCCTTAGCCAAGGAAAAAGGGAAAGCTCCTTTGGAGCCAGTCTCATTCAAGAAAGTTATCTTTCCTGCGAATGAACTCGACTTTGAGTCCATCTATGGACACTTCACTAGGCCGATCCCAGAGAAGCCTAAGTCAAGGTACCAAGGTTGGACTCGCCCTCGTGATTTAGGAGAGAGTGTCTTCAAGGCACCTTATGAAGAGATTCAACTTCAGAGCTATGGACCTTATTCTCATGGTCATAACATCAAGAAGGCACCAAAGGTAAAATCTGTTGTGGAAAAGCCCATGAAGGAGAAGACTTCATGTAGTTGCCATCATCATGAAGCTTCTTCCTCCAAGGATGCTACCCCTGCTGGACCTCCTCTCAAGAAGGTCAAGCAAGAGTTTATAAGGCAAAGATACAACAGATTCGACTGTTGGTGCTGTGGTAGAATTGGTCACTTTGCCATAGATTATTTGTTCAATCCTAAAAATGCTGCAACTCCTCAAGTTAGCAACGTGAGAATGACCACACATGAGGCTAATACTCATAGGGGGAGTATTCTAACTCGATACCAAGGACCCAAACGTGTTTGGGTTCCTAAGGCTAAGTGATTATAATTACAGGTACGTCCAAAGGCCATTAAAATGCCAATCTGGTATTTGGACAGTAGATGTTCTCGGCATATGACCAGGACAAGGAGCCCACTCCAGAACTTTTCACCGGTGTTGAACGGACCAAAGGTCATCTTTTGAGGTTCAGACCGAGGAATTACCAAAGGCTATGGTATGATTACTAACATAAATGTATCCTTTTCGGATGTAACCTGTGTTAAAGTATTGGAACACAATCTCATCAGCATAAGCCAACTATGCGATAAAGGATACGTGGTTGAATTC
Source organism: Platanthera zijinensis (assembly GCA_039513925.1). Lineage (NCBI taxonomy): Eukaryota > Viridiplantae > Streptophyta > Magnoliopsida > Asparagales > Orchidaceae > Platanthera > Platanthera zijinensis. Next base: position 122,952,901 of record CM077093.1, on the reverse strand, counting down.
CATGCTGACAAGTGTTTGATAAAATCGGTTGACAGCATGGAAACTATTTTATCAGGGACTCGAAGCAGAAATATCTTCTGTTTAAATTTCATCTATATTGACTCCTCTACACCAGTATGTCTTTTAGCAAAAAGTAGTGCATCTCTTGCTGACCAATGGCACAAGAGATTAGCACATATTAATTTCAAAACTATTAATAAACTATTCTCTCAGAACTTAGTACGTGATTCCCCTAATGTCAAGTATGTTAAGGACAGACCTTGTCATGCCTGTATAAAAGGCAAGCAAACAAGGAGTTTATTTAAAAGCGTTATAGGCAAGGATTCTAGTAGAAGCTTACAACTTCTTCATATGAACTTGTTCGGTCCACTACAAGTTAAAAGTTTGGGAGGTAGGAATATACGTTGGCTCTTGTTGATGATTACTCGAGCTTTGCGTCGGTGTTCTTTCTGAAACACAAGTCAGATACAATCAATATTTTCACTAATTTTGTTAGGTAAGTCTAGAATGAATACAACTGCTCCGTAGTAAAAAACAGAAATGACAATGGAACAAAATTCAAGTCTGGGGCCATGACAGAATACTGTGAAAGTCAAGGTATCTTTCATGATTTTTCCTCTACTCGCACTCCACAGCAAAATGGAGTAGCTGAGAGAAGGAACAGAACACTCAAAGAGGCATGCCGGACTATGTTGAGTGATGCCTCACTTCCAGAGTACTTCTGGGCTGAAGCCATCAACACCGCTTGTCACGTGCAAAATCAAGCACTCATCAACAAGAACCATGATAATACTCCTTATGAACTTCTAAAAGGCAAGAAACCAACCATTTCATATTTTAGAATCTTTGGATGTAAGTGCTTCGTACTTAACAACGACAAGTATCACACTACCAAGTTTAGCGAGAAAAGCTTTGAAGGTATTTTTATAGGTTATAGTAGCCATAGTAAGGCAATAGAGTATTTAATAGAACAACTTTGGTGGTAGAAGAATCGATACACATTGTATTTGATGAGACGAGTTTGCTACAAAGCAACTCTTATAGTGTACTCATTGAAGATGCAGGTACAAAGATAAAGGAACTTAGTATGGATGAACCTACTGAAGATAAAGATGAAAAGTTCATCAAGATCACCTCTATAACCCTGATTGTAGAGGTAGATGATCAAGATGAAGAATTCATTCCAGCATAAGATGCAACTCATGTGGCTGAAGAGATTCCAGATGCAAGGTATCTAGAGCTCAGACACCTGAAGGATCATCCATTGGACAAGATCATAGGAGATCCCCGGGATGGTATCAGAACTCGGAGAGGTACAACTAACGATAATTTATTCTTAAGTTTTCTATCACAGGTTGAACCTAAGAAGTTCGAGGAAGCAAACTCGGATGCATCCTGGATTCTAGCCATGGAAGAAGAGTTAAATCAGTTCAAACATTGCAAAGTTTGGACACTTGTTCCTAGACCCAAGAGTAAGAACGTCATCGGGACAAAATGGGTCTACCGAAACAAGATGTATGAAGATGGAACTATTATAAAGAACAAAGCCAGACTCGTTGCCAAGGGCTATCGTCAAGAAGAAGGAATTGACTTCGATCAAATGTATGCTCCAGTGGCAAGACTGGAAGCGATCAGGTTATTCCTTGCTTATATTGCACTTAAGGGCTTTACCGTCTTTTAGATGGATGTAAAATCCGCCTTCCTTAATGGTGACATAAAGGAAGAAGTGTATGTAGAGCAACCGCCAGGTTTCGTTGACTCAACTTTTCCTAATCATGTTTATTTATTGCAGAAAGCACTATACGGTCTTAAACAAGCTCCTCGAGCTTGGTATGAGACGCTGTCTTGCTTTCTTTTTGAGAACAAGTTCACAAGAGGAAAGATAGACAAGACATTATTTTTTAGGGAAATAAATGGCAAGATTTTGCTAGTGCAAATCTATGTCAATGACATCATTTTTGGCTCTATGGATAACAACCTCTGCAAGAAGTTTTCAAAACTTATGCAAGGGAAGTTTGAAATGAGCAGTATGGGAGAACTGAAGTATTTCTTAGGGCTTCAGGTGAAACAATCTGAGGATGGAATTTTCATCTCACAGACCAAGTTCACCAAGGAGTTACTTAAGAAATTCGGAATGGAGAATGCAACCTCTATGAGGACTCCAATGGCCTCAACTATGTCTCTAGACAAGGATGAGAAAGGGAAACCTTTAGATGAAACAAAGTACAGAAGCATAATTGGGTCCTTGCTCTACCTTACCGCAAGTAGACCAGATATAATATTCTCAACATGTGTATGCGCTAGATTCAAGGTGAACTCTAAGGAATCTCACTATATTGCTGCGAGGAAAATTTTGAGATACCTTAAAGGTACACAAACTCTTGGCTTATAGTACCCAAGAAGTAATGATAGTGAACTGATTGGATTTTCGGATGCAGATTTTGCAGGAAACAAAGACGACAGGAAAAGCACTTCAGGGACTTGCCAATTCCTAGGAAGAAGGCTTATCTCTTGGAGCAGCAAAAAGCATAACTGTGTCGCAATCTCAACGGCCGAGTCAGAATACATTTTTGCCGGTAGTTGTTGTGCACAGTTGCTTTGGCTAAAGAACCAGCTAGAGGACTACAATATGAAGGTCAAGGACATTCCATTGTTCAGTGACTCCTCCACCGCAATCGCAATCGCAAACAACCCTGTCTCACACAGCCGGACAAAGCACATTGAGCTGAGATACCACTTCATCCGGGAGCATGTGGAGCAAGGGGATGTGGATCTGCACTACGTGCCAACTGATCGGCAGGTAGCAGATATTTTCACAAAGCCGCTGGACGAGACCAAGTTCAATTTCTTCAAAACTGAACTTGGGCTACTAAACAAGGAAGATTAGGCCAAGGTGATCAGTTCAAAGGCTCAAGAATCGAGGAATCTCCAAAAAGGTAAGAATTTCTCAAGTAGAAGGATAGCTCTCGAGAACCATACTTACTTCCTTAGAACTATCGGCCAGTTCTCAAGAACTAAAGATTGCTTCTCGAGAACTATCTACCAGTTCTCGAGAACTATCTGCCAGTTCTCGAGAACTAAGAAGCTTGCTTCTCGAGAACTATCTGCCAGTTCTCGAGAACCATCCCCGCATCTCGAGAACTATCTGCCACTTCTCGAGAACTAAAGTTGCCTCTCGAGAAATGGCCCGTCTTTTTGATGATTTCTGCTAACTCTTCTGTTTCGAAATACTCTTGAATCAACCGCCATTTCAAAATCAGTCTCTCAAACTCTTCGTCTTCTGTCGTAAGAGAACTCTGTCTCCGCCGCAGTCTCGAGCTCAGTCCGTCGCCACCGCCATCTTTCATGGCACAAGTTTCCAATATTGGAGTCGGCAGCGAACTGGTAGTCGCAGGAATTGCAGAGATTTCAGCCGATTTCCAGAACCTTCTCATTCTTCTCGAAACCGCCGGCCTCTTGTTCGTTTTTACAGAACCCTGCAAGAATCTTTTTCCTGATGTCGAGGAGTTCTTCAAGAATGTTAAGGTAAAAAAGCAATGGTAAGATTCTAAAAACTCAAGTCAGATGGATCAAGATAAAGTTGAACAAGACAAGTGTTTCCCAACTTCTGAGAATGCCCGTTGTAGATGAGGAAGATGACCTAACTTTTGAAGACTATGACAGAACCTACTCCTTTTGTGGAATATCTGAGAAATTTCACTCCTTTAGGAGAAACCTATTCAATGATGTAGGGAAATTTCTTGTTGACATCATTGGAAAAATCCTCTGGTGCAAGACAGGATCAATTAGTTTCATTACTAATGATTTATTTGGAGTAATGACAGCCATTGTCTCAAGGAAGAAGTTTAAGTTTGGCATGATAGTATTTTAGTTGATCCGGGATAACATCCAAGCTCCCAAATTTGCAAGGATAATCTCTTTGATTGATCATGTTACCTTCAAAACCTCCAAAGGTTCAACAATTCATCACCTTAAGAAGATTTCCTTAGCCTTTATTAAGAGATGGAAGTTAAAGCTGAAGAACCAAAGGCAGATAGCTAAAGAAGTTGGAGCTTCTGTCTCAGAGGTTAGGACTCCATATCCTCTTCTACATCATGTTGTTGAACCTTCTGGTGCAGAAATTGATGGGGAGCCTGCACTCCCTGCCTCAGATATCAGAATTCCTACTCTTCCAGCCAGATCTCCTCTAAGAAGCACAGTGATATCTCCAGTCAGGAGCCCTGTGGAAGTCTCTTCAGTGCAAAACCAATCAGATGCTCCAGCCAAAGAAGTTCTTAAAGACACAAATGAAGCTATAGACAAGATGATAGAAGGGCTTACTTCAGAAGAACCTCCTTCCCCCCTTTCCAAAGATCTCCCTGAACACCCATCCAGAGATCCCTCACCCCTAACTACTCCCTCTCCCTCTCCAAGAAAAGATTAAACTCCACTAGAAACCATCCTTCTATCTGAAGAGGATGTGAAAGCCCCTGAGGAGGTGGAAGCCCCTCTCAGGAATCTTGATTTCTCCCTTCCTAGATTTGTTGATAAGGAGGGAGATATAGTATCTCATACTATAAGAGCCCAAAGCTCTGTTATACTGGAAGAAATCCCCCCATGGAAAGCTCCTCGACAACCTCAGATTGATTCTACCACCCCTGCTCATGCTGCTGCTATTATTCTAGGTTCAGAAATTCTGTCTAGGATTGAAGAAATGTTAGCTGACCAGAGGAAATATTTTGATGAATCTCTTTAGACTGTCAAAGATCAGGTAATTGCCCTTGAAAAAGAAATGAGCAGAGGCTTTACAGAGATTCAAGCCAATACTAATTCTCTCAAAGGATTGTTCAGAATTGGAGGAAAAGCCATAGATCACACCATCACAAGCATTGGTCAAGTCATGGACCAATGTATCACCCTGGCAAACAATCAAATTCTGTTGGACAAGAAAGTTGAAGAGAATGTCATGAAGATATGCAATGAAGTTGGTACTTTCAAAGAAGTCTCCATAGACCAGCTATCTGTAGAAATCAGAAAAGGGGAGACCATAGTGAAAGAACAGGTAGAAAAGCTTACTGCAAATGCCAAAACTATCTGGGATGAGAAACTAACTGCAATCAATAAGGATGTCTTAGAGCTGATTCAATCAGTAAAATTCCATACATATGATATAGCTGTCTGGAAGCACAACCAGATCTTCCCAGACTTTCAGGCTGACCCCAATATTATTCCTCATCACTTAAATTCTCTTGATCAAGGTGAGTCCAGCCAAGTGCCTCAACCTCAAATGCCTACCTTCTCCCCTAGACCAGAAGATCAGGCACCTCCTCTAGCTTCCTATTCCAGAGTTTGGGATGACATCATTCCTCAAGATCTACCAGAGGTTTATATCCCCAAGAAAAGGAAGTATGGGGAAGGTCCTTCTACTATTAAATCTGTTCCCCAGCCAGAGGCAAAAAGAAGGAAAGCAAAGGAATTTGCTGAAGTTTGGAGCCCAACTTCCAAAGCTCTAATTCTTGAAACTCTTAAATTAGTCATGGAATTTAATGAGAACAGACATCTTTACTGCAGTTCAACTGAGTGGGATTTATATGAAAAGTCATTGACCAAAAGGAGGATTTATGATAGAGAATATGGAAAGAATAATCCTAAAGCTCCTCCCAAGCCTCCAAGGTACTAGCCTAAGCCTTTCAGTTATCAGAGGAGGCAGCAGGAAAAGCAAGACAGGCAACATCAAAGAAAAGATTGATTCATGATGTTTTGTTTTGAGAATTTTGAGGAAATGGATGTTGATTGATTCTAAAACATTACTTATATATACAATTCCTAGTTTTACATATTGTGCCTTTAATTAATTTGTCTTTGCATTTATATTCAATTTCCTTTCTTCCAGTTCTTTCTTTATTATGATAATTCACCTTAGTATAAAGGGTTCTGACTTCTACAAATAGGCGGAGATTGTTGGGTATAGCATCCACAATAACCCAGATTTGCATGAAGTCGCCCTTGAACAAAGATGAATTAAGTTGTATTTAATATCCTTTTTCTAGTTGAATGTTTGCAGATTCTCAATGCTATGTGTAGACCAATGTCAGTCTACAGTGGGTCAGGAATACAGGACCATACAGTGTAATCCCTCACTGTGTGATCCAAAGTGTTAACTCATGTGTAGCCTCTCAATTTGGATACACTTCATGTTCAAACATTGGGAGCATGGGATGAAGACAGGACCAGAAGAAAACATTCTCTAAAAGTCTTGAAAATTATCTAAGTCAAGTTCTCGAGAAGCAGCCTCAGAGTTCTCGATAAGTGTAGTTTTGTTCTCGATAAGCTCTCATAGTTCTCGAGAAGCTTAACTTCTTAGTTCATGAAAAGTCTGGACAGATTCAAGAAATTCTCTAAGTTATAGTTCTCGAGAAGTCCTCTTTGTTCTCGAGAAGTCTTGGTCAGTTTTCGAGAAGCCTAAGGTATAGTTCTCGAGAAGTCTTATTTGTTCTCGAGAAGCTTGGCTTCAGTTTTCGAGAACTGCCAGCTCAATTTCTTCAATAAGTCAGGATTTGCCTCAGAAATTCTCTAAGTTATAGTTCTCGAGAAGTCCTCTTTGTTCTCGAGAAGTATTCCTCTTTGTTCTCGAGAAGTTCAGAAAAATTGTCTAAGTGCTTGTTCTCGAGAAGTTCTGAAGTCTTTCTAAGACAAGTTCTCGAGAAGTCAATTAGTTCTCGAGAACTAAACCTTGTGTTCTCGAGAAGTTCAAATCCTTTCTAAAGAATTTAGTTCCCGAGAAGTCTTGACAGTTCTCGAGAACTCAGATCCTCATTCTCGAGAACTATAGCCACTTCTTGAGAGCTAAGTTAATTTTCCAGAAATTTTTGTTCTTAGTCCAGGACGGCCTAAATTTCAAATACCTCGACGTGATTGGTCCACGTGTCGTAATTAATGTCTTTTCTAGCCGTTAAGGGTAATCTTATATAAAGTCTTTTCACTAAGACATAACCCTAAGCAGAATAGAAAAAAAAAGAATCTCTTAAGAGCAGATCTCGTACTTTCCTAAACTTCTGGTTCGGCCGACTTTCTCTCAAGAACGATATCTGAAGCCCCGCTCACGTCAGATCGATCTCTCTGCACTCGATCTAAAAGATCTGCTGATTAAGGAATCAGTTTTCTCTCCTTTATCGAGTAGATTCAAGTTCTCTCAGGTCAGATTTTCAAAGTATCTTTTTCTACAAATTTTGAAAGAGCTGCAACGATTCAAGAAGAAGACCTAGAGACATATTGTTTTAGATATGAGAATAATTCTGTTTGTATTTTCAATCTCTATTTTTAAATCTTGTAGGAGATTATTCTCCGAGTGTAGGAGCGTTGTGCTCCGAGTGGTAGGAAGTTTTTTTTATCTTCCGAGTGTAGATCCGTTTGGATCGAGTTTTATAGGAACGTGGTTCTGAGGTGTAGGATTGGTTTGCAATCCGAGATAGTGGAGTAGTCGAGTCTAGTGATTTGCTAGATCAGTGAGGAAAGTGGACGTATCCAAGATTGGGGAACCACTATAAATCTATTGTCATCTGTGTGATTGCTTGCTTACTTATTTGTGCTAGTTTCTAAAATTTTTTATTCCGCATTAGACGCACATCTCACCTATTCACCCCCCTCTAGGTGATTTAGGTAGACAACTGACCTCTTTCAGATAGGATGGTCGTTTAAAGAAATGAAGATTCTCCAATTGAGGGGAGCAAGTCCAGCACAATTCCAACATTTCACTACTGCCTAATTGAGGGGGAGTAGGTGATAAGATGATCAATTAATCAGTTGCATCCTACCAGCTACTTGCTGCAGTAAAAAAGGGGGAGAGGATAAGATGATCAGATGATCAGATAAGCAAGGCAGTAGCAAGGCAACAACATTTCAGGGGAAGCAGATTGTAGATACAGTAATGTTCCATTCTCCAAGTAGGGAAGTGTGGTAACTATAGATCACCTCTGAATTATTTAGTTTTCTGATATTATGCATTGTGCTACATAGTTCTTTTATTATGCCTTGTGTTGTATTAATGTTCCATTCTACAAGCAGAGAAGTGTGGTAACTATAGATCACCTCTCAATTATTTAGTTTTCTTTTATTATGCCTTGTGCTATATGGTTCTGTGTATATCATTGACTTTGCTTAAGAGTTTTTACTTCCTAAAATATGGGGGATTGTTGGGTCCATTGCCCACAAAGTCCTTGATTTAAGTGAAGTCAATCTTATCAATGATATACACATATCAGTAGATGACTTATAGTGCTGAGTGTAGCTTATACTATAATAGCCCAAGTTGGAATGAGATGAAATGTAGCTAAGTTCACATGCGTGGAGTGAAGACAACTCACTCAACGCATGCTACTAAAGAGAAAATTGGCTAAGTATTTTGGCATTGAGTGATGAAGACACACTCAACTCCATTCAATAAAAAGGCTTTAAATATAACTGCTTGAACTAAGTTCATAATTCGTCGAACTGAGTTAAGAGTTCGTCGAGCTCAGCTCACCTTTCGCCGAGCTAAGTTCAGAGCTTGAGTTTCTTAGTTCGTCGAGCTCAGTTGAGAATTCATCAAACTGATTTTATAGTTCGTACAGCTCAGCTCACCTTTCGTCAAGCTAAGTTCAGAGCTTGAGTTTCTGAGTTCGTAGAGCTCAGTTGAGATTTCGTCAAACTGAGTTCAAAGTTCGTCGAGCTCAGCTCACCATTTGTCGAACTCATTTCAAAGTAAGACAGTCTAAGCCTAGCCGTTTTAAACATAGAAAATTGGCTAAGGCAAAAAGCGTTGAGTGAGGCTTACTCACTCAACGCTCTCAACGCCTTTATGCAGAAATGAGTTAAAAGCTGGTAGCATTAAGTGAGGCATGTTCACTCAATGCTTTCAACGCTTAAGTTGCTGAAGAAGCAGAAATTTGGTTAAAGCAAAATGCGTTGAGTGGAGGTTACTGACTCAATGTGGTCAACGCCAAATGAAGAAAAAATTTTGTCTAAGGAGTTTGGCGTTGAGCTATGCTTACTCACTCAACGCCAAGTAGCAGAAAGCTGATAAAGCAAGTTGGCGTTGAGTGAAGCTGAATCTCTCAATGCCTAGAAACAGACTTGATATTCTAAGTAGTTTGGCGTTGAGTGAAGGTTACTCACTCAATTCCATGAGACAGTAAATCTATCTAAGTGGTTTGGCGTTGAGTGATGCTTACTTACTCAACGCCTATTCTCTAATGCTCGATTTTTGTTGTCCACATGTGTTGATGTCAACAAAATCAACAAAGTTAAATAAGGTCAAATTAGGTATGGGGAAGCTATAGTACATGACAAAACTTATTGTGAAGCAACTATACGTCTTATTCCATTAAAGCAAGGCGGAGCAAGAAGCTGCAGGTGGGGGCCACCAATCTCTAAGAGCCGTTGATCGGAGAACTACAAAAGGAAGAGAAAGGGCCAAGACAAAGATAACTTTTAGGGCATACAATATTCAAAATAGAGAGCAGTCGTCTTCATCTTTTTCGTCATTGTTGCATGTGAAAAGCTTGAAGCTCTCTAGCAAGAAAAGTTCAGTTAGCTGTGCAAGTCTCCACCTGCCACAGCAGATTCAGAATCAGTTCTGAAGAAAGAAGAACCTTCATCCTTTAATAGGTTTAATGAGCTGTTTGATGACTCAAGATCAAAAGATCTTTAGCCTTCAACAACAAGTTCATAAGTTATCTTCTGAGTTCCTCCTGCAAATTCTTTTCGTACTATGAGGAGAGTTAGAGCAGAAATTTTTCTTCTCTAGTTTTTGACACAGAAATTTTTTTTTGTGTCAAATAAAATTAAACAATTTCTTTTTGTAGGATCCTTCTGGATTTGAGCTGTATGATCTTTGAGTCTGAGGTAGGGCAAATTTTCCTGAGCTGTAGGAGAGTGCTACACTTTGAGGTAGGTGAGTTTTAGTCACTGAGTAGTTGGGAAGTTTTGCCTGAACTGAAGGAGAGTGCATCTCTCTGAGTTGTAGTAGCAAGCTTCCTCTGAGGTAGGGATATCCTCCATAGCCTGAGTGGTAGGTCTTAAGTGCCTGAGGTAGGTGATACTTGTATCACTGAGTGTGGGCCTGTGTTGCTGAGGTATAAGTCTTGGAGGAGACTGAGAGATCTCGAGGGATCTGAGGTGTAAGATCCTTGGATCATTGATTTGGAGAAGTTCCTTGACAAATAGGAAGTTAGAAAGGTGAGAGGAGAGTGGATGTACCCATAATTTTGGGGAACCACTATAAAACACTTGTGTTCTTTTTTGTGTTTGCTTTTATTTTATTAATCGTAGGTACTAAGGACAAGCTCTAGATCACTCTAAGCTGAAAGTTAAAAGAAATAAGCAAGTGAATTAAAAGACTATCAAAAGACCTAATTCAACCTATTCACCCCCTTTAGCTTGCTAGCTGCCTTGAAAATAAGATCTTTCAGTCCCTGCTGTTTAGTACACTGAAAAATATGTACCAGATTTGGAGAAGCCTCATCTTACTCAATGATATACATAAATTTGTATTTGATGGATGTTTGAGTTTCATTGTGCAGTTGTAAGGTTTGCAAGAAATTTTTCTAAGTACAAGTGTCGACACTTGTGAAGAATTGTGTTGACACCCAGAAGTTTTGTCGGCACTAGAAGCAAGGCCTGTGTCGACGCCCAAGCACTGTGCCGAAACCTGAAGAAGAAGCTGTGTCGATACCCAGAATTGTGTTTACACCTAAGGCAAGAATTGTGTCGACACCTAAAGTTTAAGTTGTGTCGACACCCAGGAGTTATGTCTACACCAGAAGAAAGGCATATGTTGACACTCTGGAATTGTGTCGACAGCTGAAGAAGGTTTGTGTCGACACACAGGACTTGTGTTGACAAACAGGACTTTTGTCGACATACACTCAACACCATTTGTCTACAGCTTAGTCAAGATAAGAAGAAGTTGTGTCGATACACAGGACTTGTGTCGACACACACTCAATGATATCTGGATGACACTAGACGCTATCTAATAGCAACAGCTATACTGAGCCTGAAGGCTTGTGTTGACTATTGGGTATTGTATCCACAATATACCTGATTTGAAGAAGCCCCTGAATAAGCTAAGTTGAATTGACAATATATTTGACGATCTTCTATCAAGTTGTGCTTGCAGCTATTCCATGCTAAGTACACACCAATGTCAGGGTGCAGTGGGTCAATATACACAGGTCTGTGCAACGTAATCCCTCGTTGAGTAGATCAGTGTGTTGACTCACGTGTGTTCTCTCTATTGGAGTGTACTTATTTTCAAGAACAGGGTTAGGTAGATCAAAAGCAGAAGAAGGAGCAAAGATTGGTTAAAGACCAAGTCTTCAAAGGAAGGAAGAGAAAAATCTTCTAAGTCAAAATCGATGGGAATCACTAAGTCATTCCCGCCGACTTCGATGAGAGTCACTTGTGATTCCCGCAGACTTCGACGAGAATCGTTCGAAATTCCCGCCGATTCGTCAAGTTTCAGTTAGCCTCTCCCGCCGACTTTCTTCGGCAGATATTTTTCAAGATAGAGATTCTACTAAGGTGGAATCGACGGGAATCGTGAATGATTCCCGCCGACATCGACGGGAATCACCAACGATTCCCTCTGATATTGACTTATGCGAATTTCCTCGGTCGTTGGACCGAACCAAGATGCCTTGCGCTGTTTCGACCGAGGCTAGGGCTTCTCTTTGTGGGTCCCACAACGGTCTTTAGGGTTGGCCTCTGGCATATATATATGCGTATTTTGAACCTCTACAGACAGACATTCTTGGAAATCAAAAAGAGGCCGAGCATGACCTAGCGGGTCGGTGAAAGAGTTGATCGCATGTAGCCGCTCGCAGTTCGTCGTCGCCGCTAATCTCCGATCATCTTCGATCTTCCGACGACAGTAACGAGGCAAGCCGAGCATCTCACGCATCTCTCTTGAGATATCCTGTCTCTCGATTCGTTGAATAAGACTAGTTCTTCATTCCGAATCGGTGGAGACGATTGATCCGATTGAGATCATTCGTAGACCTTTCTTGCTTCGTCAAGAAGTTTGGATCTACAAAGTATCTCCGCCGCAATCACTTGCTGCCTCTGATCTTGACAAGATCCTCTCTAAGAGAGAAATCTTGTTGTGGACTCTTCGTAACTTTCAAGAAAGCTTCAACGAACGAAGAAGGACATCGGAATCTCCAAAAGCTTTGTTTTTATTTTCTTTTACATTCAATTTTGGTTTGTTGTAAAGGAATTTTAATTCCTAGTTGTAAGGGTTGGGTGCAACCCATGGTGGTGTAGTTGTGACTCCTTTATTGGAAGGGTTCCTTCCGTAGTGTTAGGATTGGATTTCAATCCGTTTCGAGAAGTGACTGAGTCGTCCCTTGGTGAGAGATAGGTCAAAGGGGGAAAGTGGACATACCCAAATCAAGGAACCACTATAATTCTTTGTGTGTTTTCTGTGCTCTGTTTGTTAATTTGTGCAGGTAGATTTAATTCAGCAAAATATTGCACGACACCTATTCCTTCCCCATAGGTAGATCTAGTCGACACTAGAGACTTTCAAGTGGTATCAGAGGGAGGTTACTCATCAGTAAGGTTAACACCTTGAGTAAGATCCCGTGTCTAGTGTCAAGAGGAAAGAAGATCCCGGGAATGGACGGACTCAAGTATTCAGAAAAGATCCCAGTATGCACCAAGCTGAACTTTCCCATCTGGAAGGAAAGGATCAGGTTCTACATGGAATCAGTCGACCCCCAACTCTTCATAATAGTGAAGGAGGGCCCTTATATCCCCACTAAGGCCTCCACCATTGATCCTACCAAGATGGTTCCCAAGAAGCTCTCTGAAATGGATAAGGATGAGATGGTGCTTGTCAGACTAGACAAGAAAGCTCAAAACATCTTAGTAAGCGCCATCGATGATTCCATGATGCAGAATTTCAGCAACTGCAGGACTACATAGGATATATGGCACTGTCTGATCATTCTAAAGGAAGGAATAAATGAAGTAAGGGATGATCGAAGATCCCTTTTGAACCAGAAGTATGAGGCCTTTGGGCAAGGTCCCAAGGAAGAAATCGGAGTGACATTCGAGAACTTCTTGAAGATCGTCAATGCCCTGAAGGGTTATGGCAGAGTGTTCACCGATGGTGAACTAAATGACAAATTCCTTAGATCCCTTACTAAGGAATGGGACACCAAGATCTGCGCCATCAGAGAATTTTGCAAGCTGGCAGAAACTGATCCCCAATTCTTGTTTGGGAAGCTTATGTCCTATGAGCTTCAGCTGAACACCAGAAAAGCTGAAGAAGAAGCCGATAAAGCCGCTTCCAAAGAAAATACTGTAGCCCTTAAAGCCAATCAGTCAAGGAAAGGCAAGGGTGCAGCCTCGTCCCGCACCTGGAAAAAGGATGAGGAAGAATACTCTGAGCCATGCTCTTCCATCTCAGAGCTATCTGAAGAAGAATTCTCCTTCAAAACTCGAGAGTTCAAGAAGTTCCTCTAGATGAGGAATCAAAGAAAGAGAGACGGCTCCTCCTCCAGACATCAGAAGAAGAATTACTCTTCTGACAGGTATGAATCTAAACAGAACAAACATCGCTCTGCTGATATTATTTGCTTTGGATGCAATAAGCCAGGCCACGTCGTTGCTGACTGCCACCAAAGTAAGAGAGATAAGGGGAAGGGAGAGGAGCACAAGTCCTCAAGAGATAAGAAGAAGGAGAGGAGCTACATTGCTAAAAAGCCAAAGACACTGAGTGAATCTGACTCTTCAGACTCCAGTGATGATGAGGAAGCCTACTTCGGGCTAATGGGTCGCTCCGACTCAGATGGAGACTGTCTCCCATTTATTGGGAAGGTAAAAGATCGCACCCCCCTCTCTAACTCTGACTCTGACTTTGAGTATCCTGAAGATGACCACGAGGACAGTCCATCTGCCCGTGAGGCTGAACTCCTCAAAAAGTATGAGCTTCTGCTCAATACTTTCAAAGAGTGCCGAAAGAGGTTGAGGGCTCAGAAAAAGGAAGTCAAATTCCTTAAGGCTGAGGGTGTGTCCCTAAGAGAAGAGATCACCAGCTTAATTTCTCTCCGACAGGAACACCTGGACCTGACTTCTGAGCACTCAGATTCTCTAAGGCTCCTTGACCAAAAACATGAAGAAATCAACAAGCTGGAAGAACAGCTTGCGGCAGAGAGGAAGATTGTCAAAAGCTTCTCTATGCCCAAGACCATTCTTCCTCTGTTTGATGAATTCTCTGCTAAGGCTAAGGGGGTTGGCTTAGGGCATGTTGCTGTGCCTGGTAAATCATCCAGGAGAAACAGAAATCAGAGGAAAAATAAGGCTAATAAGAAGGCCTCTACTGCAGAAAAGGGAATGGCCCCACTCGGTCCTGTTTCATTCAGAAAGCCTGGCTTTCCTTACAATGAGCAGGAATTTGAGTCAATCTATGACCACTTCTTCCGGTTCTCGGTTGAAAAGCCCAAGAGCCGGTATGATGGTTAGACCTTCCCCCGCAACTACGGTGAGAGTGTTTTCAAGGCACCTTATAAGGAAATCCAAGTGGAGAATTATGGCCACTTCTCTAGCGGCCATAATAGGAAGCAGGAACCAAAGGTCATGCCTGTTATACTGAAGGAACAGGAAGTGAAGAAATCGTGTGACTACTGTCATCATGATGCCTCCACCTCCAGATCCAAGGCCCCGGCTGGACCCACCGTTCAAAGGTTGAAGCAGGAGCCTAGGAAGCGGTACAACAGGTTTGACTGTTGGTGTAGTGACAAAGTTGGACACTTTTCCGTGGATTGCTGGTTTAATCCAAGATACAATGAGACTCCTTTTGTTAACAATGCGAGGCCGACCACTCGTAGGGTTAACCAACCGAGGGGGAGTGTGCTAACAAGGAATCTAGGACCCAAGTTCGATTGGGTTCCTAAGGGAAACTAATTCTGTTTTGCAGGTATGTCCAAAGGACACCAAAACGCCAATCTGGTACATGGACAGTAAATGTTCCCGACATATGACCGGGAAAAGAAGCCTGTTGTGTGATTACTCCCCAGACGAAAATGGACCCAAAGTCATCTTTGGAGGATCTGATCGAGGAGTCACCAGGGGTTATGGTATGATTTCCAACGGTGTATTCTCTATCACAGACATGGCCTATGTTTAAGGGTTAAACCATAACATGATCAATGTAAGCCAGTTGTGTGATAAAGGATACGACGTTAAGTTCTGCAAGTATAAGTGCTTGATAATATCGTGTGCCTCTTCGGAGACGGTATTAACCGGCATTAGGAGCAGAAATATATTTTGCTTAGATTTTCTTAGCTTAGACTCTTCTACCCCCGTGTGCCTAGTAGCAAAAGGCAGTGCTTCTCTATGTGAACAATGGCGCAAGAGATTAGCACAAATTAATTTCAAGACTATTAATATGTTGTTTTCCAAGAATTTAGTAAGGGATTCCCCTACTATTAAGTGCATCAAAGATAGCCCTTGTCCTGCATGCTAGAAGGGAAAATAGACTCGGGCTATCTTTAAGGGCATTGCAGACAAAGACTCCTTCAGATGTCTTTATCTTCTGCATATGGACTTGTTAAGTCCAGTGTAAGTTCATAGCTTAGGAGGCAAATCGTATACACTAGTTATTGTTGATGATCACTCTCGGTTTACGTGGGTATTTTTCTTGAAATGAAAGTCAGATACGTTTGACATCTTCACTAATTTTATCAAGCAAATTCAGAACGAACTTAACTGCTCCGTTTTCAAAATCAGAAGTGACCATGGAACAAAATTCGAGTCTGGTGCTATGACAAAATTCTTTGAAGAACATGGTATCTTTCATGAGTTTTCCTCCCCGCGTACTCCTCAGAAAAACCGAGTTGCGGAGAGGAGAAATAGAACGCTCATTGAAGAATGTACGACAATGTTGAATGACGCTTCTCTTCCAGAGTACATCTGGGAAGAGGTAGTCAATACGGCTTGTCAAGTGCAGAACCGAGCATTGATCAACAAGAATCATCGTAAGATGCCTTATGAGCTATTGAAAGGCAGGAAACCGACCATGTCCTATTTAAGGATTTTTGGTTGCAGATGCTTTGTACTCAATAATGGGAAGTATACACATACTAAATTCGGAGAAAAATTCTTTGAAGGAATCTTTATGGGCTATAGTAGCCATAGTCGGGCGTATAGGGTTTTCAATAAGAAAACCCTAGTGGTAGAGGAGTGCATTAATGTTGTATTTTATAAAGGAAGCTTGCTTCATATCAATTCTTCCAGTGGCATTCTGTAAGATGCAGGTGCAAGGCTTGAACAGTTAAGTCTTGATGAGACTGCTAAAGATGAAACTCCCAAGTACGTCAAGGTCTCCACCTCAACGCCACCTGGAGAAGATGACGGTCAGGATGGAGAAATTCTCCCCGAAGAGGGAGAAGCCTGAGAAGATGTTAGAGCTCCAAATGCTAGACTCTTAGAGCTCCAACACGTGAGGGATCACCCAAGAGATCAGATCATAGGAGATCCTCAAAACGGTGTCAGAACTCGAAGAGGTACAATTAACGAGATTCTGCACCTAAGATTTTTGTCACAAGTTGAGCCAAAGAAGTTCAATGAAGCGAGCAAAGACGCGTCATGGATATTGGCAATGCAAGATGAACTGAATCAATTCGAATGATGCAACGTCTGGACGCTTGTTCCCTGACCCAAGAAACAGAATGTGATCGGCACTAAGTGGATCTTCAGAAAAAAAATGGATGAACACAGTGTCATCATCAAGAACAAGGCTAGACTGGTGGCTCAAGATTACAGACAGGAGGAGGGGATTGACTTCGACCAAACCTTTGCACCAGTTGAAAGGCTCGAGGCGATCAGATTGTTCCTTGCATATGCCTCTCACAAAGGATTCACTGTCAATCAGAGGGACGTGAAATCTGCGTTCCTAAATGAAAATTTGAAAGAGGAATTATATGTCGTGCAACCCCCAGGTTTTGTTAATCCATCATTCCCTAATTATGTTTACTTTCTTAATAAAGCATTATATGGCTTAAAACAAGCTCCTCGAGCTTGGTATGAGACTTTGTCTAGTTTTCTTCTTGAGAACAAGTTCTCGAGAGGAAAAATAGATAAGACATTGTTTCTTAGGGAAGTCAAAGGCAAGATTTTGCTGGTGTAAATCTATGTCGTTGACATAATATTCGGCTCAACGGACAACAATCTTTGCAAGAAGTTTTCTAAACTTATGCAATGAAAGTTTGAAATGAGCAGCATGAGAGAGCTAAAGTATTTCTTGGGACTTCAAGTGAAACAGTTTGAGGATGGAATTTTCATTTCTCAGACGAACTTCACAAATGAACTCATCATGAAATTCGGAATGGAGAATGCAACCTCTATGTGGACTCCAATGGGATCCACTGTGTCTCTGGACAAGGATGAGAAAGGGAAAACTTTTAATGAAAAAAAATATAAAAGCATAATTGGATCTCTGCTCTACCTTACTGCTAGTAGACCAGATATTATGTTTTCCACATGCGTTTGTGCTAGATATCAGGTGAACACTAAAGAATCTCATTATGTTGCTGCAAAGCGAATTCTTAGATACCTTAAAGGTACACCAAATCTTGGCTTGTGGTACCCAAGAAACAATGATGTCGAGCTGATAGGCTTTTCAGATGCTGACTTTGCAGGAAGCACGGATGATAGGAAAAACACTTCCGGGACGTGCCAATTCCTCGGAAGAAGGCTTATATCATAGAACAGTAAAAAGCAGAACTGTGTCGCAATCTCTATGGCTGAATCTGAGTACATCTCAGCAGACAGCTATTGCGCACAACTTCTATGGATCATAAATCAACTCGAAGATTATCACTTGCAGTTCAGAGAAGTTCCTATGTATTGCGACTCCCCTTGCGCAATTGTAATTACGAACAATCCCGTGTCACACAACAGAACAAAGCATATTGAAGTACGCTACCACTTCATTCGGGAGCATGTGGAAAATAAAGATATATCTCTCTGCTATGTCCCCACGGATAAGCAGATTGCAGATATCTTCACAAAGCCGTTAGACGAGGCCAAGTTCAGTCTCTTCAAAACTGAACTCGGCATGCTGAACTATGAAGATTGAAGCCTAAAGGGCTCCAGGATCTTGGATCAAGGGGGAGCATCAGCGAGGAACTTAAGATCAGGCACAGATGCAAAAACTATGGGGGAGCATTATGCTCTAAGTAAAGCCCAGATTTGTAGAAGCCTAAAAGAGGGAGATTACCCTCTCGGCTAAGGCTAAGGTGGCTGTCATTGCTAAGTATGCTCTCAGGAAAATGGTAATAAATTTCACTCTAAACTGAATTTTCATTTTATGATTTTCATTCCCATCTGTTCTATTCACCTTAGCTTGTAGGGTTTAGGCTTCTTCAAATAGGGGGAGATTGTTGGGTCTTGTATCCACAATGTACCTGAATTTAAGAAGAGCCTGAACAAGCTAAGTTGAATTGACAATGTATTTGACGATCTTCTATCAAGTTGTGCTTGCAGCTATTCCATGCTAAGTACACACCAATGTCAGAGTGCAGTGGGTCAATATACACGGGTCTGCGCAACGTAATCCCTCGTTGAGTAGATGAGTGTGTTGACTCACATGTGCTCTCTCTATTGGAGTGTACTTATTTTCAAGTACAGGGTTTGGTAGAACAAGAGCAGAAGAAGGAGCAAAGATGGGTCAAAGACCAAGTCTTCAAAGGAAGGAAGAGAAAAATCTTCTAAGTCAAAATCGACGGGAATCACTAAGTCATTCCCGCAGACTTCGACGAGAGTCACTTTTGATTCCCGCCGACTTCGACGGGAATCGTTAGTAATTCCCGCCGATTCGTCGAGTTTTAGTTAGCCTCTCCCGCCGACTTTCTTCGGCAGACAGTTTTCAAGACAGGGATTCTGCTAAGGCAGAATCGACGGGAATCGTGAATGATTCTCGCCGACATCGATGGGAATCACCAACGATTCCCGCCGATTTTACCTTACGCGAATTTCCTCATTCACTGGACCAAACCAAGATGTCGTGCGCCGTTTCGGCCGGGGCTAGGGCTTCTCCTTGTGGGTCCCACAATAATCTTTAGGGTTGGCCTCTGGCATATATATATGTGTATTTTGAACCTATACAGACTGACATTCTCGGAAATAAAAAAGAGGCCGAGCGTTACCTAGCGGATCGCGGAAAGCGTTGATCTCCTGTAGCCACTCGCAGTTCGTCATCGCCACTAATCTCCTATCATCTTCGATCTTCTGACAACAGTACCTAGGCAAGCCGAGCGTCTCACGCATCTCTCTTGAGATCTCCTGTCTCTCGATTCGTTTAACAACTAGTTCTTCATTCCGAATCGGTGGAGACGATTGATCCGACTGAGATCGTTCGTAGACCTTGCTTGCTTCGTCAAGAAGTTTTGATCTACAAAGTATCGCCGCCGCAATCACTTGCCGCCGCTAATCTTGACAATATCCTCTCCAAGAGAGAATTCCGGTTGTGACCTCTTCGTAACTTTTAAGAAAGCTTCAACGAACTAAGAAGGACATCAGAATCTCCAAAAGCTTTGTTTGTATTTTCTTTTACATTCAATTTTGGTTTGTTGTAAAGGAATTTTAATTCCTAGTTGTAAGGGTTGGGTGCAACCCGTGGTGGAGGAGTTATGACTCCTTTCTTGGAAGGGTTCCTTCCGTAGTGTGAGGATTGGATTTTAATCCGTTTGGAGAAGTGACTAAGTCGTACCTTGCTAGAGATAGGTCGAAGGGGGAAAGTGGACGTACCCAAATCGGGGAACCACTATAATTCTTTGTGTGTTTTCTGTGCTCTGTTTGTTAATTTGTGCAGGTAAATTTAATTCCGCAAAAGACTACACGACACCTATTTCCCCCACATAGGTGGATCTAGTCGACACTAGAGACTTTTATCGACACACAGGACTTGTGTCGACACAAACTCAACGACATCTCGACACACACTCAACGACAGTTGGACACACAATCAACGCCATCTATCAGCATTAGTTATTTCAAGACCATGAGCAATTGTATCGACACACAGGACTTGTGTCGACACATACAAATAGAAGCAGTGTCGAGAAGCAGTAGAACGACTATGTCAACACATGGAGGATTGTGTATACATCATCAAGACCTGTGTCGACACTTAGTATATTTGTGTCGACATATGTGAAGTAGTTTGCTGAGTGGTTCATGCTGAGTTGTAAAGTCTTTGACGAATCAACTGTCATGGCTGGTGACTCGACAGCTGTCATAACTAACAGGCTTGACACCTTTGTCAGAACTGTCAAAAGGTTGTTACAAACAAGATAAGCCAGTAACCATGAGGAAACTCCATATAAGGGACTGATCCTTGACAACCATAACAACAACAGAACTAAGGAAGTAATCAAGCTATTACAGGAATGTGAATCTGACAACAAGAAAAGGGGAAACCCTTAAGAAGGCAGATCTAGAGCAGTCTGCACGAGAAGATTCAGATCTTATTCTGAATTCAAGGAAGGAGCTGACAGGAGATCAACTTCTACATCAAGTAAAGTTCAACCTTATTGTGTTCTATCAAGAAACTTTGAAACAGCTAAGTCAGGTTAAATCTGAAGACTCAGCTTATTCAAGAACTGATCAAGAAGCTCACACCTATAGAGAATTCTATGTGGTGATATCTTCATATCTCTTAAACAATTAATTTCTTGTAGGATCTTTTGTAAGATCTGAGTTATTATCCTGTAATTATAAAGGATAAGGTAGGGCTGAGTGCCTTAGGTGTAGGACTTGTAATAGTCAGAGTTGTAAGCCTAGTGAAAAAGGCTGAGGTAGGGCTGAGGCCTTAGGTAGGATTCTTGGGAAGGATCTGAGGTAATACTTGTATAAGTCTGATCTGTAGGAACCAATCTGGTTCTGAGATGTAAGATCTGTGTATCTGAGCAAGTGGAAGGAAGTTGGGCTGAATCCAGTTCTCTAATGGATAGACGAAGGGGGAAAGTGCATGTACCCATACCTTGGGGAACCACTATAAATCTGATGTATGTTGTGCTGTGTTTTCTGTACTGTGATTTGCAGTTTTTGTGCAAAGTAGGAACTAGTTAATTGCCTAAATTATTAAAGAAAATTAGAACCTATTCACCCCCCCTCTAGGTGTCTAGGCTCTTGAAATAAATATTTTAAGTGGTGTCAGAGGGAGGTTGCTCAAAGATTGACTTAACAGTCTGAGTGAATCTCAAAGGCAATTAACAGATTTCAAGAATGGGTTCAAATGAGAATTAAAAGGAGTTTGGAACTATGAAATTGCCTATCTGTAGGAAAGAATGTTTTGTCATATGGAAGGAAATGGTTTGTAACGTTCCGATTCGCGCTAGGCCACTTATGCGTGTTTTTGGTGTCGGGAGAGCTGGTGTAGGCTCAAGGGGGTGTAGGCGATCAGGTGCGCACTCGCGTGGAATAAGGAAATAAGTTGAAAATCTGTGTTGAGTATGACACGGGTAGTTACACAGGCGTGTCCCTACCCATGTGAAGTGGCGTGGAGTGACCATGGGGTTGAGTGGTAATAAAAGGGCGTTGAGTGGTTTGTCCCGAGAAGGACACGGGTAGGGAAACGGGCATGTCCCTACCCATGTGTCATGCCTTGGCTGCATAGCGTTGAGTCGTTTGTCCAGAGTAGGACACGGGTAGGGACACGGGCGTGTCCCTACCCATATGCCATACCTTGGCTATGTAGGGTTGAGTGATCGGTCTCGAGAAGGACACGGGTAGAGACACGGACGTGTCTCTACCCGTGTGCGAATGACACGGGTAGCGACACGGGCGTGTCCCTACCCGTGTGCTTTAAGCCCAGTTCGACGAGAAGTGTCCCAACCAGGACACGGGTATTGACACGGCCATAACCATGACTGTGTCACCTGGACACGGGTACTGACAAGGGTGTGTCAGTACCCGTGTAGGCGCACAAAATGGCAGTCGAGCCGTTTCGCAAGAGCAGGACACGGGTAAGGACACGACCGTATCCCTACCCGTGTCACTTCTGTATAAAAAGGAAAATTGAAACCCTAGCAATCTCATTCTATTCCCAAAACCTATTTTTCTGGTGGGATATTTCTGGAGGAGGAGATCTTGCTTGAGCAAACATTGGACGAGGAGAAATGCCACCATCGTCAAGGAAAAAGCAATGCCGCCGAGGAGGATGACAAGATCCATGGCCGGAAATTGTTGTACCGCTGGAAATGAGGTGAGCTTCCTCCCCTCTCCCTTGGTGCTAGATCCTTAGATATTCTTAGGCGAGACATCGACCCAAATGAGTCTTGATGTGTGAGGAGAAGGTTTTTTAGGAGGGGCTATCTAGAACTTTTGTTCTAATGACTAGTCATCTTCAACCTCCCCTTCTTCAAAGTGATGATGGTGGTGGATTCGTGAAGAGGAATGGCCTTGAGAGGGAGAATAAGGGTGGAGGAACTTTTGGTTGTGATTTGGGGTGATCGGCTTGAGGAGGAAGATGAACCGATGCCGTTCATTATGCTTCAAGATGCGTGCAGAATCTGTGTTCTGCACGCAACGACCTTCTTGGCTGTTTTCAGGCAATAAATGGTCTGATCTGGTCTTTCGTCTAAACACAAAAGTTGAAGCCCTTGAAATTAACTTTCCAACGAGTTGTTACACGCCTTTGAGTGAAGCCTGTAACCATGGGAATGTCTGATCGAAGTAAGGGTTGTAGGCTAAGTGCATAAAGATTGTATTTTGTACGCTGCAGGCTTTGGAGCCAATTTCATGTGGGTTATAGTCTGATCTGGGTTGCCGGCTGAACATGAAAGTTGTATCCAATGGAAAGAACTTTCCATCGAGGGGTTACACGCACTCACCGCATTCCTGTAGCCACGGGAATCTTTGGTTAAAGTTGCTATCTAGATTATTGTTGCACCAAAATTTCTGGGTAGTGTATAACATGGATTTAGATTCGGTGGAATTAATGTTGCAATCTAATTCGAGGTTCGGGTGAACTCTTTTATGATAACCACCATAGTGTTATGAAGGTTGAAGTTTATTAATTTTAATTCGTATAACGAGTTGTGAAGCAAGCTCTAATCGAACGAAATGGCTTGATATATATTGGTTGATTATCATTTATGCGCATTTTGTTATATGATGTTGAAATCATTCGGTATGACATATAGATAAATAAACTATGGCCATATGTATGTTGAATTGATAGAATAAAATTTAGTAGTCCAATGCTTAGAGTGTCGTCTCCCTACGGGTAGCATTAGGGAAGGTAATATATGTGGTGTTGGTCGTCACTAGTCGGGATGGTGTTAAGATGAGTAAACTGAATAGTTGGGCTTGGTCCTCGTGCTCATTTCCGAGGCTCCTTCCGGGTTAGGTGGATGGTTGTGCTTGGTACTCGTGCTTTCTCTGAGGCTCCTTCCATGCCACAGTATTGTGGAATTGCATGCAGTGTGAGTCGACACGCGGTGTCGTAATCCTGAGTTAAGGATAATATGGAAGGTCTACGGGCTCTCCAATCATCACAACGATGGGAGTTGATAGATAGACTTTGGGCAGTTGGGCTTGTCCCTCGGTGCTCATGTCCATGGGCGCCATCCATGCCAAGTGAACGGTTGGGCTTTGTCCTCGTGCTCATTTCCGAGGCTCCTTCCGTGTCTCACATAGGCCAGTTCGGGGCTAGGATCTTGGTGCACATCTACCCAAGAGAACCTGCTGGGCCGTAGTATGCATGGGCTCCGCTGTTGTGTTATTAGCGTTGAGGCGTACGGAGGCATAAGGTAAGTAGTGTGGATACCCACTTAGTAGTAGAAGTGCCCATTCTACTGTCACCCTCTGGCAACGATGGTTGGCGCTTGAGAGGTTAGGTACCTGCTCGAAAAGTGGGAACTACTAGTCTGTATCGACATAGTAATTGCATGTGCGTGATCATGGGTGTGTCATTGCATCGCATACATAACATTACACCTCATTACATACACAAGACCCTCACCGTATAAGTTTGTATGGGCACTCTTATACGATGAGTTACTTATTGTTGAATGATCCTCAACTTATATGCTTGTATGGGCATCCATTTAAGTTGAGTTACTTTCTGTTATAACTCTATATTCATATGATGTGATAGATGGTAGAAATGTTAGAATATCTTACTACATGTTATACCACTTGCTTGTTTATACTCCTACTTATATACATATATTATACCCTTTCTATTTCTCCGCCCGATGCCGAGAAGTCGCCGGGGGAGCGGATGTGAAGCCACTTAGTCTTTAGGACTAATGGTTGCTACGTCATCCTTTTTAGGAGGAAATCCCGCAAATGGAACAACAGGTCATGGAGCCGGTCAGCCAGGCCAGACGACAGGGCTTGAAGGGACGGTGTCGTCGCTACTATCTGTTGCAAATGTGAGTATTTGAGAGTTTTGTTGTAGCCTTTTGGGGCAACTTTATTAGCTGTACTCTGATTTTGTAGAAGCATGTTTAGCTTCTCTATTACTGTGCTTTTGGACTTATAGCTTGTGTGGATTGGATTTCTTTATATTATTTTAGTTGGATTAGCATATATATATATATTGATATTGGTTGTAGCCGGCAGAATAGGCGTCTTGTGGTACAGGCTAGCCCGAGTGTTAGTGCTACCCCAAGGCGGCTTTTCTGGGCATAAGACCCCTCTCGTGCAGTGTTTTGTGTTCCGGGAGGGGGTTCTTACAAATGGTATCAGTTTGCCATGATCCTCAACTAAAGAAGTCATTCAAAAATTGGCCACTCCCGTTCGACTTATCAGTTTGGGGACAAACTGACTTAGCAGAAGCAGTGGTGTTCCCATATGTAATTCACACTAAGTTTGTCCAACTCTGACCTTTAGATTAGCCAACCTGACCGTATGTTTGCATTCTACGTATAGATTCCAGTGTGTGTTTAGTCGTTTGGGGGCATTCCTGCCCCTTTCATACCCACTCAGTTCCAACAGTCCGAGTTGGGGCAGACGCTCACCGTCATCTTGGATGATTTTTGGGCACAGCAGCCTCCAGTGCTACAACAGGCCCCGAGCTATAACTGGCTGAGCGCCTTCGGGCTCTCTCCCCTCCCACTTACCTTGGGACGGAGTCAGCCGTACGCACGGAGGAATGGCTTGACACAGTACAACAGTTATTTGCTAGTATCCGTTGTCCAGCCAACATGGCTGTGTCACTGGCGGTGTCCACCTTGGAGCTACATGCTAAGACGTGGTGGAAGTCACTCATGTGCTCCACCTTCCAAGGCCAAGTCTATAAAAGGATAAGTTGGAGCGAATTCTCGGATGTTTTCTTGAAGCACTTCATTCCTTCATCCGCTCGAGATGAACTTGAGGAGAGGTTCCTTCTACTGAAACAAGGATCGAAGACGATTACGGAATACCAGTGAGAGTTCCAACATCTCGCAAGGTTCGCGGACTCATACAAGTTTGATGATAGAGGTTATGCCAAGCGTTTCTACAAAGGGCTGCGAGATCCCTTAAGGCAGGCCCTTTTGTTTATAGCAGATGCTATCTTGGCGGAGATCATCGATATGGAAAAAAGATTGGAGGCGGACCACTTGGGTAGTGGTAAGAGACCTGTAGAGGGCGTTATGGAAGCTGGCCCGAGCAATAGAAGGAGACAGGACTATAGAAGAGGAAGAGGATATCAAAGAGGTGGAGGGCGTGTCCACCGAAACTATAGGGTGAAGCATCCGGTTCTGCAACCGCTCGCGTTGCCTCCACCGCTGCAGCCTCAGTAATTTTAATAACTTGAGAGGCGTCCTAGGCTGTTGTGTTTTGAATGCAACCAACCGGGTCACATTCGACGCTTTTGCCCGCAATTGTTTGGGAACGCCCCTCCCGCTCTCCCTCTGGCGGCCCCTCGAGGGCAAGGTTACATGCATGGTCGAGGACGAGGACCGCGAGGAGGTAACCCCGGCCCTACCCGAGATCAAGTGTACACGCTAGACATGGCGCAAGAACAGAATCCCCAGAATGTTATTGCAGGTACGTGCAGTAAGCTTTCATGTTTTCTGTGTTAAAAATAAGTTGCTTACGACATACTAGCTATCTAGCATTAAGTTTTGATTATTGGTACTTAGGCACCGTGATAATTGGCGGAAAGATGGCCTATGCATTGTTCGATACCAGTGTCTCACACTCCTTTGTGTCCGAGGATTTCATTAAGGACATGTGGGGTGTGAAATATTTTACTAGAATAGCCCGACTAGTGCGCCTTCCGGACGGCTCGGATATGGTTGCAACCGCTAAGTGAAAGCTTGAGGTACTTATTGAGGGAAGGACTTTCGTTATGCCTGCAACTGTCTTGAAAATGCCAGAATTTGACAACATTCTGGGCATGACGTGGTTGGACTGGCACATTTCAAGGATCGACTACGCGGAGAAGCGGATCTATTTGAGACATGGAGACTTCGACATCATCTTCCAAGGTATTAACTTCGCACCCCGTCTGACGTTATCATCCGTTCAGGTTGTAAAAGCCCACATGAAGGGGGATGAAGTTTTTATGATCTGGTTCGAGTTGAAGGAAGTAGCATTGGACGTAAAAGAAGTACGGGTGGTGCGAGACTTCCCCGAGGTATTTCCTGAGAAACTGCCAGGATTACACCCGCATTGAGAGGTTGACTTCCAAATTAATCTTGTACCGGGTGCCAAGCCTGAATCCAAGGCCCCTTACCGAATGGCCCCGAAAGAACTCGCGGAGTTTAGAGTTCAACTACAAGAACTGGTGGAGTCAGGGTTTATTCGCCCCAGTTCGTCACCCTGGGGAGCCCCTATATTGTTTGTGAAGAAGAAGGACGAAACCCTGCGTCTGTGTATAGATTATCGGGAACTCAATCGGTTGACGGTGTGGAACACTTACCCGCTACCTCGGATCGACGAGTTGTTCGATCAACTAGTGGGAGCGCATTGGTTTTCTAAGCTAGGCATGCGCTCAGGGAATTACTAGTTGAGAATACTAGAAGGGGACATCTAAAAAAGAGCCTTTAGTTCAAGATATGGGTTGTACGAGTTCATCGTAATGCCGTTTGGGCTCACAAATGACCCTTCGACTTTCATGAGTGATGAGTTGTAAATATACCTATATTTTTGTATTTTATTTAAGTCATTTTTGTTTAGTTTTATAGTTTTTAGTTTGTTTTTATTCAATAAAATGATTCTTTTTGTAAAAATTATACTAACTTAGCTTATTTTTGTTTTTCTGAAAAATTTCAAAAAAAGGTCAATTTTTCACCTGATACGCCCGTGTCATCCGGCCCGACACGCCCTTGTTGACACTCAACGCCTTCCGTCAGTCGACACTCAACGATTTTAATGTTCAACACTCAACGTCATCAAGTCACGCCCCCCATCATGCCCGTGACTGACACCCGCGCCCGTGTCGATGTCGGCACTCAATGCTTTTTCAACACTCAACGCTGACGACATCAGAACTGCCAGCTGTCCATGTCATGCCCCCTGTCATGCCCGTGACTAACACCCATCACGCCCGTGAAAGACACATGTCACTCCCCGACCTTCCAGAATTTCGCCATCTCGCTACAGACGCCAAGTCAAACACGGCTCTGTCCGACACGCACCCTGTCACGCCCGTGACCTAGGGCGTGTCAAGCCCGAAAAATTGTCTATAAATAAAAGCTTTCAGAAAGCTTTTCTTGTCCATTTTTTTGACCACTTTGCTCCGGGGTGGTGCTGCCCAAATGTAATCCAAATGTTATGTAAGAGAATTTTCTCCCCCCTCCCTTAGTTTGTATTAGCTTTCTCATTTTACCTTTGTTGTAATCACTTTTGATTTTAATAAAATAGCTAATTTTCTCTCTTGCTTAGCATGAAATGTTCATTTGGAAGCCCTATCTTAAGTAAATTTTCGTTCCCTTTTTTGTTCTTTTTATGTTTTCATCTTTTTAGCTTTATAACTTAGTTTAGTTTAGGAATTTTACGACATTTCTAGCCATTGTAATGTCCATTTTATTTTTCATACTCCGCACCTTTTTTGCTTTAGATTTCTCTTTTTAGTTTTATTTTCATTCTTAAGGCTTTATAAAAGTGTTTTAAAAGGTGTTATTTTTATTTTCTTTAACTTAGCCTCTTTAGGATTGTAAAACTTTTCATCTTTTTTAGTTTTATTTTGACTTTTTATCCATTTCTATAAAGTCATAAGAATGAAAAAGTCATCATATTCAATTTTTCGTTAACTTCATCTTAGCCTTTTATTTTCAAAACTTTTTACCCGTTTAATTTTTATTTTCTCTTTTTATGCATTTCTACCGCATTCTAGCGGTAGAAATGCAGTTGTTTTAATTTTTCGCTCACCTTCATCTTTGCGTTTATTTGCAAAACTTTTCGCTAGTAAAATTTTTATTTTCTCTTTTTATGCATTTCTACCGCATTTTAACGGTAGAAATGCAGTTGTTTTTATTTTTCAGTCACTTTGTTTTTCTTATTTTTGCAAGTGTGCGTGCGTGTATGAGTTAGATTTTATAGCTTTATTTCAATTTGTCTAGAGTGTGTGCGTATGCATTTATTTCCGCCTACTCGTTAAGAGTTAAATGGCGCACTGCTTTTATTTACCGCCCACTCGTTTGAGTGGGACTTGTCTTTTTATTGCTTTCATTCTCTCCTACTCACTTGAGTAGGAAACTTTGTGTGTGTGTGTGTGTGTTTTCATTTATGTAGAGTGCGTGTGTGTGTTTTACATTCAAGTAGAGTGTGTGCGTGTATGAGATAAATTTACCCCCGCCCACTCATTTGAGCCGGGATTCGCATTTACTGCTTTCTTCTCCTTCCCACTCTCTTGAGACGGGACTCGCAATTTTCTGCTTTTCTATACTGCCTTCTTTACAGCTTTATTTTCTCGCTTTCTAGCATAAGTGTCCCCATTCCGATGAGTGGCTAACCACTCTTAGCCCTCAATATCGAAGAGCATTGGGAAAGATATAGGAGCTTTAAATAATTAAAGGTCATATTTTTAAGTATAATTAAATTTCTTAAGGTTTACCCCGGGTTAACGACACGTAGGACCGCATATCGATGTGCAGAGTCTATTTCCGTTATCCATACGCAACACCGAGAGGTCGTGCGTATGGACTGATCACCCTTGGGTAAAGAGAGCTATGCGCTAACCCTCAAGAAAGGAGGCACGTAACTCTAACGGATTGGGTTCCCCACCCAATAGCGGGGTTCTTAGCGTAATGCGGGCATTAAGAGGAATCCTTCGTCGGTCTAATGATCGGTCGAATAGTCTTAGCGTTCAGGTGAGCGATATTACCTAGAGATAGGTGTGTTCATTTTTGTGGAACCTCCACGGCCAAGTCTTTGCCTTAATTAATTTGAAAATTAGGATTTCTTTTTATTAAAAGTTATTTTAGTTCAATTCTATTTTTGATATCGTCGCGCTGAGTTCTTCATCGGCTTTCTGCACTTCATTTTGTGCTTTAATTTTTCTGCATTTATTATCCTGCTTTATTATTATGCTTTATTATTATTATGCACTTTTTATGTTTTTTTTTTCCATTTTCATTTTTATAACCAAACCTTAAATATTATCGGTAAAATAATAGGTATTTCAGGGAAAGAGTAGAAATAGCTAAGCCGACTCCGAGAACAATACGACCACGATATTCCACACCAGAATATCCTGTACTACACGCGATAGGTGCACTTGCCTCGCTTTCATTAAAACTCAGTTTAAAACAAAATAAAACCCCGCCTTTTTATAAAATAAATAAAACCACCTCCACTTTCATTTCATTAATAAGAAAACCAGGAGTTTTAACCATCATGAGCCTGATGAACAAGGTATTTGAGCCCTATTTGGACATCTTCGTCATTGTTTTCATCGACGATATCCTAGTCTACTCAAGGATGGAGGAGGAGCATGGCGATCACCTGACCTTGGTGTTGAAGAAATTGAAGGAGCACGCCTTGTACGCAAAATTTAGCAAATGCGAATTTTGGCTTAAGGAGGTTGCCTTCTTTGGTCATGTGATCAGTGGGGCTGGGCTAGCTGTGGATTTGGCCAAAGTGCGTGCCGTAAAGGAGTGGTCACCCTTGATGTCGGCGGCCGATGTGCGGAGTTTCCTTGGACTTGTCGGGTACTACCGCAAGTTCGTAAAGGGATTCTCAAAGATTGCTCTTCCTCTTTCTTCCCAAACAAAGAAAGGTGTGTCGTATGAGTGGACACCCCAATGTGAAGCTGTGTTCCGAGAATTGAATGATAGACTTACCTCCACACCCATCCTTGTACTTCCATCTGGGAAGGAATGATTTCAAGTTTACATGGACGTGTCATATCAAGGGATGGGAACGGTATTGATGCAGCATGGGCAAGTGATTGTTTATGCTTCAAGACAATTGAAGAAGCACGAAATCAATTACCCGGTTCATGATAGAGAGCTGGGAGCAGTGGTGTTCCCCTTGAAGGCTTAGATGCATTATTTATATGGCATCTGCTACGAGATGTTTTCATACCACAAAAACTTGAAGTGTGTTCATACTCAGAAGGAGTTGAACTTAAGACAACGGCGGTGGTTAGAATTTCTATGCGACTATGAGTTCACCTTGAACTACCACCCAAAAAAAGCAAACTCAGTAGCTGATGCGTTGAGTAGAAAAATACCAGGCTCGAGCCCAGAGTCTCGGTTGATGAGTATGGAGTTGGCTCAGATGATTGAGGAGATGGATATTACTTTGATATTTAAGGCTCCTTCGACAAAATATACGGAGTACTTGGCCAGCATGAGCATAGTTTGTTATATCCGAGAATGGATCCGGGTGGAGCAAGGAGTGGATGCGGCTCTGGCCCCGACAATTAAGTTAATCAAAGACGGGAATACCGACAAATACACAATAAAAGACGGCCTCGTTTATTTTCGCGGCCTGCTCTACATTCCCAAGGGAGGTAAAATCCGGGAGGATATCGTAAGAGAGGCACATTGCTCTCAGTATTCAGTGCACCCAGGAATTGCAAAGATGTATGCCTTCTTACAGAATACCATGTGATGTTCGGGAATGAAGAAGGATGTTCGATATTTGGTTACACATTGTGAAGCCTGTCAAAGGGTGAAGGCGGAGTGCAGGAGTCCCGACGGCTTGTTACAGTCATTGCCCATCCCCGAGTGGAAGTTTGAGGATATTTCCATGGATTTCATACATGGGCTACCTCGATCACGCTCAAGAAATGATTCAGTATGGGTGATCATTGATCGACTGACGAATGCAGCCCGGTTTATCCCAATGAATAAGGAGGCTCACGTGGATGTCTTGGTATGCATCTTTGTGGAGCAGTTTGTACTGTATCATGGCGTGCCTATGACGATAGTTTCTGACCGTAATGGTCGCTTTACCTCCAAGGAGTGGAAGGCGGTACAGGCGTATTTGGGCTCGCGCCTTACCTTCAGCACCGCGTTCCATCCCCAGACGGATGGGCAATCTGAGCGGACCATCCGGACATTGAAGGATCTATTGAGATTATGTGCGTTGGATAGCGGAGAGCCGTGGGAAAGGCTCTTATGCTTGGTGGAATAATCCTACAACAACAGCCATCAGGCGATCATCGGCATGGTGCCCCATGAAGCCCTTTATGGAAGAAGGTGTAGAACCCCCTTGTCTTGGGTGCAAGATGAAGACTCGAAGACTTTGGGAGTTGAGTATATAGATGACACTAATGCGGTGGTTATGGTGATACGAGATCGCATGTTAGAGGCTCAAAGTCGGCAGGCGAAGAATTATAATGCAAGGCACTGTCTGGTGGAGTTTCAAGTTGGTGATAGAGTATTTCTTGAAATCCGGCCGATGCATGGAGTGTAACGGGTGCGTAGTGTGAAAAAGCTCATCCCGAGGTATGTGGGTCCTTATACTATACAGGAAAGGGTTGGCCCGTTAGCCTATCGGTTTGAGCTACCGCCCGAGCTAGAGAATCTCCATGACGTGTTCCATGTGTCGTCACTTCAGAAGGCATTGTTACGGCCCGATCATTACATCCCCACAACTAATGGTGATGTGGCGTCTGATAGGTCTGTGTGACTGGAGCCGGTGCCGATTGTAGACAACGAGATAAGAACCATTCATCGCAAAAGTGTTCCCTCGGTGAAGGTGCTATGGTATAATCATGGGAAGGAGGAATTCACATGGGAGCCAATGGATTTGATGCAAAGACGCTACCCGGAGTTGTTTGCTGGTAATTTTATTTAAAAGCATATTTTGTTTTTTGTATGCTTCACTCCCCAAAGCCTTAGCCTTATTTCGGGGACGAAATCTTTTAATTTGTTTATAGGATTTGTAACGTTCTGATTTGCGCTAGACCCTTGTGCGTGTTTTTGGTGTCGGGAGAGCTGGTGTAGGCTCAAGGTGGTACAAGCGATCAGCTGCGCACTCGCAGGGAATAAGGAAATAAGTTGAAAACCTGTGTTGAGTATGATACGGGTAGGGACACGGGGATGTCCCTACCCGTTTGCAGTAGCGTGGAGTGACCATGGGGTTGAGTGGTAATAAAAGGGCATTGAGTGGTTTGTCCCGAGAAGGACACGGGTAGGGACACAGGCGTGTCCCTACCTGTGTGACATGCCTTGGCTGCATAGCGTTGAGTGGTTTGTCCCGAGTAGGACATGGGTAGGGACACAGGCCTGTCCCTACCAGTGTGCCATGCCTTGGCTACGTAGCATTGAGTGATCGGTCCCGAGAAGGACACGGGTAGAGATACGGCCATGCCTCTACCCGTGTGCGAATGACATTGGTAGTGACACGGGCGTGTCCCTGCCCCTGTGCTTCAAGCCCAGGTCGACAAGAAGTGTCCCGACCAGGACACGGGTATTGACACGGACATAAACACGACCGTGTCAACTAGACACGGGTATCGACACGGGCGTGTTAGTACCTGTGTAGGATCATGAAACGACAGTCGAGCCGTTTCACCAGAGCAGGACATGGGTAAGGACACGGCTGTGTCCCTACCTGTGTCACTTTTGTATAAAAAGGAAAAGTGAAACCCTAGCAATATCATTTTATTTCCAAACCCTATTTTTCTGGTGGGAGATTTCAGGAGGAGGAGATCTTGCTGGAGAAAACATTGGAGGAGGAGATACGCCACCGTCATAAAGGAAAAAAGCGATGTCGCCGAGGAGAATGACAAGATCCATGGCCGGAAATGGTGGTACCGCTGGAAATGAGGTGAGCTTCCTCCCCTCTCCCTTGGTTCTAGATCCTTAGATATTCCTAGGCGAGACATCGACTCAAATGAGTCTTGATGTGTGAGGAGAAGGTTTCTTAGGAATGCCCATTGAAAACTTTTGTTCTAATGACTAGTCATCTTCAACCTCCCCTTCTTCAAAGTGATGATGTGGGTGTATTCGTGAAGAGGAATGGCCTTGAGAGGAAGAATAAGGGTGGAGGAACTTCTGGTTGCGATTTAGGGTTATCGGCTTGAGTAGGAAGATTAACCGATGCCGTTCATTCCTCTTCAAGATGCGTGCAGAATATGTGTTCTGCACACAGCGACCTTCTTGGCTGTTTTAAGGCAAGAAATGGTCCGATCTGGGCTTTCAACTAAACACGAAAGTTGAAGCCCTTGAAATTATCTTTCCAACGAGTGGTTATACAACTTTTGGTGAAACATTTAGCCACGGGAATGTTTGATCGAAGTAAGGGCTGTAGGCTAAGCGTATAGAAATTATATTCTGTACGTTGTAGTCTTTGGAGCCAATTTCATGTGGTTTATAGTCTGATCGGAGTTTCTGGCTGAACATGAAAGTCATATCAAATGTAAAGAACTTTCCATCGAGGGGTTACACGCTCTCACCGGATTCCATTGGCCACAGGAATCTACGGTTGAATTTGCTTTCTAGATTATTGCTGCACCTAATTTTTTGGGTAGTGTATAACATGGATTTAAATTCGGTAGAATTAATGTTACAATCTAATTCGTGGTTCGGGTGAACTATTTTATGATAACAAGCGTAGTGTTATGAAGGTTGAAGTATGTAAATTTGAATTCGTATAACGAGTTGTGAAGCAAGCTTGAATCGAACGAAATGGCTTGATATAAATTAGTAGATTATCATTTATGCTCATTTTGTTATATGATGTTGAAATCATTCGGTCATATGTATGTTGAATTGATAGAATTAAATTTAGTAGTCCAATGCTTAGAGTGTCGTCTCCCTACGAGTAGCATTGTGGAAGATAATATGTGTGGTGTTGGTCGTCAATAGTCGGGATGGTGTTGAGATGAGTAAACTGAACGGTTGGGCTTTGTCTTCGTGCTCATTTCAGAGGCTCCTTCCGTGTCAGTTGGATTGTTGAGCTTGGTCCTCGTGCTTTCTCTGAGGCTCCTTCCAAGCCAGGATATTGTGGAATTTCATGCGGTGTGAGTCGACACACGGTTTCGTAATCCTGAGTTAAGGATAGTGTGGCAGGTCTACGGGCTCGCCAATCATCACACTGATGGGAGTTGACAGATAGACTTTGGGCGGTGGGGCTTGTCCCTCGGAGTTCATGTCCCGGGG
Organism: Platanthera zijinensis; assembly: GCA_039513925.1. Lineage (NCBI taxonomy): Eukaryota > Viridiplantae > Streptophyta > Magnoliopsida > Asparagales > Orchidaceae > Platanthera > Platanthera zijinensis. The sequence goes on along the minus strand of CM077093.1, from coordinate 122,918,378 downwards.
CTCCATCCGTGCCAAGTTAACGGTTCGGCTTGTTCCTCGTGCTCATTTCCGAGGCTCCTTCCGTGTCATGCATAGGACTATTTGGGGCTAGGATCTTGGTGCACATCTACCCAAGAGAACTCGCTGGGTGGTAGTACGCATGGGCTCCGCTGTTGTGTTCTTAGCATTGAGGCGTACGGAGTCCTAAGTGAAGTAATATGGATACCCACTTAGTAGTAGAAGTTCCCGTTCTACTGTCACCGTCTGACCACAACGGTTGGTGCCTAAGAGGTTAGCTACCTACTCGAAAAGTGGGAACAACTAGTCCGTGTCGACATAGCAACTGCATGTGCCTGATCATGTGTGTGTCATTGCATCGCATACATAACATTGCACCTCATTACATACACGAGACCCTCATCGTATAAGTTTGTATGGGCACTCCTATACGATGAGTTACTTACTGCTGAACGATCCTCAACTTATATGCTTGTATGGGCATCCATGTAAGTTGAGTTACTTTCTGTTATAACTCTATATTCATATGCTGTGATAGATGGTAGAAATGTTAAAATATCTTAATACATGTTATACCACTTGATTATTTATACTCCTGCTTATATACATATATTGTACCCTTTCTATTTCTCCGCCCTGTGCCGAGGAGTCGTCGGGGGAGCGGATGTGAAGCCACTTAGTCTTTATGACTAACAGTTGCTACATCTTCCTTTTAGGAGGAAATACCGCTGATGGAACAGCAGCTCATGAAGCCGATCAGCCAGGCCAGGAAAATAGGGCCTGAAGGGACGGTACCGTCGCTACCGTCTGTTTCAGATGTGAGTATTTGAGAGTTTTGTTGTAGCCCTTTGGGGCAACTTTATTAGCTGTACTCTGATTTTGTAGAAGCATGTTTAGCTTCTCTATTACTGTGCTTTTGGACTTATAGTTTGTGTGATTAGATTTCTTTATATTATTTTGGTTGGGTTGGCATATATATATTGATATTGGTTATAGCCGGCAGAAAAGGCATCTTGTGGTACAGGCTAGCCCGAGTGTTAGTGCTACCCTAAGGCGGCTGTTCTGGGCATAAGACCCCTCTCGTGCCGTGTTTTGTGTTCCGGGAGGGGGTCTTATAGGGTTAGATTGTTTATGGAAGCTTCTGATCCAAGAATCTACATCACTGTACAAGAAGGACCCTTCATTCAAATGAAGATATCAGCTCTGGATTAAAATATTAAAACCCCTAAGAACTATTCTGAAATGACAATGGATGAGATCATCCTGGCAACACTAGACAAAAGAGCACATAACATTATAGTAAGTGTTATAGATGATGCCATATTTCAGAATCTGGTACATTGTAAAACCTCCAAGGAAATGTGGGGCACCCTGATTGTCTACATGGAGGGGATAGAAGAAGTTAGAGAGGACAGGAAATCTATGCTGAATCAAGAATATGAGAGCTTTAAACAATCCAAGACTGACCGCATAGCTGAATGCTACAAAAATTTCTTCAAGATAGTTAATGAGCTGATGATATATGGAAGAGTCTTCAACATATATGAACTGAATGACAAGTTTCTTATGTCTCTGACAAAGGACTGGGACACAAAGATTTGTGCAATCAGAGAGGTTTCCAAGCTTGCTGATACAGCTTCTCCCATACTGTTTAGAAAGCTGCTATCATATGAAATGGAGCTTACTGCCAAAAAGGAGGAAGAGAAGAGCAGCAGGTCTTAGTATAAGGATAAGTCAGTTGCCTTCAAGGCTGAAGGCACAAGAAAGGGCAGGTGAAAATCTCGTTCTCCACCCAGAAGGAGTGCTGAGGCAGAAGAAGGAATTCCTGATAATAGCACATCAGATAGCCACACCTCTGATGAGAGCTTTGCTGCTTTTATAAGGCAGTTCCAAAGGTTCATGAAAAAGAAGAAGTGGAGATCCAAACCATCATCATCCTTTTCCAAGGATGAGTATTACAAGATAAAGAAGACTTCCAAGGAGGACAGGTATGCCCCAAATCCTAGTAAACAGACTAATTCTAAGATTGTTTGTTATTGTTGCAACAGGCAAGGACATGTCATAGCTGACTGTCCAGACAAGAGGACTGAATCTAAGGACAAGAAGAAGCATCAACTGAAGGGAAAGAAGGAGAAATCTTTTATTGCTCAGAAATAGAAGAGTTGGACAGACTCTTCATCTTCAGGATTAGGAGAAGAAGATGATGCAGAAGAATAAGTTGGGCTGTTCTCAAAAGAAGAGGATTCTAGGGAACTAGAATTCCTACAAATGCTGGACTCCATAAATAGAATTGAAGACCATTGCTGTAGAGGGCTGATGGACCTATCAGAAAATGATCAGTGCCAGGATCAGCCTGGTCCAAGCAAGGTATACAACTCTCCCTCAGCTTCTAATTATTTCACTGGATCAGAATCAGAAGCATCTGCATCAAGAGATGTGGATAGTTCTGAGTCTGAATGGGATGTACACCAACTCATTGATGAGTATGGTGGGTTGTTGCAAGCTCTAAAGAGAAGAAAGCTTCTTGTCAAGGAGCAGGCCAAAGAGATTGAATCTCATAAGCAGGAAGCATCATAATCAGCCAAGTTGATTGATTTGAAACTGAAAGAGGTTGCAAAACTGAAGAACATAACTGTCATGCAGATGGGCACAATCTATTTCAAGGAAAATCATATCAAGATTCTGGAGGCAAAATATCAGAAAGAAAAAGAGTTAGTGGCTAAATTTCCTAAGCCAAAATCAGTCTTGCCTTTAATAGACAACTTCATTTCTCAAAAAGGTAAGACTGGTCTAGGCTTTAAGGGAAGAACAAGCTCCACCAATTCACATAGAAAAGGTAAGGCCCCAGTTCAACCACTAGCCTCTAAGCCCCCTATTTTCTTTAGGAAGGTGATGTAACCTACAAATAGGTATGATCATGAAATTACTCATGGTCACTGTATGGAGATCACATTGGCAAGTGTGCAAATGCAAATAGGCCACTCTATAGGCAAGCCCATCAAGTTCAAAAGGAATTCTTGGGGTTTACTGCTTCAGCACCTACACTCAAAAGAACTGATGGCAACAAGGTTGTGAAGTCTGTACCTAAGAGTAGGTACAATCGATTTGAGTGTTGGTGTTGTGGCAAGGTGTAACATTCCATTTCCAACTAGACCCCTAAGAGTGGTTTTGTCATGACAAAACCCTAGGAAGCCCAAGAAAGAGTCAAGTGGACCTAGTGGTGTGGATATGGCCACTATGGTCTGCACTTAGCAGATTTCTAAACCTTGGTTAAAGGTGATCATGGGGCTTCACCAAGACTCCAAGACCCCACCCATACCCTTATAACCCTAGGAGGGGGTCAATGGGTCACTAAGGACCCATGGAGAGCAATCAAAGAACCTAAGTTGACCAAAGTCAACTATAACCCTAGCTAGGTCAAATTAACCTACACAAGGGTCCATTGCAGTCTATTAGCCAAATATACCCACCCATACCTCCATAACACTAGGTAGGGGTCAATGGGTCACTAAGGACCCATGGAGGGTAGTCAAGGGAGCTAAGTTGACCAAAGTCAACTCTAACCCTAAATAGGTCAAATTGACCTACACAAGGGACAATTGCAGTCCCTTAACCAAATGGACCCCACCCCTACCCTCATAGGCCTAGTGAGAGGCCAATAGGTCACCAAGGACTCATTGGGACCAATCATAAAGACTAGGTTGACCAAAGTCAACTCTTGACCTAAAATGGTCAAAGTGCCCTAGTTAAGGGCCAAGTGACCTCCAAGGGTCAATCCAACCCCACCTTGACCCTAGGGGAGGCTAATGGATCACCAAGGACCCATTAAAGAAATCTCAATGATCAAATTGACCTAGGTGGGCCCTAGTCCAACCTTTGGTCAAGTTAGCCCAAATGGGCTAACTCAAGCTCAAGCCCATTTCAATTGGGCTAACCATGACTTAAGTGACCAAATGGACTTGTGGGCTGCCATGGGACATGTAGGAGCCAAAAATTCAGGCTTGGTGACTAGGAGAGAGAAAGTCACCCATGGAGGAGAGAGAAAGAGAAGGAAGAAGAAGGAAGGAGGACTTTGTGCTCCTCCTCCCCCCTCCCCAACAACCCCATTCATTTCAGAAGGACAAGGGGGAGTGCAGCAGCCATTGTGGACTGGTTAGAGCAAGCTCCACCCCCCTACCAACCTAGCCGCCAAAATTGACTTAGGCCAAAAATGGCACATGGCAATTCAGCCACCTAACTCCCTCCTCTCCCTCTTTAAAAGCTTCAGTGAGGTCCAAGGAGTATTTCCCACTCTTTTCCTGAAGAAGCCGAGCCCTTTCCTCCATTTTTGAACAATCCGACCACCATCGGCCACCACCATACCAATCCGGCGATCAGCACGGCTACAGCCGCCACCACAGGTCCTTCTCCACTCCTTCTCTCATGGGTAGATCGTAGGGATCATTAGGGCCGAGGTTAGGGCTCAATTGAGCTCAATCGGATTTTCAAATCCAAGGAAATTCCATGGAAAATGCGCTTGTCAGGATCGCCGGAACAGTGCATCCCGGCGGCCGTGCCGCCGCCTGGAGGTAGCCCCGACCACCACGCAGGTGTTGGCGGCGGTGGCAGGCCGGGGAGATGGCCGGAGCGCCGGCGGCAGCCGCTGGAAGTTGGCCCAGGCAGGAGAAATCTTGGCTGTTGGCGCGCGGGGACGATGATGGGATGCCATCCATGATGCGTCAAGATTCGTGCTGGGTCAGATCATAAACTATAGCTTAAGAATATTTAATTTATTTCATTCTGTCACAGATTTTGTATTATTTGATTTTAATTATTTAAAATTGCTAGAGCCATTTTCAGAGATATTGGTCAACACATGAAAGGTAGCCCTATGGGTCTTCGTTTAAACAAAATTAGTTTGAACCAATTTGGGTGACTGGTTTGACCAGGGAACTTATTTTGGTGGGGTCTATACAAATGACTAGGCAGTCATTAAACTAGTTGCCCACACTTCATCCTTGGTCCAAATGGTCTGAAATTTTGGCAGGGAGTCAACCTACCCTATATCAAGACCCTTCTCAATAATGGAAATTTTTGGGAATAATTTTCCTATAGTTTTGTAAATAATTTAATTATGCTAGGGTAAATTAAATTATGGGTCAAATGAGGTCCAAAGTCATCCAAATTTTGGTGGGATGTATATGAGGTCAATATAGACCTCTGGTTAAAATTTCATTAAGTTTGGAGTTGATTTGAATGAGAATCAAGCAAACCCTAGCCTTTCCCTAAGAAGGGCATTTTGGTCCAAAATGTAATTTTGGGTTTTGAGTATCCAATTCACCTCAACAGAGGTTCAAATTTGGGACACTGACTTGGTATGACTTTATACACCTTACAATGAAAACTTGGGGGCATTGGAGTTGATTTGGCCCAAGATCCTAGGTCAAACCCTAAGGAAGGGCTTTTGTGCCTTGTGAAGGACATATGGCCATAACACATTGTATGACTATGAAACTTTGTAGAGATGGTTTTAGGGTAACTATAACCCTCTGGTAAAAGTCTTAGGGTGTTTTGGAAAGTTTGGGACCCACAAAACACTAACCCTAGTTTAGGGAACAAACTTTGTAGGATTAGAATAGGTTAATTAAACTCTTCCAAATAAGGTGAAATTTTGGTATAATGGTAATAAAGATATTATTAGTCTCTGGTAATTTATTTGGGAATTTTGGGATAATATTTATGGTACTTCATTTGAAACACAAGGGATGCCTCAATTTAATAAACTAATAATTATGGTCCCTCTGACCCTTTGGAGGTCATGAAAGTTTGACAGAGGATATTTTGAATCATTATAAGCTTATATAAATTTTATGAAAATTTTTGGATACTTATTTGAGGTACTTACTTCACAAGTTTGCTAAATGATGGAATTATTCAATAATTTAATTTAGTCCATATACTGATAAATAAATTATGAAATTTGTCCCAAACCATTTAAATGCCATTAGATTCATACTTGAATTTTCTATGAATTTTTTGAAGCAATATAGTATTTTATATTTCTTTAAATGAATTTTTAAGGATTAAAATAAAATAATTATTTGGGGATAAAACCTTTCTGAAAAATTTAGATATTTTTGAAGATGAGTTATGTCCTTGTTTTGAATAACATATAAAAATTGTAGAATGATACCTTGACTGAAAATGGTACTTCATGTTCATTATTGGAAATTTTAGTCAATAGAATAATTAAATAAATTATTAAATAAATAAGGAAAATTTTGGATCTCTGGATTTAGGGCTTAAAGGTCATAATGGACCTCCATTAATTATTATGTGGGTATTGGATAATTATTTGATGTACTTCCTATTTTACATGAAGTTTAACATGGTGGTCTGCATTTAGCAATTTTGGAAAACTGTTTATTAATTTGTTTGAAGCTTATCACTCTTTAATCACTGATGATAATTGACTTAGAGCATTTATAGGTCCTTTCAATCATGTTAGAGTTATCCTTATATTCTCAGAAATAATATTGCCCCGTTTATTATTTTTATGAATTATTGCAATATACCATTTAAATAAAAAACAGTGGACTGAACCTTGCTGAAAAACTAAGAGATGTTGTATCTTAGGTTAAATGATTATATTAAGTATAACATAAATCTGGGGAGATTTTATCTTGTCAAAATTTGGTACCTTCAGCTCAATCTTGGAGACTTTGGCCACTATAAATATTTAATAAATTCCTAGATAAATAGGAAAATTGTAAAACTATGGATTTGGGCAATAAAGGTCATAATGGACATCCATTAATTATTATAGGAGTATTGGATGATTACTTGATATACTTCCCATTTTACATAACATTAAACCTTGGTGGTCTGCATATAGTAAACCTACAGAAATAATCTGGAGTACAAGTTAGGCACATAAGTCAAAAATTAGTGGTTATAGGAATGAGTTCATCACTCAGTGTTGGATGAGCTAGGGATGAGTTTGACTAAAAGTTAGGTGGTATTTGGGATCGACGAAAGATCGTCTTCCCCGTAGAGTAGAAGGTCAAAATCACCTTAGGGATAGTTTACCGTAATATGAAAATGAAATGGGTAAAACCTAAGTTGTAGGCATAAAGTAAATTGAGGAGTAGGTAGTAAACTTAGGATTTCACACTCTCACACCCCCTGTGTCCCGAGAGATAGTTTGGGTTACTCGGGCAATAAGCCCAGTGGTTAAGGTAATGGGCATGGTAGCCCGACGAGCTTCGGCTCGGTTGTAGATTGTGACGGACGGGATAGTCCGGTGAGCTTTGGCTCGGTTGTTCGTTATGACGGACGGGATAGTCCGGGGAGCTTCGGCTCGGTTATAGATTATGACGGACGGGATAGTCCGGGGAGCTTTGGCTCGGTTGTTGGTTATGACGGACGGGATAGTCCGGGGAGCTTCGGCTCGGATTGTAGATTATGACGGACGGGATAGTCTGGGAAGATTCGGCTCGGTTATTTGTTGGACTCATAACTATTGCATTTGCATAAAAGGTATAAGGTGGTGGGTCTTCGATATTGGGAAGTTCGTTGCACCGATACCAATATCGTTGACTCGGTAAGTGAGGTTTTACACTTCGCCAACAGAAGTCCGGTGCGCCAGCCGGCAAGAGTACGCAGGCGTCCGCTTAGTGCACCAAGCATTGAGGCGTACGATAGGTCAGACCGGTAGTGCAAATACTGGTTTTGAGGTGGGCGAGGCCCAACCCACCGCTTCCGTCTGCCACTACGGAGGTATCCTGGGAGGTAACGGCTACGAAAGGGGGAAACTAAAGGTCTGTGTACACAGAGTTGAGTGGGTGAGTTGCACTTGCATGTTCACATCATAGCATATTTGCATTTCATAGCATAACCATTGCATATAACCTGACACCTAATGTATAAGCGGTATGGGACGCTCTATACATTAGGCCTTGCAAAACGACCCCTTGGCCTATAAGTTCGTGCGAGCGTGCTTATAAGTCAAGGTTCTCTTTCAGTATTATTTATATATTATGCCTGCTAGTAAAACCGACACCCTATCGTATAAATCGGTATGAGACTTTTTATATGATAGGAGCCCTGCAAGAGATCCCTTAGCTTATGTGTTTTCACATAAGTTAAGGTTACCTATATAGATTTTGTATAATTATTATCACACTTAACACTGTTAGTTTAGTTCCGCTACCATCTGCAATTTGACATTCTCCACATTCATGTCCTTTCTATTCCTTCTCCCCGCTCAGTGCTTAGGAGCCATGGGGGAAGGGGTGGCGGACGATAGGACTTAGTCTTTTAGACTAACGGTTTTTGAACCACATCATTTAGGGGACCACGGAGCCCAGCATGGAGGGGCAGCCCCGGAGGTCGGTACGCTTGGAGATCGGACAGTCTAGCACTGGAGTCCAGACAGCAGGGACTGTGAGTCCCGAACACCAGTAGTTGTATTAGTTTGCTTCCGCGATGAGTGATTTGTAGTGAGGACTTGATGTACCGGGCATAAGCCCGAGATTTTCATTATATGTACTATCTGTGGACACTCCCTTCGTGGAGTTTATTTTTCTATATATGTGATTTCTGTGGACTTGCTTTTATACTTATGCTACAGCAGAGATCGATTTGGCCGGCAGAATCGGCGTCTTGTAGTGACGACCTTCCCGGGTGAGAAGGTATCACCGCAAGGCGGAGGTTCTGGGCCTAAGACCCCGGTGTCGAAAAAGAAAAAAAATGGGGGTCTTACAAGTGGTATCAGAGGAAACCTCGATCAGAAAGGTAGCAGTCCACTAACCCTGGGACACCCCCGCTCGCGTTTAGTTTGGGGACAAACTAAGCAGCGGAAGCAATGGTGGGCCCATATGGGAAATCACATGAAAATTTTCCAATTTTTGTTAAATCTGTGAGACTTCTTATATTTGACTTCTATTACGCAGCCCCTAGCGCAGCCAACACCATAAGGCGGAGTTCAGCAGACTCCAACTGTTGCACCACCTCCCCCGGTCCCCACTCCATTCCTACACTCGGAGATGGGTCAAACGCTGACAGTAATTCTAGATGCTTTCAGGGCTCAGCAGGTTCCGGCTCCGCAGCCAAACCCGGGGGCCAATTGGCTGAGCATCTTTTGAGGACTCTCTCCTCCATCCTACTTGGGGATAGAATCTGCCGTACGGACAGAAGAATGGCTAGATATTATGTACGAAATGCTGACTGGCATACGGTCTCCCTGGGAGGAGAGGGTGGCCTTGGTTGTCTCCTGCCTGGAGTCCCATGCCAAGAGGTGGTGGAAGACGATGCTGGACACAATGTTTGCTGATAGGGAGGTTGCGGAAGTTACCTGGGAAGACTTCAGGACCGCACTGCTGGAGCTTTTTGTTCCACAGTCGGCCAGGGATGAGTTGGAGGAGCGGTTCTTACAGCTGAAGCAGGGCACCCGGACAGTGGTGGAGTACCATCGGGAGTTCGACCATTTGGCTCGATATGCAGATTCTTACCAGCTGGACGAAGCGTGATACATCAAGAGATTCTATAAGGGCCTGCGGGAGGACTTGAGGGAGGCTTTGTTGTTTGTATCTGACGGGCCTATCTCCCGGATTTTGGAGATGACAAAGAGGATTGAGGCCAATTGGCACACCACTCGGGTCCGAAAGCGGCAAGCGGAGGATCAGGGCCGGAGAGCCCGAAATGATCAGCGGCAAGGTGCTATACCAGGTGGAAGAAGGACAGAGGACCAGCCTCGTCAGGAAGTGAGGCAGGAGCCGAGGGAGCCGGTTGTAATGGCTCCTCAACCTCTTCAGATGAGGGAGGCACCAAGACCCGGGGGCATGACATTTCCCCCACCAGAATGCTATAACTGTCATCAGATAGGACACATTCGGAGAAACTGCCCCATGAGGGGAGCATCTTTACCAGCACCCCAGGATGCCCCGCATGCCCAACAGTTTGGAGGACGAGGACGTGGTCGAGAACGTGGTTTCCAGGGTGCAGATCGCAGGCAACAGAGGGAGCAAATTTATGCACTGGATTTGGCTCAACCCCGTAACCCGGAGCAAGTAATCACTGGTACGTTAGAAAATTGTAAACTTATTTCCTCATGACCATTAATTTTATATAGAAGTGATAATCTAGGGAAGAAAACCATAGCTAGATTCTAAGACATTTAAATTTCCCCACCCCCAAGAATAGTTTTCATCAGCGGTAAACCCGCTTATATGCTATTTGATACGGGTGCTTCACACTCGTTTGTATCGGAAGCCTTCGTAGAAGGGTTGGAAGGCGTGGAACGATTCACGGGTCTAGTGATGAGGATACGATTACCCGACGGATCAGAGTTGTTCACCTCTGCCCACTGTAATATGGAGGCGGAGATCGGCGGAAGGATATTTGAAGCTCCATCGACGATCATAAAGATGCCAATCTTTGATTTGATCCTAGGAATGACGTGGTTGAACTGGAATCATGCTCAAATTGACTGCACGTCCAAGAGAGTTACCGTGAGACATGGAGATTCCTACCTCGTCATTGAAGGTACTAGATTTATTCCCCCTCTCATGCTGTCATCTGTACAGGCCGTCAAGGCTCACTTACAAGGGGAAGAAGTGTATGAGGTAATATTTGAAATGACTGAGGCCAAGGTCTCCACCTCAGGTATTCCGGTGGTGCGAGATTTTGCCGACGTATTCCCAGAGAAACTGCCTGGGCTACCAGCGCACCAGGAGCAGGATTTCCGGATACAGCTGGTGCCGGGGGCTATGCCGGCAGCTAGAGCCCCTTACCGGATGGCCCCGAAAGAGTTGACAGAGTTTCGAAGCCAACTCCAGGAATTGGTGGAGGCTGGATTTGTCCGACCGAGCTCTTCGCCTTGGGGAGCCCCGGTCTTGTTCGTTAAAAAGAAAGACGGAACTCTGAGACTGTGCATCGACTACCGAGCACTAAACCAATTGACAGTCCGAAATACATATCCACTACCAAGGATAGATGAGCTGTTTGACCAGCTAAAAGGTGCGTATTTCTTTTACAAATTGGATCTAAGGTCGGGCTACTACCAGTTACGAATCCAGGAGGAGGACATTCCAAAGACTGCTTTCAATAGCAAATATGGGCTATATGAGTTTACGGTGGTGCCCTTCGGGCTCACAAATGCTCCGTCGGCATTCATAAGCCTCATGAACCGGGTTTTCGAGGCCTTGGATGTGTTCGTCATAGTATTCATAGACGACATCCTGATCTACTCTAGGACGGAAGAGGAGCACACTCGGCATCTGACGCTGACTCTGGAGAGACTATGGGAGCACAAGCTTTATGCGAAGATCAGCAAATGCCAGTTTTGGTTGAAGGAGGTGGCCTTCCTGGGCCATATCATCAGTGGTGCTGGGTTGGCAGTGGACCCGGCCAAGATTCAAGCAGTCCGGGACTGGCCACAGTTAAAGACGACCACAGATGTACGAAGTTTCCTAGGACTCGCCGGTTACTACCAGATGTTCGTAGAGGGATTCTCTCGTATCGCCCTTACACTCACATCTCTGACAAGGAAGGAGGTGCCCTTTATTTGGACCCCCTAGTGTGAGGCGACTTTTCAAGAGCTAAAGGGGAGACTCACTTCGGCTCCTATACTTGCTCTCCCTTCAGGGAAAGAAGGATTCCAGGTCTACACCGATGCCTCCTACCAGGGCATGGGTGCAGTGCTTATGCAGAATGGCCATGTGATAGCTTACGCTTCTCGGTAGCTGAAGAAGCACGAGCAAAACTACCCAGTCCATGACTTAGAGATGGGAGCTATCATCTTTGCACTAAAAGTCTGGCGTCACTATCTGTACGGTGTCCACTGCGACATATACTCCGACCATAAAAATTTGAGGTATGTGGACACGCAAAAAGAGCTGAACATCAGACAGAGACGATGGGTGGAATTTTTGGCAGACTACAAGTATGAGATGCACTACCACCCGGGAAAGGCGAATGTGGTAGCAGATGCACTGAGCCGAAAGACCGCAAACGCTGGAGTAGGAACACAGTTGATGGCTTTGGAGTTAATTCAGATGTTAGATAAGATGCAAATATCCCTAGTGTCTGAGGATCGCCCTGAGTTATACCGAGAGTATCTTTCATCATTAATCGCCACTTATGACATTCGAGAAAGGGTCAAGGATGGACAGAGGCAGGATACCCAACTAGAGCCGATATTCCGGACCTTAGAAGCAGGCACTGTGGGAGAATACACACTGAGGGATGACTTAGTATGCTTTAGAGGACGGGTCTACATACCAGAGGGAGGCCAGGTCCGGGAGGATATCATGATGAAGGCTCTTTGCAGTCAATATTCGGTACACCCAGGGATTACAAAGATGACTGCAGATCTGAAGAAGACTATGTTCTGGCCCGACATGAAGAAGGATATCACCTACTTCGTGACCCATTGCAAGGCATGCCAGTTAGTGAAGGCGGAATGCAGAAACCCCGAAGGATTATTACAGCCACTCCCAGTACCAGAGTGGAAGTTCGATGATATCGCCATGGACTTTATACACGGACTTCCTCGACCAAGGACAGGGAATGATTCGATCTGGGTGATCGTCGACCGGCTGACAAAGGTGGCAAGGTTTATTTCAATCAGGAAGGATGACTCGGTGGGCATGTTAGTCCGAAAGTTTGTGGAGCAATTCGTACGCTATCATGGCATACCCAAGTCAATTGTGTCGGACCGAGATGGACGATTTACGTCCAGGGAGTGGAGTTCAGTGCAGACTTACTTAGGCACTCGACTAACATTCAGTACAACTTTTCATCCCCAGACAGATGGACAAATGGAACGGACCTACCGGACTCTGGAGGATTTACTATGACTCTGCATATTGGATCGCGGTGAACCTTGGGAGAAGTTGTTACCACTGATCGAGTTCTCGTATAATAACAGCTATCAGTACAGTATAAGGATGGCTCCTTATGAGGCGTTGTATGGACGGAGGTGGAGGACTCTGTTATCATGGATACAGGACGAGGACCCTAAGGCATTGGATTCGGAGTTTGTTGAAGACACCGAGGCTCAGGTGAGATTGATACGGGACAGGATGCTAGAAGCACAGAGCCGGCAGGCTAAGTATTATGACGCTCGGCATCGTCAGGTGGACTTCTAGGTAGGAGATTAGGTGTTCTTGAAGATCCGACCAATGCATGGAGTTACTCGGGTACGCGGACAGAGGAAGAAGCTTAGTCCAAGATACATGGGGCCTTATATGATCCAGGAGCGGATCGGTCCCTTGGCATACAGGATGGAGCTGCCACCGGAGTTGGCGAGTCTGCATGACGTATTCCATATATCCTCTCTTAGGAGAGCTCTACTACGCCCAGAGCAGCAAGTTACAACCATAGATGGACCGATAGCATCTGATCGGTCAGTTCACCTAGAACCGGTCCAGATTGACGACAAGGGGGTACGAGTTTTACGCCACAAGAAGGTTTCGTTAGTCAAGGTCCTGTGGAGAAATCACGAAAGAGAGGAGCACACATGGGAGCCCCACGACTTGATGCGACAAAGATACCCAGAACTCTTTAGTCAGGTATTCCTCACAACCACTCAAGATGTTCAATTTACCTTCCTATTTTAAACTAGTAGAACTAAAATTTCAAGGATATGAGCTAAAATTTTGTTTATTGGGGTCTAGACTTTGCCAATTGGGGGATTTGGTCTTAAATTTGACTATCACCTTTAAACCTCATATAATCAAACATGGTGTCGTGACGTAAACCTTTCAACTCTCATGGGATGTTACAAGTTTCTTCCTTCCTGATAGGAGTCCCCGTAGGCTTAACCTTGATTTCGGGGACGAAATCTTTGTTTTGTTTATTAGGATTTGTAACATCCCATTTCCAACTAGACCCCTAAGAGTGGTTTTGTCATGACAAAACCCTAGGAAGCCCAAGAAAGAGTCAAGTGGACCTAGTGGTGTGGATAGGGCCACTATGGTCTGCACTTAGCAGATTTCTAAACCTTTGTTAAAGGTAATCATGGGGCTTCACCAAGACTCCAAGACCCTACCCATACCCTTATAACCCTAGGAGGGGGTCAATGGGTCACTAAGGACCCATGGAGAGCAATCAAAGGACCTAAGTTGACCAAAGTAAACTATAACCCTAGCAAGGTCAAACTAACCTACACAAGGGTCCATTGCAGTCTATTAGCCAAATATACCCCACCCATACCTCCATAACCCTAGGTAAGGGTCAAAGGGTCTCTAAGGACCCATGGAGGGTAGTCAAGGGAGCTAAGTTGACCAAAGTCAACTCTAACCCTAAATAGGTCAAATTGACCTACACAAGGGACAATTGCAGTCCCTTAGCCAAATGGACCCCACCCCTACCCTCATAGGCCTAGTGAGAGGCCAATAGGTCACCAAGGACTCATTGGGACCAATCATAAAGACTAGGTTGACCAAAGTCAACTCTTGACCTAAAATGGTCAAAGTGCCCTAGTTAAGGGCCAAGTGACCTCCAAGGGCCAATCCAACCCCACCCTGACCCTAGGGGAGGATAATGGGTCACCAAGGACCCATTAAAGAAATCTCAAGGATCAAATTGACCTAGGTGGGCCCTAGTCCAACCTTGGGTCAAGTTAGCCTAAATGGGCTAACTCAAGCTCAAGCCCATTTCAATTGGTCTAACCATGACTTAAGTGACCAAAATGGACTTGTGGGCTGCCATGGGACATGTAGGAGCCAAAAATTCAGGCTTGGTGACTAGGAGAGAGAAAGTCACCCAAGGAGGAGAGAGAAAGAGAAGGAAGAAGAAGGAAGGAGGACTTTGTGCTCCTCCTCCCCCCTCCCCAACCACCCCATTCATTTCAGAAGGACAAGGGGGAGTGCAGCAGCCATTGTGGACTGGTTAGTGCAAGCTACACCCCCTACCAACCTAGCCGCCAAAATTGACTTAGGCCAAAAATGGCACATGGCAATTCAGCCACCTAACTCCCTCCTCTCCCTCTTTAAAAGCTTCAGTGAGGTCCAAGGAGTATTTCCCACTCTTTTACTGAAGAAGCCGAGCCCTTTCCTCCATTTTTGAACAATCCGACCACCACCGGCCACCACCATGCCAATCCGGCGATCAACACGGCTACAGCCGCCACCACAGGTCCTCCTCCACTCCTTCTCTCATGGGTAGATCGTAGGGATCATTAGGGCCGAGGTTAGGGCTCAATTGAGCTCAGTCGGATTTTAAAATCCATGGAAATTCCATGGAAAATGTGCTTGTCAGGATCGCCGGAACAGTGCATCCCGGCGTCCGTGCCGCCGCCTGGAGGTAGCCCCGACCACCACGCAGGTGTTGGCGGCGGTGGCAGGCCGGGAGGTGGCCGGAGCGCCGGCGGCAGCCGCTGGTAGTTGGCCCAGGCAGGAGAAATCCTGGCCGTTGGCGCGCGGGGACGATGACTGGATGCCGTCCATGATGCGTCAAGATTCGTGCTGGGTCAGATCAAAACTATAGCTTAAGAATATTTAATTTATTTCATTCTGTCACAGATTTTGTATTATTTGATTTTAATTATTAAAAATAGCTAGAGCCATTTTCAGAGAAATTGGTCAACACATGAAAGGTAGCCTATGGTCTTCGTTCAAACAAAATTAGTTTGAACCAATTTGGGTGACTGGTTTGACCAGGGCACTTATTTTGGTGGGGCCTATACAAATGACTAGGCAGTCATTAAACTAGTTGCCCACACTTCATCCTTGGTCCAAATGGTCTGAAATTTTGGCAGGGAGACAACCTACCCTATATCTAGACCATTCCCAAAAATGGAAATTTTTGGGAATAATTTTCCTATAGTTTTGTAAATAATTTAATTATGCTATGGTAAATTAAATTATGGGTCAAATGAAGTCCAAATTCATCCAAATTTTGGTGGGGTATATGAGGTCAATATAGACCTCTCGTTAAAATTTCATTAAGTTTGGAGTTGATTTGAATGAGAATTAAGCAAACCCTAGCCTTTCCCTAAGAAGGGCATTTTGGTCCAAAATGTAATTTTGGGTTTTGAGTGTCCAATTCACCTCAACAGAGGTTCAAATTTGGGACACTGACTTGGCATGACTTTATACACCTTCCGATGAAAACTTGGGGGCATTGGAGTTGATTTGGCCTAAGATCCTAGGTCAAACCCTAAGGAAGGGCTATGAAACTTTGTAGGGATGGTTTTAGGGTAACTATAACCCTCTGGTAAAAGTCTTAGGGTGTTTTGGAAAGTTTGGGACCCACAAAACCCTAACCCTAGTTTAGGGCCCAAACTTTGTAGGGTTAGAATAGATTACTTAAACTCTTCCAAATAAGGTGAAATTTTAGTATAATGGTAATAAGGATATTATTAGTCTCTGGTAATTTATTTGGGAATTTTGGGATAATATTTATGGTACTTCATTCGAAACACAAGGGATGCCTCAATTTAATAAACTAATTATTATGTCCCTCTGACCCTTGGGAGGTCATGAAAGTTTGACAGAGGATGTTTTGAATCATTATAAAGCTTATATAAATTTTATGAAATTTTTGGATACTTAATTTGAGGTACTTACTTCACAAGCTTGCTAAATGATGGAATTATTCGATAATTTAATTTAGTCCATATACTGATAAAATAAATTATGAAATTTGTCCAAACCATTTAAATTTCATTAGATTCATACTTGAATTTTCTCTGAATTTTTTGGAAGCAATATAGTATTTTATATTTTCTTTAAATGAATTTTTAAGGATTAAAATAAAATAAATTATTTGGGGATAAAACCTTACTGAAAAATTTTAGATATTTTGGAAGATGAGTTATGTCCTTATTTGTAATAACATATAAAAATTGTAGAAATTATATCTTGAAATGAAAAATGGTACTTCATGGTTTCAAATTATTGGAAATTTTTAGTCAATAGAATAATTAAATAAATTACTAAAATACATAAGGAAAATTTTGGATCTCTGGATTTAGGCTTAAAGGTCATAATGGACCTCCATTAATTATTATGTGGGTAATGGATAATTATTTGATGTACCTCCTATTTTACATGAAGTTTAACATGGTGGTCTGTATTTAGCAATTTGGAAACTGTTTATTAATTTGTTTGAAGCTTATCACTCCTTAATAACTGATGATAATTTGACTCAGAGAATTTATAGGTCCTTTCAATCATGTTAGAGTTATCCTTAAATTCTCAGAAATAATATTGCCCCGTTTATTATTTTTATGAATTATTGCAATATACCATTTAAATAAAAATCAGTGGCCTGAACCTTGCTGAAAAACTAAGAGATGTTGTATCTTAGGTTAAATGATTATATTAAGTATAACATAAATCTGGGGAGATTTTATCTTGTCAAAATTTGGTACCTTCAACTCAATCTTGGAGACTTTGGCCACTATAAATATTTAATAAATTCCTAGATAAATAGGAAAATTAAACTATGGATTTGGGAATAAAGGTCATAATGGACCTCCATTAATTATTATAGGAGTATTGGATGATACTTGATATACTTCCCATTTTACATAACATTAAACCTTGGTGGTCTGCATATAGTAAATCTACAGAAATAATATGGAGTACAAGTTTGGCATATAAGTCAAAAATTAGTGGTTATAGGAATGAGTTCATCACTCAGGGTTGGATGAGCTAGGATGGGTTGACTAAAAGTTAGGTGGTGTTTGGGATCGACGAAAGATCGTCTTCCCCGTAGAGTAGAAGGGTCAAAATCACCTTAGGTATAGTTTACTGTAATATGAAAATGAAATGGGTAAAACCTAAGTTGTAGGCATAAAGTAAATTGAGGAGTAGGTAGTAAACTTAGGATTTTCACACTCTCACACCCCTGTGTCCCGAGAGATAGTTTGGGTTACTCGGGCAATAAGCCCAGTGGTTAAGGTAATGGGCATGGTAGCCCGCGAGCTTCGGCTCAGTTGTAGATTGTGACGGACGGAATAGTTCGGTGAGCTTTGGCTCGGTTGTTCGTTATGAGGACGGGATAGGCGGGGAGTTCGGCTCTAGTTGTAGATTATGACGGACGGGATAGTCCGGGGAGCTTTGGCTCGGTTGTTGGTTATGAAGGACGGGATAGTCCGAGAGAGCTTCGGCTCGGATTGTAGATTATGACGGACGGGATAGTCCAGGAAGATTCGGCTCAGTTATTTGTTGGACTCATAACTATTGCATATACATAAAGGTATAAGGTGGTGGGTCTTCGATTATGGAAGTTCGTTGCACCGACACCAATATCGTTGACTCGGCACGTGAGGTTTTTACACTTCGCCAACAGAGTCGGTCGCCACCGGCAAGAGTACGCAGGCGTCCGCTTAGTGCACCAAGCGTTGAGGCGTACGATAGGTCAGACCGGTATTGCAAATACTATTTTGAGGTGGGCGAGCCCAACCCACCGCTTCCGTCTCCACTACGAGATATCTGGGAGGTACGGCTCCGAAAGGGTTGTAAAGGTCTTACAGTAGTGGGGAGTTGGCACTTGCATGTTCACATCATAGCATATTTGCATTTCATAGCAAACCATTGCATATAACCTGACACCTAATGTATAAGCTGTATGGGACGCTCTATACATGGGCTTGCAAAATGACCCTTGGCCTATAAGTTCATGCGAGCTTTATAAGTCAAAGTTCTCTTTTAGTATTATTTATATGTTATGCCTGCTAGTAAAACCGACACCCTATCATAACAGTATGAGACTTTTTATACGATAGGAGCCCTGCAAGAAATCCCTTAGTTATGTGTTTTCACATAAGTTAAGGTTACCTATTTAGATTGTATAATTATAACACTTAACACTGTTAGTTTAGTTCCGCTGCCATTCCATTTGACATTCTCCCTTCATGTCCTTTCATTCCTTCTGCTCGGTGCTTAGGATCCATGGGGGAAGGGGTGGGGGACGATAGGACCTTAGTCTTTTAGACTAACGGTTTTCGAACCACACATTTAGGGAACCACGGAGCCCAGCATATAGGGGCAGCCGCGGAGGTCGGCACACTTGCAGGTGTAAGTTTTGCAAGAAATTTTTCTAAGTACAAGTGTCGACACTTGTGAAGAATTGTGTCGACACCCAGACGTACGCCTTGTGTCAGGTTGAAATATGTCTGCACAACCAATGAACTCATACGACACCTAGCTAGAACATCATCTAGCGAACAGGCTCCAATGTGTCTATGATCAAGTCCGAGCAGGCTATAGGTGTGCGACTCAACATTTATATATCCCTATAATAGATAGTGAACTCTATAGTTATGCTCTCTTTTTAGATATACATGTTAGCCTTAAAATACATCATTGATGTGTCATTGCTGGTCGACATCTAAGGCATAGAGTACGCCCATTGTACTGTCAGAGTCACCGAATTCAGCTGCAAGTCGGCACCTGTGACTCGATTATAGACAACCACACTGGGTGAGATATATAGTCGTGTGTACACACCAAAGATGTCTCAAATGACTATAATTAGTATGTCGACAAGTGTCTGTTCGAAGGAACTTAGTGTGTGTCGCACTACATGAGAATTGTGTCGAACCTGGTTCGACACAACACTGAGTGAATCACAAATTTGATATGACAGTAACAAGAATTGTGTCGACATCTAAGGCGAATTGTGTCCATGAAGTTGTGTCGATACGACACTAGAAGAAAGATATATGTCTAAGGAATTTACAATGACGACACACGAAGCATTTGTATGAAGCAGTGTCGTACACACAGGACTTATGTCGACACACACTCAATGACATCTGGATGACACTCAATTCCATCTAACAGCAATAAACTATACTGAGCCTGAAGGCTTGTGTCGACACACAGGACTTGTGTCAATAAACTCACTAAACTAGTCTCGACACACATCAATGATAGCTGTAAATACACTCAATGCCATCTGTAAGCAACAGTTATGTCAAGACCCGGAGCAATTGTGTCGATACACAAGACTTGTGTCGATACAAACAAACAGAAGCAGTGTCGAGTAGCAGAAGAATTACTATGTCAACACATGGAGTATTGTGTCGACATCATCAAGACCTGTGTCGACACTTAGTCTATTTGTGTCGACACATGTGAAGCAGTTTGCTGAGTGGTACATGTTGAGTTGTAAAGTCTTTGAGGAATCAACTTTCATGACTGGTGACTCGACAGCGATCATAACCAACAGGTTTGACACCTTTGTCAGAACTGTGAGAAGGTTTTTACAAACCGGATCAACCAGTAACCATGAGGAAACCTTATATAAGGGACTGATTCCTACAAGAAAAGAGGAAACCCTTAAGAAGGCAGATCCAGAGCAGTATGCAAGAGAAGATTCAGATCTTATTCGGAATTCAAGGAAGGAGCTGACAGGAGATCAACTTCTACATCAAGTAAAGTTCAACCTTATTTTGTTCTATCAAGAAGTTTTGAAACAGCTAAGTCAGGTGAATCTGAAGATTCAGTTTATTCAAGAACTGATCAAGAAGCTACACCTATAGAAAATTCTATCTGGTGATATCTTCATATCTCTTAAACAATTAATTTCTTATATGATCTTTAGTAAGATCTGAGTTATAAGACTGTAATTATAAAGGCTAAGGTAGGGCTAAGTGCCTGAGGTGTAGGACTGGTAATAGTCTAAGTTGTAAGCCTAGTGATAAAGGCTGAGGTAGGGCTGAGGCCTGAGGTAGGATTCTTGGGAAGGATCTGAGCTAAGACTTGTATAAGTCTGAGCTGTACGAACCAATCTGGTTCTGAGTTATAATATCTGTGGATATCTGGCAAGTGGAAGGAAGTTGGGCTGAATCAGTTCTCTACTGGATAGTGAAGGGGGAAGTAGATGTACCCTACCTTGGGAAACACTATAAATATGGTGTATGTTGTGCTGTGTTTTGTGTACTGTGATTTACATTTTCTGTGCTAAGTAGGAACTAGTTAATTACCTAAATTATTAAAGAAAATTATAACCTATTCACCCCCCACCTCTAGCTATCTAGGCTCTTGAAATAAGTCTTTCACCTGATGTATGAACTCCTATGCTAGACTGTCCCGTATCCAAGCACACCGACCTCTGGGGATGCATATCCTGGTTCGGCTACACAATCCCCTAAAATGATTTGGTCAAAGTCCGTTAGTCTAAAAGACTAAGTCCTATCATCCCCCACCCCTTCCCCATGGCTCCTAGGAACCGAGCGGGGAGGAGGAAAGGGAATGTAAAGGAGGTGGAGAGTAACAAGGTAAGCAGGTGGAGGGACAACTCATCTTTCATGAATATATAATCACAGCATGTAAAGCAAGTATATAGTAGGTAAGCAATATAAGTAAACACATGAACCAAGGTGAGCAAGTAAAATTACAAGAAGGTAACTAGTAAGTAACCATGACCTATAATAATGCCCATACAAAACCTATAGACCAAGGGGTCATTTTGCAAGGCCTATTGTATAAAAAGTGTGAGAGCGAACTAAAACAAGCCAGAAATGTATAACTGAAATTTTTATCCGAAAAAGGTCTGTATTACAAAGGTATGGCCTCCCTTATATAGAATGGAGGAGAGAAGAGAGAATACAAATAAGAGATGTGGGACTAAAACTATACAAAAGAATCTGGGCGGCTAGAACAACAGACCGGAACAAGCCGCGCGGTTACACGAAGGGCTAACCGCTCGGCCACTGCCTGATAGAGAGACGAGCCGCCAGGGGAGACCGTTAGACCGCACGGTCTCCTAGTCGCCAGTAACAGACCGCTTGACCGCTTGCGCCTCAACCTCAACACAGCAACCAACCCGCTGAAGGCAACCGCCAAACCGCCAGACCGCCAGACGCCCGGTCAATAACCCGCCAAGCCAGACCGACAGACCGCCCGGTCGCCTCCAACAACTCCCCCTCAAGCTGGAGCATATATGTCGATCATGCCCAGCTTGTCACATATATGAAGAAATGAGGCAGATACTGGCTTGGTGAAGATGTCAGCCAGCTCTTTTTCAGACGTGACGAAGGGAGTGCAAATTTGTTCCTTCAGAATCTCTTCACGAATGAAATGACAGTCGACCTCTATGTGCTTGGTTCTCTCATGGAAGACTGGATTTTTGGAGATATATATAGCCGCCTTATTGTCACAGAACATAGGTAGAGGATGGTTGGTAGACCTCTCCTAAATCCAACATGAGAGCCCGTAGCCACTTTAGCTCGCAAGTGGTCGATGCCATACTCCGATACTCGGCTTCAGCACTGGACCTAGAGACAACAGATTGCTTCTTGCTCTTCCAACTTACCAGATTGCCCCCAACAAAGGTACAGAAACCGGAGGTAGACTTGCGGTCCCCTTTGTCATCAGCGTAACTCGCATCTGAGTAAGCTTCAACCCTCAGATGATCATTCTTCTGAAAGAGCAATCCTTTCCCAGGGGCTGCTTTGACGTACTATCCAAGATCCCGCAAGGCGGACTGTAGACTGGCACTCCCCTGGGAGCTTGCATGAATTGACTCACCTTGCCCACAGCATAGGAAATGTCGGGCCTAGTCACGGTGAGGTATATGAGCTTACCAACTAGACGCCTGTACCGCGAAGCATCTGAAAGAAGAGGCGAACCATCTTGTTCCAGGTTTTGTCTTCTCCAACAGCCATGGGACATCGGGCAGGTTTTGGCCCCAGTCAATCCTGCTTCTTTTAAAATATCAAGAGCATACTTACGCTGAGAGAGGACTAAAGAGTTGGGCTTCCGAGAGATTTCGATCCCCAAAAAGTACTTCGGAGAGACCCATATCTTTCGTGACTAGATGTTGGCGAAGATGCCGCTTTGTCAAGGCTACCCCTTTCCTGGTCATCACCAGTGAGAAGAATATCATCCACATATTACTGCAAGAACCACCAGTCCCGAAGAGGTTTTGCGAATAAATAGAGAGTGATCAGCAGCGCTGCGAGCAAAACCAACGGCCGCTACGATGCCGCTGAATTTGTCAAACCAAGCTCGAGGGCTCTGCTTGAGGCCATAGATTGCCTTCTGTAGCCGGCAGACACGTGTCTCCCCCTTGAGCAACATACCCTGGAGGTTGCTCCATGTAGACGGACATCCTGAAGATCACCATAAAGGAAGGCATTTCTTGATATCCAGCTGGGAAAGGGGCCAGTCTTTATTGACTGCCACAGAGAGAAGGACCCGTATAGTGCTGTGAGACGAGCCACCGGGAGAGAAGGTGTCAAAGTAATCAACCCATAGGTTTGAGTAAAGCCCTTAGCCACCAGACGAGCTTTGTAACGGTTCACAGTGCCATCGGGGCCAAACTTGACTACAAAGACCCAGCGACAGCCAACAACATCTGTATCAAGGGGAGGAGGGACAAGAGTCCAGGTACCCCGCTCTGTGAGGGTCGCCATTTCCTCATCCATGGCCAGCTTCCAGTGAGGAATGGCAAAGAGCCTCCTGGTAGGAACGAGGTGTGGTAGTAGCAGAGATAGCCAGTGCAAAGGCCCTGCGGAGAAGGGTAAGACGATACATATGAAACAACCAGCAGCAAGGGGGTGTAGGGTACACGTCCGCACCCCTTTGCGAAGAGCTACAGGAAGATCCAGGTCGGCGGGCTCCTCGGCATCCAGAGCATCCGTGGCAGAGAGAGCTGGCCCGGGAGGAGAGAGCGACGGCAGCGGAGATGAGGGAGATGGAGGCGGAGAGAGAGGCGGAGGGAGAGGAGAGTGGGCGGAGACGGAGGAGGAGCGGATATCGCAGTAGGAGACGAGGGAACGAACGGAATAACAGGAGAATCCGAGGTGGGAGGAAGAGAAGAGGAGTCATCCGAGAAGTAGGAGGCATTCTCGAAGAAGGTAACGTCAGCGGAGACAAACTGTTTACGAAGAACAGGATCAAAACAGCAGTAGCCTTTCTGAGTGACCGAGTACCCCAGAAAAAAACACATTTTGGTGGAGCGAGGGGGAAAGCTTATCGCGCGGTGGCAGATGGGACATGCACAAAAGCAGTGCACCCAAAGATTCGGGAGAGGGAGAGGGAAAGGGCTCCTTGCCAGGATAAAGGATGGAAAAAGGGGTTTTTCCCTGGAGAACGGAGGAGGGAATGCGATTGATGAGATAGCAAGCAAGAAGAACAAGCATAGCCCCAATATGAGCGAGAGGACATGCATTTGAGTCATTAATGTGCGAGCAACATCAAGGAGGTGACGGTTTTTGCGTTCCGCCCCCATTTTGTTGGGATGTATAGACACAACTTGTCTGATGAATAACGCCATGTTGCACACAGAAAAGGTAAAATCATGACTTAAGTACTCTTTTGCGTTATCAGAGCGAAAAGTTTTAATACTAATACCAAACTGATTCTGATTAAATAATAAAAGGAGGTCCATACATTAAAAAGTTCAGAGCGATCTCGTAAGAGATACACCCAAGTACATCTAGAAAAATCATCAATAAAAGTTACAAAATAAGAACTACCCCGACCAATAGTAAGGGTAGGAGCAGGTCCCCAGATATCGGAGAGTGGACAAGATCAAACGGACGGGTAGAGCCCCGACCTTGCTTCGGCGGGAAGGAGGAACGATGATGCTTGCCAAGTTGACATGCTTCGCAGTGGAGAGGAGTAGTGGAAGGAGGGAGGT
Source organism: Platanthera zijinensis (assembly GCA_039513925.1). NCBI lineage: Eukaryota > Viridiplantae > Streptophyta > Magnoliopsida > Asparagales > Orchidaceae > Platanthera > Platanthera zijinensis. The sequence continues at coordinate 122,893,796 of CM077093.1, read as the reverse complement.
GGGGCAGAAGCTGATGCAGAAGCCGTGGTGGAGGATGACCGAGACGGAGATGCCACTGGAGAAGATCCGTACAAGAAGAAGAGAAGGCGGACAAAGCGGAAACGTTGTCGAGGAAGTAGAGGCCGCCGCTCTCAGTCCCAGTAGCAATCGTCCGCTGGGAGCTCGGATCCTGAAAAGAGCAAGAAGATGGAGTAAACGTTACAGAACATTGAAGCTGCTTGCATAAAGAAGTAACCGACAACAGATTGCACGGAACTTGGGCACATAGAGAGTGTCCTCTAGCCGAAGGGACGGAGTAACATGAACCACTCCCGACCCATGAACCGGGGAGGGAGAACCGTCTGCAATGAGGACCGGGGGCAAACGATCATGCTGTTCGAGGAGAGAGAAGCACTGAGGATTGCCCGTCATATGATTAGTAGCACCAGAGTCGATAAGCCATTTACCTTGAGTGACTACATGGGCACTACCTGATGATGTGACCACGGAAGCAGACGGCTTGGAAGAAGAGGCGGAAGAGTCACCCGAGGGGCGAAGATGGGGATGTTTTGTCCAGCAGCGGTCAAGAGTGTTTCCGTGCGGCCGCAGTGAGAGCAGAGATAGCGGGAAGAAGGACGTCCGCCAGACTGATGACTGCGGCTACCAGAGCCACTCCGCTGAGTTTGATGAGCATAGTTATCCGGAGGAGAAGGAGCGGGTAGAAGCGGGGCGCTGAAGGAGAGAGGTGACAGCGGCGATGCGAGCAGCGGTGGCATCTAAGGTAGGAGATTCCGCCTCACCAGAATTTGTTGGCGGATCATGCATAAGTGTCAGGAAGACGGAGCAGATAACACACAACCAGAAGCTCCTGGAAGTGCTTGTGTTGTTGAGCCAGATCCGCAGAGAAGGGGCGATTCTGAAGAATCTCAGCCCCAAGAGCTTGAACTTGTTGGTAGGCAGCAGCAGGAGACAAGGTAGGCCGGGCAAAGAGGTCTGCATACAACGTATAGATGCGGGACGTCTGAGCCCCTTTGGAATACAAAGCAGCAAGATGAAGCCAAGCGGCCTTCACCGTCTCATCATGACGGATGACGGGAGGGCATTCATCGGATAGACTGTTAGCGAGCCAAGTACGCACAAGAGCGTCACTTGCATCCCAGTCATCAAAAAGAGGGGAAGTGGTAGGAGGAGGGTCATCAACGAGATGGTGGCGTTTGCGTTGCGAGCGAAGGAGAAAAGGTGAAAGAGACGCTCCAATCCGGGTAGTTGGAGCCGATAAGCTTGGAAACGGTGCCAAGGTTCCCGGAAGGAGTAGGAGGTAGAGGAGGAGCCGGATTGGCTACAGGGGTGGCGGCAGGAGTGGTGGCAGTAGAAGCATCAGAAAGAGCCATAAGAGCAAACAACAGGAAGCCGCGCGGTTAGAAACACAAGCCGCGCGGATAGGCAGAAGAGAAGCTGCAGCGGTCAGGATGTCAGACACCAGCGGCCAGAGAGACCACGACCAAGCCGCAGTAACAAGCAAAGGGGAAGAAGTCGAGCGGTAAGCAGACAGTCCGCTCGAACAGAAGCACAAGAGAGGGCAAGGCACACGACAGTAGGTCGCGGCGAACTAGGCAACAGGGCAGCAAACTAAACAACAGGTCGCGACGACCAGAGCAAGAGCAAACAGGAGGAGGCAAGGCACACGGCGATAGGTCGCGGCGAACAAGGCAACAGGTCGCGCACACAGAGGGCAACGACAAGGAGACCGCGCGACAGGGCGCAAGCCGGAGAAGCAAGCCGCGCGGACAGAGAGAAGCACAGAATCAGGAGGAAAGGATCGATCCCTCTGATACCATGTGAGAAGCGAACTAAAACAAGCCAGAAATGGTATAACTGAAATTTTATTATCCGAAAAAGGTCTGTATTACAAAGGTATGGCCTCCCTTATATAGAATGGAGGAGAGAAGAGAGAATACAAATAAGAGATGTGGGACTAAAACTATACAAAAGAATCTGGGCGGCTAGAACAACAGACCGGAACAAGCCGCGCGGTTAGACAGAAGGGCTAACCGCTCGGCACTGCCTGATAGAGAGACGAGCCGCCAGGGGAGACCGGTTAGACCGCACGGTCTCCTAGTCGCCAGTAACAGACCGCTTGACCGCTTGCGCCTCAGACCTCAACACAGCAACCAACCCGCTGAAGGCAAACCGCCAAACCGCCAGACCGCCAGACCGCCCGTCAATAACCCGCCAAGCCAGACCGACAGACCGCCCGGTCTCAACTCCAACAAAAAGTCCCATACCAATTTATATAATAGGATTCAAGGGTTATATGAAATGATTATTTTATGTCATGCAAGTATGCTATGATGTGAACATGAAAGTGCAACACACACACTCGGCTCTGTGCACACAGACCTTTAGTTCCCCCTTTTGGAGCCTAACCTCCGAGGATACCTCCGTAGTGGCAAACATAAGCACTGGGTTGGGCCTCGCCCACCTCTAAATAGGTATCAGCACTACTAGTCAGACTTATCGTACGCCTCAACTCTGGTTCACTAAGAGGAGCTCCTGCGTACTCTTACTGGTTGGCACACCGGACTTCTTTGGCTAAGTGTTATACCACACCTGCCGAGTCAACGCATTGGTGTCAGTGCGACGACTCTCCAATACCGAAGACCCACTACCTTATATCTTATGCACATGCAACCTTAATATACTTTCCCACCGAGCCAAAGCTCCCCAGACTATCCCGTCCATCACAAATATCTATCGAGCAATCGGCTCGCCGGGCTAACTTGCCCATCACTAAAACCACCGATCCTACCGCTCGTGAGACCCAACCTAACTCCCACAACACTGGGGAGTGTGAGTGTAAGTGCAGTCCTAGTTATACTAGTTACTCATAAACATTGATTATTCTTACAGTTTAGGTTAGCTCAGGACTGCCGAAGGTATTCCCAGTGAAGGGCTCTCACAGGGCACTAGGAACTATGTTGGTATCTGAAGCCCATAAATCCCTTTTGCAAGGCACTTACTATTATTGGTTATTACCCAATTCCCGATCCCTTTTAATATTATACTGGATATAACCCTACTATGTTTTTACTCTCTCTCTCTCCACAAGAATGACGATCTTTCATCGATCCCGAGCACCTCTTAACACTAGTCAACCCAACACTCTCCTCATCATGATTCATAATGAAGCTCTCTTTTTGTTTTATTTCTCACTTTACTAAGATTAGTAAACCAATAATCCCATCTACCTATGTCCATATCACATGTTATCACAATTTCCACAGTTTTACTTAATGTAGACCAACCAAAGCTATAGGATGTACATGATAGGAGGTACTCCAAATTCAAAATTCCCTAAGATAATTATTGTGGGTCTATCATGACACATTTAGCCTAAATCCAGAAACTTGTAAATAATTAATTTTGCATTTGTTAAATTTTCCCGAAAGTTAGGCCATAGGTAATTTTGAACATGAAGTACTAGATTTCCTTAAGTTATGGCCACCCAAAAAATTTTGAACAGTGCATGATAGCAAAATATCAGTGAATTCCAAATTTCACATACTTTTATAAATGTAATAACCAATAAATAATTAATTCAATATAATTCAAATAATTAGAGTTAATGAAGGGAGTACCATAAATCATAGTAAAAAAATTATATAAAATTTACTAGAGCCTTATAATGATCATAAAACATAATTGACAAAGTTTTATGCAATTCCAAGGTCAGTAGGCTATATAGAAAAATACTTCAAATAAATCCATTAAAGTGCACTTTGTGAAGAAATATTCTTATAGACCCATCCAAATGACATGTGATAGTTTTTTAGACTTTATTATGCCCTAAAAGATTCTCTGTCAAATTAACACAATTTTCCAGCAAGAAATAATATTTATTATCTATTTATAAAAATATGGTGCACTAGTTCACTTGACACATGAAGTACTAAGTCAAAATGCCCAAATGATTCACATAATTTTTTAGTGCCTCTAAATGATATTTAATGATCCTTTCCCGAGTTTTATATCATTATAAGTTAAGGTAACCATGGTTACTTCAAAATCATCACATGAGGCAAGATGAAGGTTATAACTACAAGTATAGGCTACTCTTTTCAAAACATCCTATAATAAATATCAGAGGTCAATAACACTATAAAATTACCTCTACCAAAATCCCATGAAGATCAAAGATCATATGACCCTCCAATATTTTCATAAAATGTCTAGGCCTAAACTATCCCTAATTGTTTTAAGTTGTATGCTTAAGTCAAAGTATCACAAAATTCCTTCCTAGGGCATCTCACCACCATAAGACCACAAGAACTAAACACCAAGTCCATACAAGGACATATCACCCCATGTCCTTCACAAACCCCCAAAGTTCAACCTTAGGGCTTGAACAAGGGTCCAAAGGCAAATCCACCCTAGCACACACCAAAATCCATGTGAGGGTGTTTAATATCATAACAAATCAGTGGCCCAAGTTTCAACCTCTGTTGAGGTGATTTGGTCACTCAATACCACAATGGACATTTTAACCTATTTAACCCTTTTTGTCCTAGGCTAGGGTGTAACACCCCCTATTTTTTCTGAATTTATTTAATTCTCCTTTGGTGTTACGCGGACGCATTTGTTTTCCGGCTCGTGCCGTTGTAGAGTACCTCGTTAGGTGTTCTTAGAAGTTATAGCATGTTGTATGGTTTCCCCAGAGCTAGCCGGCGTCTGTTTTGGAGGCCCGGCTGAGCCTCTTAGGGAATCCTTGTGCTTTGGCTTCGGGCGAGGTTAGCTCGAGTGTGTGATCGTCTGAGGTTGTGTCCGACTTCGCCGATATTTTCGTAACCCGAGTGTTTAGCTACGAGGTGGATTCGGTCGGAATTCGAGAGCGTTATGTTTCGCGTCGTTTCGACGGTCGCTAGATAGCGGATCGTCAATTTTAATTATAAATGTATGTTTCTGTTTCCTCATTTTGGTCAGGGTAGTGGTTTAGCGTGTCGGTGCGTAAATGCGCACGCGCTCGTGCGTGCGAAGGCCTTTTAATAGAGTTCGGTGTTGCGTGTCTAGTTATGCGTTAACTTATGCATGAGTTAGTGCGAATGTGTATTAGGGTGGGTGTATTAATATTTTTATAAGTATAATACATTATATTATACTTTATATTATAAGTATAATACATTATATTATATAATAGGTTAGATTATAATACATTATAATAGGTTAGATTATTATAATACATTATAATACATTATAATAGGTCAGATTATTATAGTACATTATAATAGTTAGGGCTGCCTTTCCCCCATCATTCAGCCGCCCAGCTTAAAAAAAAAAGAGGCCGAACTGCTCCTGTTCGCGGAAGAGAAGAGACAGACGCCGACCGCTGCTCGACCGCCGATCCCCCCGCCCAGATCCGCTTGAAATCCATGTTCGAGGCCGGATCCGTGCTCCTCTAGCCGCGTTCTTCATTCCGAGGTATCCTCGTGTGTTTTCACCCATGTTTTTTTGTCCGATCAGTAGGTTAGGTCTTCCTGTTTTTTGGGGTTTTGATGGTGTTGTTCTTCCCAATTTGTATGTCCAGGATTTTTATGTGTTCCTTGCGATTTCCGGCCGATCGGAAGGAGGTGCTGCCGAAATTTTTGTGGCCGGCGGGTTGAGAAGAGGGGGGTTATCCGAATCCTCCTAGTACAAGGCAAGTACTCGCTTGCCATAGCAATTCTTTTTTTTCTTCCTCTTCGATAGATCCTTAGTTATATGGATCATTCAATTTGTAGTTGGTTGGACTTGATTGGGTGCCAATTTCACTCATTGGGTATGTGGTTTTAAGGTTCACATTGTTTTTGTTCTTTTGTTTCGCTAGGGATCTTGCCCGATAGGTTATAATCTGAGTGCCCTTGTTTTCAAGTTTTGATCATTCATGAGATAAATAGTGGTTTGCGGGTTTCTTTGGGTGTAAACCATTGTTGTGGTTTTGTTATAATTAGTTTCAAGAGTTTTATTAGAGTTGCTCCATGGTGACACTAAATTAGGATTGGTATCAAAACCACCCAATCCTCTTGTCACTTTCTTTTGTGTGTTAATCCTCTCGTTTGAAATTAGTGTCAAGCCTCCTTCTAATGTTTGGTGTCAAACCACCCAAGTAAATTGGTTATGAGTTGTATAAAGCTAAATGTTTATGGTTTGTAGCAAGTTCACTATTAGGGTTTTGTACCAAGCTAATTTATATAGGTTTAGTTAAAAAATCGAGCTACTTTGTTATATTTAATATCGCGTTATTGGTAATCGTTTAGTATCAAACTACCTATATAAATTTAGTATCGTATCACTTTCAATTTATTTGTGTCAAACTGCTTGCTTGTACAAACTCGGTGTTTAGTCCGCCGGCATATAAGACTCTTAGGTGGGTTGCTCTAGATTGTTTAGGGTTCAGTGTGACTTCTTGGTGGACATGGAACCACCAGCCAGGGTTTTCCCGAGTCACTTAGTACTGGAGTAGGATGTGGTTTTGAGGTGGGACGGGCTGGTACCGCCACCCTGGTTTTACTTCTTGTCTTGTTAAGACATTCTGGGCTATTTGGTTGAGTTGGACTGATGCCACCACCACAGCACCTTGGAGATATTTAGGCCTGATAGACTTGGTTGGACATGTTGCCACCAGCCTAGGCTCTTGTTACTGAATTTGTCCACCTCCAGTACTAGGTGATTCTTTCCGCTCTAGCCCTATATTAGGATGTTATTGTTATTGTGCTAATCCTTCTTGCAGAGATTCTTGGAGCTTGGCTTCATTCGTGCACCTGGTGCACCCCTTTTTACTCACTTTTGATGAGTATTTTTCTTACCTGTTTTCTTACCTCACTTTTCCTGCACTTGTTTACTTCATTTCTACTTGTCCTTACCTGATCTTAATTCATGTTTGAATCTATTGCATCTTTGCTTTTCCTTTTGATAGTTGCTTTGCTGAGGTGTTCTTTTTCTGAATACCTCAGGTACAGGTATTTAGCCGACTGTGCGGCTAGTTTATTCCTGGAGATTTTCTAGCATTTCAGATGCTACTGTGGTTCTCAATTCCTCTTGTTCGGGAGGTAGTTTTCTTTAGACTTGTAGTATAGACATACCTACTCATCAGTGGGTTCGTGTCAGATGTTGACGCCCACTGGTGGTTTCTCTTTTAGATACTTTGCACTTGCTTACACTGTTAGTTTTACTGCTTTCGGATATATTAAACTTGCTCTGGGGATGATTTATGTTAGGATGCTAGTTACTTTTAAACCCTAAAAACACTATTAAGTATATATAGCCCATGATCTGTATGTTTTACAAAACTCATACATTACTTTCAATGCAACGTAAAAAGGTCATTTTATATATATATATATAAATTAAATCTAGGTTCCTGCATAGTATAAGATGTCCCCTGTGGACACTTATGTGATCTCTCTTAGGATGTCAAAAAGCCAATTAAACAAAGTATTTTCCGCTACGTATAAGTATAGTTTGAACTGTGGACTAAATGATCCATAGAGCCGAGTGATACGGCCTTAAAAATATAATCGATTTTCCAATTAATAAACTCATGAATTTTTCATAAAGAGGGTAGTTAGTGATTCGCCTGAGCGTCGGCAGTTATCCCCTGCTCGACGTGGCATCACGACACGCATTTTCTCGTACTCTGATAAACATTTAAATTCGGAGAAAATGAGGGTTGTGACAGTTGGTATCAGAGGGAGGTTGCTTGACAAATTGTCGGGCAACCTTTCCCTATAAGTATTAGTTGTTTAGAGTCATATCATACACACACCGATATGTCATCAGCACGTCTTGGCTGAAGCACGAACACTACACTCATAGCATGACATGAAGTATACGAGGCATATTATGTAGTATGGGATTCATAATATGTGTTTGTATATGGATCCACCATAGGAGGCAACATGTGAGGGTTATGTAGTATGGGATGCATAACCTCACCACATGAATGCGGCTAACACGTTTTCTTTTTCGTTGCATGGAAATGTTATGAAGTATGAGATGCATAACATTTTCATGTGTATGCCGCTCATAACATGCATTAGGGCCTTTTTAGAATGCATAGCACAATCATGCATAGCATAACATTGCATAAGCACAATATGCCAAGCTAAAGATTTGCAGGATGACATATGTACACAAATGGTTTTGAGTCAAAAAGAATATAAATACATGCATTCATGGTCTAGGCACCAGAGTTAGTATGATGGTGGTAAACCATCTTAAGTTAAGCATGATATCATTTCTGTAAAAAAAAATATATAAAACCCCAGAGCAAGTTGGCAGTTAAAGCAAGTACTTATGTAGGTTTATCTATACCTGTTTGTTTTGTCCTAGTAGTTGAACTAGGTTTCGATTATTGTGTTGTTTGCTCGTATAGCATGGCGCCTAAGTGTATAGTGTTGAGGTCGACTCCCAAATCTGAGGGCGAGTCGTCAGGCGCGTAGAGAGAGGCGGCGATTGTAGAACTGCGCCAGTGCATGGAGGCCATGGCGGGTCGGGTAGTGGCAATGCAAGTGCAGTTGCAGGAATTATTGGCTGCAACCTTAGGACGACAGCCTGGTGAGCCAGCCCCCCCCCCCCCCCCCCCCCCCCCCGCTATGGTGGAAAATGAGAGCGAGATCAATAAATTTAATAAGATTGCATCTGGATTGTTTGCTGCTGAAGAGTGCAGAGTAAAAGGCTTCTTGGGTGGCCTCCCAAGTGACATTCAGCAGTACTCTAATACTTACCAATTCGAGACTGATGTAAGGTCAGTGGAAATTGCTCTTAAAGTTGAGACTATGGGCCATGCTAAGGATAGAGACATGATGCTAAGGAAGGACAAAAGGAAGACCGATGAGGGTAAGACCATCCAAGTATCCGATGGTGTTTAAAGGAAAAGGAGTAAGGAAATGTGTAGCTTCTGTGGCCGATCAGGCCACCCCTTTGAAAGATGTTTTAAGCAAATGAAGGCTCAAAAGAAGGACCAAGTTCAGGAGGTCCAGAAGACCCCCAAAGGAGATCTGGTGTGTACCTCGGCAAGAAGAAGGGGCATGAGGTGGCCCATTTTTGGGATAAGGGTATGGTCTGCTTTCAGTGTGGGCAAAAGGGGCATGTTAAGGCAAGGTGCCCGCAATTTCAGCCTGCGTTTCGCCCTGCTCCACCGCAAGTTTTACCTCAGGTGCAGTACTTGGTCAAAGGAAAGGGTAAGCTGATCGCGTCGATCGAGGAAGAAATTCAGTCTTCGACCCAAGTGATTTCAGGTTAGGTTATAACTTGTTTTATCTTCTTCCTGAATTGTCGTTTGTTCGTTTAGTTGTGTACGCAATTTGTATAGGGAAGTTTAAAGTAAAGAACAGTTAGGCGCGTGTTCCTTTAGTTTTGTCGCTACCCACCCGTTCGGGTCTAGGACCTTGGTAGAGTGTCACGGTTTGACCCTCTATCGGATTGGTGACATGTTTTGTGTCAAGTTTTCCTTCTGTTGATTCAGTGGTATCAGGCCAAGTTGTTCAGTTAAGTCCGAATCAATTGGGTGATTGTCTAGTGGCTTTTGATTTAAAAGTGATAGACCGAGAAGTTTTTGATGTGATTTTGGGCATGTATGGGTCGTCTGGGCATGACGCTATTATCCGGTGCAAAAATTAGCGCTTGGACCTCAAGATGGACGACGGTCGACCCAAGGGTGTATATGGTGATCCGTGTTTTGCTTCTCCAGTTATCTTCTGCAGTTTGTGCTTGGAAGCCGTTAGCTTCAGGATGTTTGTTTGTTTGGGTTCAGTTTTTAGAAACCGGTGTTCGTTGTCGCGCTTAGAGGAGATTCCCTTGGTGCGCGAGTGTTCGGATGTCGTCCTAGTTAATTTTCCTCCTGTGTGGGGCGTAGCGTTCGTCCTAAATCGGGACCTTTTATGATTGTGTTTTTTAGGTGACGTTTTTGGTTATTCTCTTAATGTCGTAAAACATGCCCATCCTTGTCCTTAGTGTTGCCTGCCTTGATGAGCCTCAAGATGTGTGCTAGTTTGTGCAGGTTTGCGTTTTTGGTTTTGTCGTATGGTTTCGCAAGTGTACTCTCAGCCTTTATGGATTTGATGAACCGCGTGTACAAGGACTTCCTGGATAAGTTCATGGTCGCGTTCATCGTCGATGTTTTGATTTATTCCCGCGATGATGTGGAGGGTGACCGGCATCCGCATTTTGGTTTATCTGCTTTGAAGGACCATAAACTATTCGCCAAATTTAGTAAGTGCAAGTTTTGGTTACCTCGGGTTTCTTTCTGGGTCATGTGGTTAGGAAGGACAGAATTTATGTCAACCCAGAATAGATTGTTGCTATTATAAGATGAGATTTCAGCCGATCCAGAGAAAAATAGCTGTGGTTATGGAATGGGCTAGGATTTCAATCGAAGCATGAGAATGCAGTTTTGTTTGGAGCAATAAGCGCGAGAAAGCTTTTCAAGAATTAAAGATTTGAGTATGCACTGCTCTTACAGGTTGAAGTATGTCTTCACTCAGAAAGTATTAGCGGGAATGGTTAGGGTGTGTTGTTTACTTTCAGGTCAAGATTTGATACTATCCGAGCAAGCTAACGTAGTAGCCGGCGCCCTAAGTAGAAAGACCTCGAACCTTTCAGATCTCGCCGCTAAATTTGTTGATAAAAGAATTTCTTTTAATGGGCATTTCAGTGAGAAGTTGTGTCACGCCAAGTAGTTGGTGGGGATCTAGCCTTCATGGACTTCTTTTACAAGGCTTCATCAAAAGGACGATCCTGATTTACTGCACCTTTGTAATAAAATGGATAAGGGGAATTTACCGCTACGAAAAAAATTTGTATCCCCAATATCGAAAGTATACGAGTTGAATTGTGTAGTGAGGCGCATGGTGTCAGTGTTGCCTACCACCCATGTCCTAACTAAGATGTATTAGGACTTGAATCAGATTGCTTTGTGTTTGTTTCTGAGTGTTCCACCTGCTAGCATGTTAAGGCCGATCATGGAAAGCCTGGTGGCAAGTTGACTCCATTAGAAATCCCGACTTGAAAGTGGGAGAGCATCTCGATGGATTTTATTTCAGGCTTGCCGAGATCTCCGAGAGAATTTGATTCAGTCTTGGCTATGGTTGTCAGATTAGCGAAGTGTGTTCACTTCGTACCTTAATGAGATGGATTACCCCTTGAAGAAGTTTGTTGAGCTGTATCTGAATAAAGTCATCCGGTTGCTTGGAGTTCCTATAAGCAACATATCAGACCGAGACTCCAGGTTTACGTCTCGTTTCTGAAAGAGTTTGCAAGAAGGTTTGAGTACCGATTTGAGACGTTCTACCTCTTATCATCCGCAGAAAAATGGTCAGGCGGAGCGAGTTAACCCGATCGTGGAGGATACAATCAGATGTTGTATTTTTGACCACGGAGGAGCGTAGGATGAGCGTTTGAGGCTGATAGAATATGCGTGCTATAACAGTATCAAGAAAGCCTACAAATGGCTCCTTTTGAGCTCTATATGGGAGGCGCTGCAGGAATCCCCTATTTTGGACTGAAGTTGGTGAGAGGTCATTGATGGGCCCGGATGTCCTTGAAGAAATGGATGTTATCGTGAGGCTTATTCGAGAGAAGCTCCAGATAGCCCAGGAGCGATATGAGAAGAACGCCAACCGGCGTAGATCTGAATTGGTATTTGCTGTGGGAGACTGGGTATTTATTAAAGTTTCCCCGATAATTGAAATAAAGAGGTTTGGTAAGAATCGGAAGTTTGACCCAAGGTATGTGGGGCCATTTATAATCGTTGAGCGAATTGGTGTGATAACTTATAGGCTGGATTTGCCCGCGAACAATCCTGGCGTGCGCAGTGTTTTTCACGTCAGTCAACTACGGAAGTGTGTGCTAAACGATAGGCAAGTTTTGGATTTTGTGTCTTAGTTAGAGCCGAATCTTTCTTATGTTGAGACGCCTGTCCGCGTTTTCGGATACTCAAGATCAGGAGTTGCGGAGAAAGTCAATCATGGTGGTCAAAGTTTTACGGAGGAATCAGGGCGTGGAAGCGCGACTTGGGAATTAGAGTCGGCTATGAGGGAGGCTCACCCTCATTTGTTTCCCTGATTGTGCTCGGTATGTTTGTTATTCTTTTTACTAACTCTTGGTTAGTTCTGTTCTTTTCCTTCTATGATAAAACTTTGTGCGTAAAGTTTCGGGGCAAAACTTTCTTTTAGGGGGAGTGACTGTAACGCCCCATATTTTTTCTGTATTTATTTTATTCTCCTTTGGCGTTACGCGGACGCATTTTTTTTTCGGCTCGTGTCGTTGTAGAGTACCTCGTTAGGTGTTCTTAGAAGTTATAGCCTATTGTATGGTTTCCCCAGCTAGCCGGCGTCTGTTTTGGAGGCCCGGCTGAGCCTCTTAGGGAATCCTTGTGCTTTGGCTTCGAGCGAGGTTAGCTTGAGTGTGTGATCGTTGGAGGTGGTGTCCGAATTCGCCGATATTTTCGTAACCCGAGTGTTTAGCTACGAGGTGGATTCGGTCGGAATTCGAGAGCGTTATGTTTCGCGTCGTTTCGACGGTCGCTAGATAGCGGATCGTCAATTTTAATTATAAATGTATGTTTCTGTTTCCTCATTTTGGTCGGGGTAGTGGTTTAGCGTGTCGGTGCGTAAATGCGCACGCGCTCGTGCGTGCGAAGGCCTTTTAATAGAGTTCGGGTGCGTGTCTAGTTATGCGTTAACTTATGCATGAGTTAGTGCGAATGTGTATTAGGGTGGGTGTATTAAAATTTTTATAAGTATAATACATTATATTATACTTTATATTATAAGTATAATACATTATATTATATAATAGGTTAGATTATAATACATTATAATCGGTTAGATTATTATAATACATTATAATACATTATAATAGGTCAGATTATTATAGTAAATTATAATAGTTAGGGCTGCCTTTCCCCCACCATTCAGCCGCCCAGCTTAAAAAAAAAAGAGGTCGAACTGCTCCTGTTCGCAGAAGAGAAGAGACGGACGTCGACCGCTGCTCCGACCGCCGATCCCCCCGCCCAGATCCGCTTGAAATCCATGTTCGAGGCCGGATCCGTGCTCCTCTAGCCGCGTTCTTCATTTCGAGGTAAACCTCGTGTGTTTTCACCCATGTGTTTTTGTCCGATCAGTAGGTTATGTCTTCCCGTTTTTTTGGGTTTTGATGGTGTTGTTCTTCCCGATTTGTATGTCCAGGATTTTTATGTGTTCCTTGCGATTTCCGGCCGATCGGAAGGAGGTGCTACCGAAATTTTTATGGCCGGCGGGTTGAGAAGAGGGGGGTTATCTGAATCCTCCTAGTGCAAGGCAAGTACTAACTTGCCATAGCAATTCTTTTTTTTCTTCCTCTTCGATAGATCCTTAGTTGTATGGATCGTTCAATTTGTAGTTGGTTGGACTTGATTGGGTGACGATTTCACTCATTGGGTATGTGGTTTTAAGGTTCACATTGTTTTTGTTCTTTTTTTTTCGCTAGGGATCTTGCCCGATAGGTTATAATCCGAGTGCCCTTGTTTTCAAGTTTTGATCATTCATGAGATAAATAGTGGTTTGCGGGTTTCTTTGGGTGTAAACCATTGTTGTTGTTTTGTTACAATTAGTTTCAAGAGTTTTATTAGAGTTGCTCCATGGTGACTCTAAATTAGGATTGGTATCAAAACCACCCAATCCTCTTATCACTTTCTTTTGTGTGTTAATCCTCTCGTTTGAAATTAGTGTCAAGCCTCCTTCTAATGTTTGGTGTCAAACCACCCAAGTAAATTGGTTATGAGTTGTATAAAGCTAAATGTTTATGGTTTGTAGCAAGTTCACTATTAGGGTTTTGTACCAAGCTAATTTATATAGGTTTAGTTGAAAAATCGAGCTACTTTGTTATATTTAATATCGCGTTATTGGTAATCGTTTAGTATCAAACTACCTATATAAATTTAGTATCGTATCACTTTCAATTTATTTGTGTCAAACTGCTTGCTTGGACAAACTCGGTGTTTAGTCCGTCGGCATATAAGACTCTTAGGTGGGTTGCTATAGATTGTTTAGGGTTCAGTGTAACTTCTTGGTGGTACATGGAACCACCAGCCAGGGTTTTCCCGAGTCACTTAGTACTGGAGTAGGATGTGGTTTTGAGGTGGGTCGGGCCGGTACCGCCATCCTGGTTTTACTTCTTGTCTTGTTAAGACATTCTGGGCTGTTTGGTTGAGTTGGACTGATGCCACCACCACAGCACCTTGGAGATATTTAGGCCTGATAGACTTGGTTGGACATGTTGCCACCAGCCTAGGCTCTTGTTACTGAATTTGTCCACCTCTAGTACTAGGTGATTCTTTCCGCTCTAGCCCTATGTTAGGATGTTATTGTTATTGTGCTAATCCTTCTTGCAGAGATTCTTGGAGCTTGGCTTCATTCGTGCACCTGGTGCACCTCTTTTTACTCACTTTTGATGAGTATTTTTCTTACCTATTTTTCTTACCTCACTTTTCCTGCACTTGTTTACTTCATTTCTACTTGTCCTTACCTGATCTTAATTCCTGTTTGAATCTATTGCATCTTTGGTTTTCCTTTAGATAGTTGCTTTGCTGAGGTGTTCTTTTTCTGAATACCTCAGGTACAGGTATTTAGCCGACTGTGCGGCTAGTTTGTTCCTCGAGATTTTCTAGCATTTCAGCTGCTACTGTGGTTCTCAATTCCTCTTGTTCGGGAGGTAGTTTTCTTTAGACTTGTAGTATAGACATACCTACTCATCAGTGGGTTCGTGTTAGATGTTGACGCCCACTGGTTGTTTCTCTTTTAGATACTTTGCACTTGATTACACTGTTAGTTTTACTGCTTTCGGATATATTAAACTTGCTCTTGGGATGATTTATGTTAGAATGCTAGTTACTTTTAAACCCTAAAAACATTATTAAGTATATATAGCTCATGATCTGCATGTTTTACAAAACTCATACATTACTTTCAATGCAACGTAAAAAGGTCATTATATATATATATATATATATATATATATATATATATATATATATATATATATATATATTAAATCTAGGTTCTTGCATAGTATAAGATGTCCCCTGGGGACACTTATGCGATCTCTCTTAGGATGTCAAAAAGCCAATTAAACAAAGTATTTTCCGCTACGTATAAGTATAGTTTGAACTGTGGACTAAATGATCCACAGAGCCGAGGGATACGGCCTTAAAAATATAATCAATTTTCCAATTAATAAACTCATGAATTTTTCATAAAGAGGGTAGTTAGTGATTCGCCTGAGCGTCGGCAGTTATCCCCTGCTCGACGCGGCATCACGACACGCGTTTTCTCGTACTCTGATAAACATTTAAATTCGGAGAAAATGCGGGTTGTGACATAGGGTTTACCAAATTCCAAACCAAATCATCTCCAAATTGGATTAAATTTTATACAGAGTCCTATTTTGACCCAAAGGACCTCCGACCAAAATTTGGGAGGGTTTGGAGGTCATTAGTCCCTTTAATTAAACTATACAAGATTTATTAAATTATTATAAAAAACTATAAGAATATGTTTTCAAAAATTCCAACTTTTGGATATGTTATATATCTACACATGAATGACTCATGCGCCAAATTTCAAGTCATTTGGAGTTCAAGATTGATGGGGGCATCCTAAACAATCTCTGATCAAGCCTAGGTATAGACCTCACCAAAATGAGTGTTGTGGTCTGCCTTGAACTCCAAATTGGTTCAAACCAATTTTAGCATAAACTATACTCTTAGGGCTACAACTTTCAGGTAAACCATTTTTACTGTAGGGGGCCCTAAGTATTTTTAAAAATTAATTCAAAATAGCCCAATAACTGTGACAGAAAATGAAATAAAATGAATACTATATAGTCACTTGCACGAATCTTAAAGCATGATCGTGGGGCTTTAGCATTTTCTTCTTCCTCCAGCCAAAGGTTATGATTTCACCAACCTGGAGCATATTCCAAGACCATTTGACGGCCACCCGGCCACCTCCCTGGCCGGCCAGCAGCACCACCACCTCCGTTGAGGTGGGGACTATCGCCGGGCGATGACACGGCCGCTGGAGGAGAGTTTCCCGGCGAACCCGATAGGTAGAAAAACTTGGAAAATTCTAAAATTTTCCTCTCCAAATCAGGCTCAATTGAACCCGATTTCTCTCCTAAGTGATATAAGATTCTAGCCAACGAAGAGAGGAGTTGAGGAGGACTTTGGTGGAGGGTTGGAGTCGGGCCGATCGTCATGCCACAAATTCTGGCGATCGAGCTTTCAGTGCTTTGCACTAGCCAGTGGCAGCTATCAAAAACATACTTATTTGACTGTTTGAAGTTGTCGACCATAATCTGTTCCAGCCCTGCCATCTTAGCTTTATATGCATTCTCCCACTTTTTGGCTTCGAGGGCAATGGAGTTTGCATAAGAATGTAGGGACTTATCTATATGATTTGTAGTCTTAGTGAACTTAGTTATAAGAGAAGTCTGATTTACGTTGAGAGTTACCATGCTGGCATCGAATAGCTTGATGTTGTCGGCTACCACATGTGCATTTTGATTCACCACCGCTAGATCAGCTGTGTTCTTCTGGAGTCCTTGCATTAGAAGATTTACTGCAGTCCCAGCCTATGCATACTTGGCATAAAACTTCTGTTCCATAAGTTCCAGTTTATGATTTATTTCCACAACATTCTTAAGCATTAGCTCCTCGAATTGTTTAATTTGTGTTAGCACTTTGGTGTGTGATTGTTCAAAAGAAGTTCTCAATTCATCCATTATACCTTGAATGATGTTCACGGTGTGATTAGTCAGGTTAGGTCTTAGTGGATAACCCTGAGGCATGCCTTGGTCTTGCTCTTCTGCAGATTCACTGGGAGAGCTTGACACGTGCACAGTCTCCAATGGGGGAATAGGGGTAGCCTCTGTAGATTTCTCAGGAATGCTTATCATCCTTTGATGAGAGGACTCCCCCTCCATTATTTCACCAGATTTCTTAGGAACTTCCACTGGAGCCCGGTCCTCAGAGAGGACTTCAATATCACCCCGTAGCTCAACCATCTCCACCATCTCCCTCATGGTGGTTTCATTTTCAACTACTTCATCATTCACCTCATCAGCAGCCTCATCTTCCATATCATTATCGTCAACCGCAGCATTATCCATGTCCTCCTCGTCTTCCTCCTCTTCAACCTGATCAGTGGCAAGGGTATTAACGTCATCTTTTGCAATCATAGAGATGTCAGTAACTACCTCAACATGATCCGGAACTGAGATATCTTTCCTCAGTGTATCAGTAGAAGCGGGTAGCGACTCCCCCTCAGTTCCTGCATACAGCAAGTCAGGAACGTCACTGGGTTCATCATGGGATTCAGCCACACCTGCTTGACCAATCCTTCTTTCCCATCTGTCAAATACACTGGAGTCTATTTTCTTCAAGTAATGGAGAGGAACTCCCTTACTCATGTAAAACCTATCTCCATCTAGCTGATTGAGGTACAAGCTTATTATCCTTCCAAAATTGGGGGTCCGTAGCATATCTTTAATCTTCTCAAATAGCATAGCTCCCCAGTTGTATCGTTTTCGACATACTATGACCACCAAGATCTTGAACATATCACCAGAGAAATGATCATGGGAGCCTGGTTTACAGATCAGGACTTTCCCAATGATATGAGATAGAAGCTTCCCTTCCTCATTCATTTCCTTGCGCTTGATAGACCTTGTTCCTCGAGCAAGTCCACAGAACAGGAGAGTCCTTGCTCGATCATCTTCCTCCAGATAGTCCTCTTGTTCATAACTGGTGAGCTGCAAATATCGTGAAAGTTTTCCTGCAGTCATCTTGATCCGTAGACCGGCAATCTTACTCTTAATCACTGTATCTTCATGCTGTAGCTTTGCCGTTGCAAAGAATTCAAGCACTTCTTTGTCCAGAATCTTGCACGGATGCTCCAGGATGAAAGAAAGTCCGGCTTCTTCAAGCATTAGAATAATATTTCTGAACTCATCGAAGGCATGAGAGAAGCCCGTCCTAACCAGTTCACTCCCGGTGAGGAGTCCTACTGTGGTTCTAGGAGCCATTGCAAACCTAAACAGGAAATGTTCAAGTGACTAAACCCTATCAGAAATTCTAGTTTAGGAGCTACACTAGACAAGATACTTCAAGGATGAAGGGACGTTACACTAGCGCCGAGCAGAGAGAGTGGTTTGCGGCGGGACGTTGGCGACTGGAATGAGCGTCGTCGGGAAAGGGAAACCAGACTGGGAGACGACGGAAGCACGGCACGATCCTTGCGTCCTGAGGATGTTGTCGATGGGAGCACGGAGGAGTGACGGAGAGCACCAGGTGACTGGGCAAGGGAGCAGCTTCCGCACGACCAACGGATTCAGTGAGATTTATTGGGGAGTCGGCGGGACACTCGCGAGATTTGGAATGTGAAGAGTCAAAAGGGGTTTTTATGCTATTTATATCCACCGACGGTTAGCCGTTATTTCACTGTACGGGGTAGTTTATGCTGTTCAGTGTGATTTAGAATCTTAGCCCCCTTTTTCATTTCTTGGTCACAAAACCTAGGTCGAGTTTAATGGTATATTAACCCTAGAAATAATTGCTGAGTAATTCTAGGTGATTCAAAAGTGTAGAGTTTTTGTTATAGCCCCTTGTACACACTCCTTGAATTTCAACTGGACTGATTGACACCTATTGAAATACATCATCAATTATATATGTAAATACAAGGAATTCTTCTGATTTTAACTAAGGATAATTTAACTGTTGCGTCCTTTCACCAGGTGTGTGAACATATATGTGCATATATATATATAAACATTTACTTTTAGAGGAGGAATCGACATATTCGTGTGGATATATTTATATATAAGCATCTATATATATTGCGACTCAAGTATTGAAACTGAACGAGTGTACCTGGGATCATTAAATTGATCATTCAGATCTTCTATTTTAGGTACACCAGGTGTCCAATTGGAGTAGGCCATTGTAGTTAGCACTAACTCTTATCCCATATACTTGTTCCATGTCATTCTTGGAACATCTCATGTCTAGTTCTCATCATATTTACGGGAACCTAGACTATCCTGCAACAAAAAACAATTTACCGTACCTTAGGAACCCAATATGTATTGGGTCCTAGGTTCTTGTCAGCATAAAATATCGAATGGCTTCCTATAGGAATCCTGTCAGGAAGGCTAACTCTTCCCAGAGGAAGTGGACATACCCTTGCCCTTGGCACAAAGGAATTGTGCCAATAATATATGGCAAAGTGACCCACCTTGCCACAGCACCAACAATCATTAATGTTGTATCGTCATTTCTGACCTGATCTACTGACTGAGGTAGTCATGATCTTAGGTCTAAACGAGACAGAGCAGGTTCTTCTCACAAATTTGCCCTTTCCACCGAGACACGAGGGAGGGTGGATAGAGAGCATGTGGTGAGTGTCCTGAGGCCTGGGAGGTGGTGCCTTCCATTCAGTCAGCACACATTCGGGGCCCCATGGGTACTTACTACATGTTTCCCAACCCCCATTTCCTGTGTCCTAGGGTGGTTAGAGAAGCAGTGAGAGCTGGTTCCTGCCGATTCATGATGAATTGGGGCTGATGCTGAGAATACATAGGGTTCAGGATGAGCCTTGGGTATTATCTCATGGGTAGCTATAATAGCTCTTGCACTGTGGGTATCTCCACATGAGGGCCTATTACTCTTATAGTGACCATAGTTATTCTGATGGTCATACCTGAAAGCATAGTATGTGCCCTTCCTACTCGGTGTGGGGGGTCTGATCACAGTTTCCCCATTTCTCCACGAATTAATGATTCAGGAGATCCACCCATGTTCTCCTTTTCTCTTGATAGCATCTATCTTGGAAAAGTTAGATAATATTCTCTTCTCGGTCTCTAAACGACTCTCTAGATCTGAGATCTTTGAGTCCTTTTCCTTGATGGATTCCAATTTGAGATTCAACAAGGTCCTCAGCTGAGCAATCTCCTTAGCTTGTTCCACAACAAGTAAGTTGCTCTTCTGAAGGGCACTCTCAAGGGAATCAAGATTTTCAACCCTTTGATTGATGCTATCCATTTCCCTTACATCACTAGTTGGACAACACTTTGAACTGTTCCTGTCTTAAGGAAATTCAAGGGGAGAGGAGCATGATAAAGAAGTTACCTGATCCTGACTTTGATGTTAAGGGTCAGCGTTAAGATCGGCAGAAACTATTGTGTCAGCTTCATAAGAACTGCTTTCCTCAACCTCTTGTTCAGTCTCAGACATGGACATAGGAGCCCTGATACTGAGAGATTGGTCTTGACCTTCATCTTCAGAAATGAGGACCCCACATAGGCTTCATCCTCATGCTGGCATCAAGTCCCTGATGTCTTCGATCCCACCATTAGATCTGAGATAGTTTGCCACATAGACTTTGCAGTCTTACACTTGTCTAGTCTTGAACGAGACGATTCAGACCAGCCGCTAGTGATGATCTGAAGAATTAGCTTGTCCAAGTTGAAGAGTGAGAGCTCAGTCTCAGACATCTCTTTGAAACTCTTAGGGATTTGGAGATCTTTTCCTGAGCTAGAAGCCTTCATGGGAATGAAGGGACCCTCTTCCAAAATGAGTGATGCGCGAGGGTAAATGGCCTCCAGATTTAACATAACTCCCATCTTCTAGATGGGATAATACTCCGTTGTGCAAGCAGGGAGTCTCAGAGGAAAGACATACGAGTACAACTCCATGCTTGAGTCTTGTCTTCTTCTTGACACTAGAACGGGGATCTTACTCAAGGTGTAAACCTTATTGACGAGTAACCTCCCTCTGATACCACTTGCAAGTTATCTAGTGTCAACTAGCTTCACCTATGGGGGGGATAGGTGATTTGCAGTCTTTTGCGGAATTAAAAATTAACCTACACAAATAAAAAACACAGCACAGAAAAGCACACCAGAAATTATAGAGGTTCCCCGATTTGGGTACGTCCACACTCCCCCTTCGACCTATCTCCCAACAAGGGACGACTCAGTCACTTCACCAACAGGATTGAAATCTAATCCTCTCACTATGGAAGAAACCCTTCCACCCGAAGGAGTCACTACTCCTTCACCACGGGTTGCACCCAACCCTTACAACGAGGAAACAAAGTTCCTTTACAACAAAGTTAAAATAGAATGTATAAGAAATACAAACTACGTTTGGAGAACCCGATGTCCCTCTTCGTTCAATGAAGCTTTCTTGATGAAGACGAAGAGTCCACGATCGGAGCACTCTCTTAGATAGGATCTTCCCAAGATCGGCAACGACAAGTGAATGCGGAGGCAATGCTCTGTAGATCCAAACTTCTTGACGAAGCAAGCAAGGTCTACCAACGATCTCAATCGGATCAGTCATCTCAATCGTTTCGGAACGAAGAGCTATCCTCGTTCAACAAATAGAGAGACAAGAGATCTCGAGAGAGAAGCGTGAAACACTAGGCTTGCCTCAGTCCTGTCGCCTTACGATCAAAGAGGATCTAAGATCTACGGCGGCGACAACTTGCAAGCGGCGACGACGAGCGGTGGAGTTCCGCGATCGGCTAGGTCATGCCCGACGGCTTGTTCTTTTTCTCGTGAAGCTCTCTTTTTCAAGTTCGAAACAAGCGAGTATATATACTGTAGAACAACCCTAAGTGACCGTTGTCGGCCCCACAAGAAGAAACCCTAAGCCTGGTCCAAACAGCGCCCAACATTATGGTTCAGTCCAGCGAGCAGAGAAAATTTGCCTAAGGCAAATTCGGTGGGAATCATTGGTGATTCCCGTGGAAGTCGGCGGGAATCACTCATGATTCCCGTCGAATTTTCCTTGGATGGATTTTAGCTGAAAAGCTTGCCATCCGGAGTGAGTCGGCGAGAATCAAAACAATTCTCGACGAATCGGCGAGAATGCAGAGTCATTCTCGACGATTTAGCGAGAATCACTTATTGATTCTCGACGATTCGGCGAGAATCACTTATTGATTCTCAATGATTCTGACTTAGAAGAATTCTTGAAGGCGTTGAGTCAGCAAGATTCAGTCGGCGGGAATCACTGAGTAATTCTCGACGATTCGACGAGAATCACTGGTGATTCCCGTCGAATCGGCGAGAATCACTTAGTGATTCCCATTGAATTTTCCTTAGAAGAATTTTCTTCTTTCTTCCCGTGACTTGGTCTTTGACCCATCCTTTCTCCTTTTCCGCTCTTGATCTATCTCAACCCTGTACTTGAAAATAAGTACACTCCAATAGAGAGAGCTCACACGAGTCAACACACTGATCTGCTCAACGAGGGATTACATTGCGCAGACCCGTGTATATTGACCCACTGCACCCTGACAATGGTGTGTACTTAGCGTGGAATAACTGCAAGCACAACTTGAAGAGATATCATCAAATACATTGTGAATTCATCTTAGCTTGACAGGAGGCTTCGTCAAATCCAGGTAATTGTGGATACAATACCCAACAGTTCTTGGTGACCCATTTGCCTCCATGAAGGTCTATGAAGACTTTGGTAGGGTTGGTTTGGCACCTTATAGGCCACTTCACCCTTAGTTTGTGCACTTTGACCTTTTTAGGGCTAGTGTTGACTTGGGTCAACCTAGCCCCTTTGGTTGACCCCAATGTGTCCTTGGTGACCCATTGGCCTTCCTTAATCCTTGGTAAGGTCTAGGTTGGTCCCTTTGGATAAGGGGATGTCAGGTGTCCATGTATAAGCTTAGTTAGACCTTATTAGGGTTTGAGTTGACTTTGGTCAACCTGATCTTTTTAGGTGACCCTAGTGGGCTCCGATGGCTCTAATGGACCTTCTAATAGGTTAGTTATTTTGTGGTGGGGTCATGGAGTCATAGTGAAGCCCTTTGATCATCCCTATGCTAGTAATTGGAATCCTACTATTTGTGGTTCACACACTAATTCCTAAGTTCACCCCAACCTTTTGGTACTTCCCAGGGTTTTAGCATGACCCAGTCAGGACAAAACCATCCTAGGGGTCTAGAAGTATGAGGGATGTTACTCATACTACAACGGCTATCCCCCTTCTTGACCATCACCACATTGGAGACCCAGCCTGGATACTGGATCTCCGATACAAACCCCGCCTTCAGGAGCTTTTCCACCTCCTCTTTGATGGGCTCAGATAGACCTTCAGCAGTGGACCTCATCTTCTACCGCATGGGGCGGGCATCGGTGTCAAGGTTGAGATAGTGATAAACCACATTTGCATCAATCCCGGCATGTCCAAAGCGCTCCACGTGAAGATGTCTACATTATTTTAGATACACTCTAGCATCTTCCCGTGGTCTTCAGGGCTCAGCCCCGCACTGATCCGCACCTTCTACAGCATTCCTCCCTAAGTGAGAACTTCCATCTCCACAAATTCCTCCACTGCCTCCAGCCAGGACTAATCTTCCCACTCACCAGCAGCCGCCTCACATAGGGCAAGAACGCCATCCTCAACTTACTCAATGACCATCACCTCAGCCTGCTCCTCCAACACTCCCTCTGAGCCCCACCCCGCCCCCCACACACACAAGGGCGCAAGCCTCTTCCTCCTCCACCTCCACTTCCATCTCCTCAGCTTCTCCTATGGCCTCCGGGCTAGATATCTCCTCCATCCTTCTCTCCATCTCCTCGGATCATCCTTACCAGGAGATGGGGCTGACCGTAGTCATGCAACACTCCCTTGTCACCTTGGGGTCTCCCCAAACCAAGACCAGGATGCCCTCGACGTTAAAATTGAGTCATTGGTGGAATTAGGAGGGCACGCAACGGAAGGCGCTGATGAGGGGCAATCCGAATATGGTGTTATAGCTGCTAGAAGCATCCACGATGACGAACCTACTGTTCCTGAACTGGCCCCCCATGGTAACATGGAGCCCCACTCCTCATTCAATCTCATTCCTCTCCCCGGAGAACCCGAACAAGGCCTGTCCGAGGACAACACCCTCCTGGCCTCAACTTTCATCGCGTCAAATGCCTTCTTGAAAACGATGTTTATAGAGCTCGTTCGGGAGACGGTAAAGTTCTCGATGACGGCCTGAATGACCAGTGGATCGCAGAACGGATCCCCGTTATCCAGCATATCCTTCCGGGTGAAGGAAATCTTCTCATCTAGAGGTGGGGTTAGGGGCATGGAGGCGACGTTCCGACGATACATGGTGTGGAGACTCGCCTTGCGAGCGGGCTCGACTCCCCACCCCCCCCGTAGATCACCCCAATCCCTCCTTGACCTGCTATATCGGCGCGATTCTCACACATGTCCTCCTCTGCTCCTGGGAGGACTGCTTTGTTCCGCACATCTTCGCAATGTTGCTGCTGCTAGGACTGCCCTTTATCTCCCCTCATCTCCAAGAACTCCAGGCAAGTAGCCATCGCATGTCGTTCCTCATGGTGGAATTCACAATAGCGAGGCTCCGCTCTGTCTCCCATCCTCCCCTTCTGGACTCCTCTCCTCCCGCTTCCCAGTGCTATCGTCATATCCTTGTGTTGATCAGGTAGAGGAGTTCTCTGGCCTTGCCTATAACAAGGAGGGTTGAACTGGCCCTGCCCCCCTTGGAGGTTGTCCCCTCAATGGAAACCTCTCCTCGGGACCTGATCATTCCACTCTGGTTGAATCCATCCTAGACATCCATTCGGCTCTTGGCAGCCCTACCTCAGCTGTTGCTACTACTGCTCCTGCTTCCAGGGCTCTGCCTTCCTGGCCTCCTGGCCCATGCAACCTGGCCCATGCCACCTCCTTGCTCCCTCTCCTCCTCTGCATCCCTCCTGGCTTACTTCATGGAAAATATCGAGTTTGAAGCCTCTCGCTTGACTTCACTCGCTTCCCTCCCCATCAACTCTTTGAAGGACAGTAGAGGTACCCACTTCAACTCCATTCCAAAGAACTCATGCTGCAGTCCAAGGGTAAAGGCCACCATGAGGGTGTGCCCGAGCATTTCCTATACTTGGAGGATCTTCTCCTGGAACCAGTTTAGGTAGCTCACAATATCTCATCTGCCCCCTATTTGAAGAGAAATAGGGACTCTGACTCCCTCTTCCTCTTCTTCGAAGTGGAGAACCTCAGCAAGAACCCTCAGTGCAGGTCCTTGAAGTAGTAGATGGAGCTGGCAGGCAGCTGATGGAACAAATTCTTTGCCTTCTCTTTAAGGGTGATGGAGAAGAGCCGGGACTTGAAGGCATCTGACATCTTACTGATTGAGACCACATCCTCGAACCACTGGTTGTGCTGGACCGGATCGCCACTTCTAGTGTAGTAGGACATCTTAGGCTCACGGAACCCCTCTAAAACGGGGGAGGAAGCGACCAGCTCGCTAAAAGGGCACCCACCACTCGTGGGGCAAGCAGGGTGATCTCGCGCATCCACCTTGTCAGTCCTTCCCGCACTCACCGAGCCGGGGAACAAGACTAGCCTTGGGAGATCTCGCCAACTACCTTCCTCCGCTACTTCCTCCCCAAGTCTCCTAGCAGGGGTGTTCTCCCCCAGAGCTGGGGCTACGAACACTGGGATAGATAGTGTCGAGCACTTGACGCGAGGAGCGAGCGGCGGATGGTGCGTGCTTTCGGCCCAGGATAAGGAGAGCTTTGTTGGTCGGTTTCGACAAAGGAGTAGAGATTCGGAAAGCTCTCATCGAGAGCTACTTAATTGCGGCAAGCTTTTTCTTATTCCTCAATTTTTAAGCATTAGAGTTAGTGATTTTAACCTCTTTCGTCCTCCAAAAGTTTCAGGAAACGTTGTTACGGTCATTTGGCAGTCGATCCTTGTCGTGATACAAGCGGGATGCGTTTTGCTGGAGTTTCTAGGCAAGTGGATTTTCCCTCTTGCATGTCAGTTTACTTTTTGTCTTTTCTTTCTTCTTCCTCCTCCCTTAGCTAGTAGGAGTACTGTAGGATGAGCCTTGGAAGAACTCCCCTTAGGGTAGTGTAGGTTTTCAGCCAAGCCAAGGAAATTAGGTGAAATGGTTTAAGTAAAATTCGGCTTATATCGTATGGTAGAATTCGGCGAGTATCGTGGGTAAAACCGTCGGGTATCATGATTTATTCTAAGGTAGTTTCGTTAAGTATCTACTTAGGCAGATTCGACGAGTATCGTCTAATTTCATTAAGGATTATTTGTCCAGTAACGCGATCCTTATTCGTTGAGTATATGTGTATTTGCTTAAGACCGTTTCGTTGATTATCAACTGGAGAGTGGTCGAGTGAAGTGAGAATCGTTGAATATAGTCTAGGTTTAATTAGTATCGAGTGGCCGGTGAAGCAAAGGAAAATTCGGCATGCATCAAGGGAAAATGTCGAGCATTGATGGTCGATTCGTTGAGTATCAATGCATTTGCCAAGTATCGTTATGTAATTCGCCAAGTATCATTATGTAATTTTTCGAGTATCGTTAGGTAATTCGTCGAGTATCCATGTTATTTGTCGGGTATAAACGCCGAATTTTTCCAGGACTTAGAATTTTTGGTCGTTTCGTGTAGGATTCATCGTGTATGGTCCTTAGAGAGAATCATTACACTTGGTTGTTTGTTTGGTCTCTGTTTTGTGGATTGTTGGGTTGCGTTGGGCAAGGTGGCCAACATCGCAGTACCTGTTTATGAGACGTTTGGGTCTGGAAGCCTGGTTTGGACAGTTTTGGTCACCGAATCTGGCCCGATTATTCTTTTTACAAAGTGTTAATGATTCGCATTTTTGAGCTATTTTGTGCTCAGTTTGCTTCTTAGACAAATTTATATTATTTCATGCCAATCCATGCAAATTATGTCAAAGCATGTCTTCGTTCCACACTTAGTTCATTGTTATTTTAACTCCTTTATTACTGAAATTTATTCTACCTGTTTTTATTTAGATAATCAACTATGGTTTCAGCATTTCTTATAGTCGGGTTTGGTAAACCCTTTCTTTCCATTTTACTTATTACCAGCTTATTTTCATTACCACTTGTATTTTCTTGCTGGGGTATTATTCTTTTGAATGCCTCGGGTTCAGGTTTATAGCTGGTGGAGCGGCTATGTTTGGTGGTAGTTTTCGAACTGCAGTTATTGTTATAGGTTCCTCACCATTGTAAGGTAGTTCTAGTTTTCAGTTGTTAGTTCAGACTTGCGTACTCTCAGTGGGTTCATGTCAGGTTGTTGACGCCCACTGGTAGTTTTCTTTTAGAATATTGAATACTTTGCTAAGCTGCTAGTTTACCATTTGTGGTTATTTTTACCTGCTCTCAAGAAAGGTATTATGTTAGGTTGCATGTTAAATATTTTAAAGAATAAAAATTACCATTACTAATTCAAACATACCATATTTGAAATCTAAATCACTATATTTACCGACTGTAAAAGCTATCTTTACTACTATTATAAATTTAGAGTCTTGCATAACCTGAGTTGTCCTCTGGGGATGTATGTACTCATGTAGGACGTCTAATCTTGTAAATAAAGTATTTTCCGTGGCATATAACTGATGATTCATATTTTAGCTTAATTTATTAGGGTAAAAATATATTTATTTTCGTTTAATTCTCTTTCTTTATGTATTTTTAGGTTCCTTTTAGTTTTTTTTATGTAAATAATCTAACTTATTTTTTTTTTGTTTTTCAGGTTTCCATAACTTTTGGCCAAAAATGAAGTGAAATGCCCTCCGTGGGCATGTCATAGGGTGTATAGCCCGATCCCAAGGAGGATAGTTGCCATAAGAATTTCCAGAGAAAAATAGCTGACACGCCCCCCTGACACGACCTCCCTAGGCATGCCACAGGGTGTGTCACCCTCATCCTGAAGCCTGCTGCCGCATTTAATGATTTTCTGTTGCTGCATGTCAATAGTACTGATACGCCCCCCTGCACGGGCGTGTCCCTGAGGCGTGTTACACCTTTTCTGGGGACTGGCGGATTTCCGACAAATGATTTTGACGTGACGTGCCTTACAATCCCCCGCTATACGGGCGTGTCCCAGGGCGTGTCCACCATCGTACAAAAGCAATCATCATTCCCACAAGAATCCAGTGCCTGAGTTCAACTCTGTATGTGACACACCCCCTGACATGCCCTCCATAGGCATGATAGGGGGCGTGACCAACCCGAGAGAAAAGTCTATAAATAGCTGGCCATTCCAAGCATTCCATACCAAGTCTTGGGGAGAGGGGAGGTGCTGCTGGTTTCATTTTCAGCTTTTTGTGTTTTTTTCTTATGTTTTTTCTCTTTCTCCCTCGATTTCTAGTTTTACTTTCATGCATTGTAGTTTACTTACCTGTAATCACTTTTTATTAGTGTTGTAACAATAGTTAGTTCTCTTTTCACGGACTTGTAATCTTATTTATAGTCGTAATCAACTTTTGTTTTTAATAGAATTTAGTTAAGCTCCATTTAAGTCGCTTTCTCTTTATCTTTTTAGTTTTAGTTTTTATGCACCTTTATTATTTACCCCTCTCTTTCCCTTTTACCATGATTAATTTATCCTCATTTGTACTCAATCATGATGATCTGAGAATGAGTCGATCAATTTATGATATTTTAGCTTTCTCTTCCTTCTTAAAGTAATTACCTTTGATTTACTCTTGGTTTTTATTTAGTGGGACTATATTGCCGGTATATAGTTTCCATTTGGGTTTTCATTCTTAGTTAGCCAAGAGGTTCGTAGATTGAATCGAACACCCAAGAGTAAAGAGAGTTGCATGCACCCCTCGAGAGAGGCAGACGGTAAATCTCCAAGATTGGAGTGAATTCCAATAGCGAGGTTCACCACTTAAGGTGAGCTTTAGGTCTTCGATTTGGACGAGAGTTCGGTCGGATCTTCCTAAACTCAGGTGGGCACGACTTTGAGAGAAGCGTGTTCATACTTCGGGAACCTCAACGGTCAAGGTTTTTTTACTTTATTTGGAATTAGTTGTTATTTTATTTTGATTTTCTTATTTCAAAGTGATTCTAGATTGAGTACTAACCCTTTATCATTAGCTCTAACTCTTTTTATTTTGCAAGTAATTTAGTTTTCTTTTTAGCTTAGTAATTTAGTTCCTGCTTTTAGTTAAGTAAATTAATCTTAGAAATCAATTGATAAAATAATTGCGATCTCCTCGAAATTGAAGTAATCATTATGCCCCAGGGAAATACGACCTTGATATTATTCTTTAGTATCCTATACTATAAACGATAAGGTACGCTTTCCTTTATCGGATAAAGAATCGGAGAATATTATCAACTTCCACCACATCCACTTTCTCTTCTCTTTAACCCATCTTCTCCACCTTTACGATTTCTAGTATCAAGTTTTTGGCGCCATTGCCGGGAAATAGTTTTGATATTTTGAAAAAAGGATTTGTATTAATTTTATTGTTTTTTTTATCTCTCTCTCATACCCCTCTTTCGAGGTTGATTTTTTTTTTTATGGATAATCTTTTTTTTCTTGTGGAGAGTTCGGTCACTCTCACAAGGAATGTTGGGTAGGATACACTTCATCCACCAATGATTTTATCCCTTCTGGATCGGATCAATTTGGCCAAATTGCTCCGTCAGTGAATTTTTTTTTCACGGGGTTACGATTATTTTCAAACGCCTTCCTACCATTCTCCTCCGATTTTTTCTGATTTAAATTTTTTAAAAAATTTCTTGAATTGACATTTTGATCCTAGCCCTACTTTGAACTACTCAGGGCGGCAACACTCTGATCATTCTTGGGGCCAAGTTGATCATCAACCCATTCCATTTCAAGATTTCTCCGCCTTTTCTCCGCAAGTTTGCGTGCCTCCTGTTTTAGATTCTAGTGAAAAAGAAATCATTTTTGATTTCGTAGCATTTGATGCACGCATCAATGCTCATTTAAAAGCGATTTTTGGCACTTTAGCTTCTGAGGCCGCAACTTTTTCTTCTCCTTCTCCTCCTATTTTTCTTTCGAATGATGAATCTTTGGATGTTCTGCAGTGCCTTCAATCACTCGCGGAAGACGATTACTAAGAAATTCAATTGTGCTTTCAACCTCCCGAGGAGGAGATTTTCCCCGATATCCCGATTTTTTTTCATGTTTCCGAAGAAGATGCACTTTCTTGTGTTCGATCTTCCGAGGAGATTGATTTTTCAGATATCTCGATTTTCTCCCAATCTATGGAAATAATTGGAATTCAAGTGGAGCAACCAGAAATTTTTATCAAAAAATTTTCTTGTGATCAACCGCCGCCATTTTCTTCTCTTCCCCCTCCTTGCGAAAATTCCTCTTTCTTTTCCGCTTTAATTTTTCCATCTAAATTAGCTTTTAGTTCTTCTTCTTCTTCTTCCCCTTCTAATAGTTTATTTTCTTTTACTAATAACTTTTCTTTTTCTAAATCTTTTTCTTTTTGGTTTTTTTTAAAAAATAAAAAATTATAAATTTTTTTTTTATTTTCTTAAAAAATATTTTGGCACTCGCGCAGCAACGCATTTTAGGCGTGCTACCATTACATTTCTTTTTTTATTTTCCACTTAGATAACCAATAACGTCGAGCTCAAGGACATTTTAAACAAAGAGCGCTCTTGGGAGGAACCCCTTGCTTATCCGTTTTTTGATTTTATTTTGTTTTGTGCACGAATAAGCTCCCGCGTGTTTGTGCCGCTTTTTGCCTCTCAACTTGGACTCAAGCCGGTCTTTAGATCAAGTTTGGGGGGATGCATTTTTCAACGTCTTGGAATCAAGCACTAGGGAAGCATATTTTTCTTTTCTTTGCATTTTTTTTCTTCTTCTCTCTTTTCCCAACTCTCTTTAATCTTAACTTTAAACATTGGGGACAATGTTTAACTTTAAGTTTGGGAGAGTGTTTCCTTAGTTAATTTATTTTAAAAAAATCTAAAAAATATTTAAAAATTTTTGCTCATGTCTACTTTGCATTTTATTGTTTTTTTCCAAATCTGATAAAAATTTTTGTATGCTGTTTTTGAAAATTTTCTTGAATCTTTTTCACTTTTCCCTAGCCTTTTTTTATTTCTTTTACTTTTATAAAACCTATCATCCTTGATTTTTCCTTATTAAAATCTTTTTAAACATTAATTAGTATTAAGTATAGTAGACACAAATCGGTCTAGACGCTTATTATCTGTACAACCCCGTATCCGCCTGAGCGGGATCCTCACGAAGATGCAGACTTGGGGCGGGTTTTGAGCGACAATGTGGCACAGCTCCGTTCGAAGACGCGCGGGTGCTCGTGCGGGCGCATGGAGATTTTACCCTTCATGTCGTAATGCATGTATTTACTAAATATATAGGTTATATATAAGATATTATATATATTATATCTATACCATATTATAAAGAAATATGGTGGCTTGCATATAGCATGAGTTCGAAATTAGAGGGTAATTATGTGGTCGTCGGATTTTAGATTTTTGATCATGGACCGTTGGATCAAACCAACCCTCTATCCAGAATTTTTTATAGGCATCTTAAACCTACTCTAGGGCAGTCCTAAACCTACTATAGGACAGCAAAAAAACTAGTGGACCCGCAACGGGCGAGCCTGCAAATAACCCGCAAGCCCATCCCGCGAAAACCTGCAAGCAAGCCCGCCCGCAAGTCAGCCACCCAACATTACTTCAAAAACTAAATTCGGAATATTGAATATATACCCGCAAAAATCCTAAGAATGTACGGTGTGGGACTAAAACAGGCGGGTGAACTGTTCACCGCTTGTTTAGACACGGAAATCAGATTTTTCGGGGCCCTATATTAGGGTCAAGATGGCTCCAAAACGAAAAGTGGTCAACATGAAAGTTGTAGATCTCGGCGATCCGAACAACTTTCATGTTGATCACTATTTTAATTAAAGCCTCCTTGACCGATTTGGGACCCGAAAAGTCTGGGCGGCGAGACTGCTACAGTAAAGGCACGGAAATCAGGTTTTTCGGGGCCCAATATGAGGGTCAAGATGGCTCCAAAACGAAATGTGGTAAACATGAAAGTTGTAGATCTCGGCGATCCGAACAACTTTCATGTTGATTACGTTTTGATTTGGAGCTTCCTTGACTTTCTATTTGGGACCCGAAAAGTCTGGGCGACGAGACTACTACAGTAAAGGCACGGAAATCAGGTATTATAATAATATATATAAAAAATAGCCCGGGTGTGGGTGAAGCACGGCGTCGCCGGCCGGGTACTGTGGCGCATGGCCATCGAGCCAGAGGCCCGTGCCAGTCACTCGTATATATACATATATATATATATTTATATATATATATATATGGAAACAAAAGCAAAAAAGGGAAGGGAAGGGCTCGGTACAGAAAAAAGCAAAAAGCAAAAAGGAGAAGAGGGCGGCATGCATGTATAGGAAGAGAGGAAAAAAAGGGAAAAATACAGAGTAGAGGGGTATCGGGCAAGGGCAGAGGAAAAAAAAAAGAAAAAAGCTCTTCCACTTTCCCGATCCGCCGGCCTGGAAGTGTTGCCCGACCCCGGCCCCTCCTCCCAACATTGCCTCCAGCAGGGTCGAGCTTCTCTCGGCCCCTCCTCCCGTCGCCGCCTCTAGCAGGGCCGAGCTTCTCTCGGCCCCTCTTCCCATCGTTGCCTCCAGCAGGGCCAAGCCCAACCCCAGCCACCTCTCTCTCCCTCTCGGTCTTCCTCTCGCGCGCAGCAAAGGGCAAAAGCCCGGCCTCCCTCCACCTCTCCCGTCGTCGGCCTAAGCAAGGAGCAAAAGCCCGGCCTCCCTCCACCTATCCCGTTGCCGGCCTAAGCAAGGAGCAAAGGCTCGGCCTCCTCCTCTCTCTCATCGTCGGCCAAGCAAAGAGCAAGGTTCGGCCTCCGCATCACCCGTTGTCGCCGCCTATGGTCAGATCCGACCATTTGGAGCAGGGATCGGCCATGCAGGGCTGAGTTTGGACATTTGGAGCCGGAATCGGTTTCATGGGGGCAAGTTCAACCGTTCGGAGCAAAGTCGGCCGGGAGCTTCTCTCCCAGCGCCGGCCGGAGCTCGAGTTCTACACCAAGTCAGAAATGGAGGTCTAATATCTCCCACCACCGCCGAGCACGCGTCAAGGGTAACGATGTCTCTACTCGGGTAGGTGAAGCCCTCGATTTAAATATTTGCATGGAGACCCCTCTCCACCAATGGGTGGAGGAACGGAGCTTTCCGACAGGTTGACATGTACGTCCCTGCAATTAATTATATTTAGTATCCGGAAGTGTGAGTACGGATTTAGGCATGCTGTGTGATGCCCATTCAGACGTATGAGCCGAATTGGTGATGTTATGTGTGAAGCCAATTCGGACGTATGGGCCGAATTGGTGATGTTTTGTATGAAGCCCATCCGGACGTGTGAGCCGGATTGGTGATGTTCTGGGGTTCCCGGAGAAGACTCCGAGGAAGTTGGATATTATCTATTTGCAGGGAATGCGCACCGTAGCCCCGAAAAAGGGGTGTACGTAATATATTTTGCCAGCTTATGTCAGCCGACTGTTGTTCAGCTTGCAGTCATTTGTAGAGACATTGGTGTACAGGTGCTGCAGTAGCAAGCGGGAAGTAGCGGGCTTAAGCCCAAGCTTGTGCCGCCCCTCGAAGGCCTAGTTTATTTATATTGCCGGCCTGCGTGCCAATGTATGGAATTTATATTCCTGTATTAATTTATAATCTTTGATGCTCTGTGAATGTATGGTTTACTCTCTTTATCTTGGGCGAGTTGTGTGCTCGTGAATCGCTCGTCCCGTGGGAGCCCCGAGGTTTATGCCGGGAAGACCCTGATGGCAAGTTGACAACCCGTTTGGGACAGCGGAGTCACACTGTTTGCAGCCAAGTTGGGCAGCGTGTCATAGAATTTCTCGACGATGTTGCGCCATTAGTAGGGCGGGTGAGGAGCATTTTGTATAGACCCAAGGAGACAAATCTAGATAAGAGAGGGTTGGTCTTAAGACCCTCCTTAGATGTTCCGGTCGGCCAAGAGCAGCCTCCGAAGGTGTCTAAGCTCAGCCTTTTGCTTGGGAGGGGAATAGTTTGTTAGTCTTCCGGGTATGCGGTGGGACCTCCACGCTGAGACCTTGGGTCTGTCCCTTACGTTCCTAGTCTAGAGCCTAGATTGTTCATTTGAGTGCAGTAGGTGTGCGATCACCCCTCTTTTGGGACCCCGAACTCCACAGAAGTAAATTTTGGCTTCGGTCATTTTTGGCTTCAACAGTTATGGTGCAGTGAGCGTGGAGAGTGGCCAGCACAGAAAAACTCAGTTGAACATCGTGGCTATAGAAGAGGAACTAAGTGACGACTAGGGTCATGTGATGAAAGAAGTCCCCTCCCACCCCTCAGGGTCACTCCTGACGGTCTCGATATTTTATCCCAAATGTTTTCTATGTTCGTGCTTTAAAGAGCCAGAAGGAGATAATATCGTTTTCCTTCCAGTGAGGGTGTGCTAGTAGGTCCCCATAGATCAGCATGAACCAAATCTAGTGGACCTAAAGTAGGCAGTTTAGGGGAAGGGCAGGAGATGAGTTTTTCCTCCTGCTCACGTTTCACACTTTTGAGTGGTGGCGGAGATACTTAGCACTTCCCCAACATGTTTCACATATTGGACGAGTTTAAGGAAGGAGAAATTAAGATTGACGAGTTTAAGGCGAGACTTAGCAGTTCATGTTTTCATGATGGTGACTTTCATGAAGATGATACTGATGTTTTGGCACTAAAGAATATAGATTTGTTAGATAAGGAAAGGGGAGTCTGTCCTGTCCTACCGGAAAGAGCATTGAGAAGAACATTTGTGAAGGACGTTGCCGAAGTCCTCAATTGTATAATGTGCAATAACAAAGATAAATTACTATTTTCCTGGGTATGTGAGTGATCAAGTTTATGAAAGTATTATTAGGTGTACTCTCTAGTATATATGGTGTTATAGGCCTTGTGTTTTACTTCTCTAACCTACTCAATCTTATTGTAGCTGAATTTATTTCATCATAAAATTCCAATGTTTGTCATTTTCCTTTCTCTCTAATGTTGTCTTGATTTGGCAAATCTTAATTTTTTATTTGGCCATGTTAAAATGTGGAAGCAGTATTAAATTCTAGCTCAACGTCTTACCAAAAAGTGGCAGTGTTATTTTTGCTCTTTATTCTTTATTTAGAATTTGGTACACCGACGGGCTGGCTCCCAATCTATCACAAATTTGGTTGATCTTTAACGTTCTTATTAAACTTTATTTTGTGATACTTTAGTTTAGCCGCTTCTATAATACCCCGAGCCGGGCTCGGCCCCAGGTAGACTCGCTGCGTAGGCTCCAATCATGCTGGAAGGTCTGAAGGCTCGCCTGTGGGGGAAAGGTTGGTTTTTGGGATACTTTAGTTTAGCCACTTCTACAACACCCCGAGCCGGGCTCGGCCCCAGGTAGACCCGCTGTGCAGCCTCCCATCAAGCTGGCAGGTCCGAAGGCTCGCCTGTGGGGGAGAGGTTGGCTTTTGGGATACTTCAGTTTAGCCACTTCTACGACACCCCGAGCCGGGCTCGGCCCCAGGTAGACCCGCTGTGCAGGCTCCCATCAAGCTGGCAGGTCCGAAGGCTCGCCTGTGGGGGAAAGGTTGGCTTTTGGGATAATTCAGTTTAGCCACTTCTACGACACACCGAGCCGGGCTCGGCCCAAGCTTGACCCGCTGCGCAGGCTCCCATCAAGCTAGCAGGTCTGAAGGCTCGCCTGTGGGGTAAAGGTTAGCTTTTGGGATACTTTAGTTTAGCTGCTTCTACAATACCCCGAGCCGGGCTCGGCCCCAGTTGGACCCGCTGCACAGGCTCCTATCAAGCTGGCCGGTCCGAAGGCTCGCCTGTGGGGGAGAGGTTGGCTTTTGAGAAACTTCAGTTTATCCACTTCTACGACACCTCGAGCCGGGCTCGGCCCCATGTAGACCCGTTGCGCAGGCTCCCATCAAGCTGACAGGTCTGAAGGCTCGCCTGTGGGGGAAAGGTTGGCTTTTGGGATACTTCAGTTTAGCCACTTCTACGACACCTCGAGCCGGACTTGGACCCAAGTAGACCTGCTGCGCAGGCTCTCATCAAGTTGGCAGGTCCAAAGGCTCTCCTGTGGGGGAAAGGTTGGCTTTTGGGATACTTTAGTTTAGCCGCTTATATAACACCCCGAGCCGGGCTCAGCCCTAGGTAGACCCGCTGTGTAGGCTCCCATCAAGCTGGCAGGTCTGAAGGCTCGCCTGTGGGGGAAAGGTTATCTTTTGGGATACTTCAGTTTAGCCACTTCTACAACACCCCGAGCCGGGCTCGGCCCCAGGTAGACCCGCTGTGCAGGCTCCCATCAAGCTGGCGTGTCCGAAGGCTCGCCTGTTGGGGAAAGTTTGGCTTTTGGGATACTTAAGTTTTACCACTTCTACGACACCCCGAGCCGGGCTCGGCCCTAGGTAGACCCGCTGCGTAGGCTCCCATCAAGCTGGCAGGTCCGAAGGCTCGCTTGTGGGGGAAAGGTTGGCTTTTGGGATACTTAAGTTAAGCCAATTCTATGACACCCCGAGCCGGGCTCGGCCCCAGGTAGACCCGCTGCGCAGGCTCCCATCAAGCAGGCAGGTCTGAAGGCTCGCCTGTGGGGGAAAGGTTTGCTTTTGGGATACTTCAGTTTAGCCGCTTCTACAACACCCTTAGTTGGGCTCGGCCCCAGGTAGACCCGCTGCGCAGGCTCCCATCAAGCTGGTAGGTCCGTAGGCTCTCCTGTGGGGTAGAGGTCTTGTTCATGGTCCTTGGTTCTGCACAACCCCGAGCGTGGCTCGGCCCTAGGTAGATCCGCTGCGCAGGCTCCCATCTAGCTTGCAGGTCTGTAGGCTCGCCTGTGGGGAAGAGGTTTGGTTCTTGGTCCTTGGTTCTGCACTACCCTGAGCGCGGCTCGGCCCCAGGTAGACCCGCTATGCAGGCTCCCATCTAGCTGGCAGGTCCGTAGGCTCACATGTGGGGGAGAGGTCTGGTTCTTGGTCCTTGGTTTTGCACTACCTCGAGCGCGGCTCGGCCCCAGGTAGACCCGCTGTGCAGGCTCCCATCTAGCTGGCATGTCCGTAGGCTCGCCTGTGGGGGAGAGGTCTGGTTCTTTGTCCTTGGTTCTGCACTACCCCGAGCATGGCTCTGCCCTAGTAGACCTGCTGCGCAGGCTCCCATCTAGCTGGCAGGTCTGTAGGCTCGCCTGTGGGGGAGAGGTCTGGTTCTTGGTCCTTCGTTCTGCACTACCCCAAGCGCGGCTCGTCCCCAGGTAGACCCGCTACGCAGGCTCCCATCTAGCTGGCAGGTCCGTAGGCTCGCCTATGGGGGAGAGGTCAGGTTCTTGGTCCTTGGCTCTGCACTACCCCGAGCGCGGCTCGGCCCCGGGTAGACTCGCTATCCAGGCTCTCATTAGCTGGGCAGGGTGGTTGGCACACCTGGGGGGAAAGGATGTGGATCGGAAAAAGGTTTTGGAAAGGGTTTCGTCTAATAAGAAAATCTGAAAAATGTGCAATACTTTTTCAAAAGGGGAATAACCTTACTTTAAGCCATAGTCGAGGTCAATAGTTCCATTTCGATGAACTGAATGGGTTGATATTACTACGTCGCTTGACACATGTCTTATTAAAATCGCTAAATTAGTTGCAAAGTTACATGTTAGATTAATTTCAAACTTGTTATGCTACTACCATATTATATCCATTCGGTCATATGAGGTATGCGCTCAAATTAGGATAGACATTTATTAGTTATTCTCATTGGAACTATGTCTATCGCTTTAAGAATTTTTACTACAAAGTTTTCACATTCTGTTAAATATCTAAAACTAAATCTTTGAAAATCAGTCGTATCGACTTCAATTACGGGTTGTGGTGATATTTCAGATAGGGAACCCGAGTAGCACATTATATCATGCTATGTTTTGTCTGTCATACGTTTTGACTTATATTATTTGCCAAGTCGGCTAGATCAAAAGCATCATACCTTTTCCATGAAATATAAAGTAATAGTATTGGTACTCTTTCCATTTCTTGATTATAGAAAGTAATAGTTGATACATAAAATGTTTGCGAGGTAATAGTATTGGTACTCATCTGACATAATAGATTCTTGTTTTTCAAAACGTGTATTGCTCTTGACTTCCACCTCAGTTGATAATGTTGTTTGATTTTTAGATTGGATTTTTACATCATATTCATGATGAGTTATTTCTAATTTAAGCCCTGGTGCGGAGCTCCCTTTATCTCCAAGTGAGAGATTCTCTCAAAATTTTTCTTTGGGTCGGCTCCCACTCGCCGGATACTTGGGGTTTGGCAATTCTTTCCGAGCTTGTACCAACCTCGAAAAGAGCAGGTATTGTGTACAACCCCGTATTCGCCCGAGCGGGATCCTCCCAAGTGGCAGACTTGGGGCGGGTTTTGAGCGACAAGGTGGCACAGCCCCGTTCGAAGACGCGCGGGTGTTCGTGCGGGTGTATGGAGATTTTACCCTTCATATCGTAATGCATGTATTTACTAAATATATAGGTTTATATATAAGATATTATATATATATTATATTATATTATATATATATATATATATGGAAACAAAAGCAAAAAAGGGAAGGGAAGGGCTCGGTATAGAAAAAAGAAAAAAGCAAAAAGGAAAAGAGGGGGGCATGCGTGTACAGGAAGAGAGGAAAAAAAAGGAAAAATACAGATCAGGGGGGGGGGGGGTATCGGGCAAGGGCAGAGGAAAAAAAGAAAAAAGCCCTTCCTCTTTCCCGATCTGTCGGCCTGGAAGTGCAGCCCGACCCCGGCCCCTCCTCCTGTCACCGCCTCTAGCAGGGTCGAGCTTCTCTCGGCCGCTCCTCTCATCGCCGCCTCTAGTAGGCCCGAGCTTCTCTTAGGCCCTCTTCCCGTCGCCGCCTCCAGCAGGGCCAAGCCCAACCCCGGCCACCTCTCTCTCCCTCTCGGTCTTCCTCTCGCGCGTAGCAAAGGGCAAAAGCCCGACCTCCCTCCACCTCTCCTGTCTTCGGCCTAAGCAAGGAGAAAAAGCCCGGCCTCCCTCCAGCTCTCCCGTCATCGGCCTAAGCAAGGAGCAAAGGCTCGGCCTCCTCCTCTCTCTCGTCGCCGGTCAAGCAAAGAGCAAGGTTCGGCCTCCGCATCACCTGTCACCGCCGCCTATGGTCAGATCCGACCATTTGGAGCATAGATCGGCCATGTAGGGCTGAGTTTGGACATTTGGAGCCGGAATCGGTTTCATGGGGGCAAGTTCATTCGTTCGGAGCTAAGTCGACCAAGAACTTCTATCCCGGTGCCGGCCGGAGCTCGAGTTCTACACCAAGTCGGAAATGGAGGTCTCATTTCTCCCACCGCCACCGAGCACGCGTCAAGGGTAGCAATGTCTCTACTCTGGCAGGTGAAGCCCTCGCTTTACATATTTGCATGGAGGCCCCTCTCCAGCAATGGGTAGAGGAAGGGAGCTCTCCGACGGGTTGACGTGTACATCCCTGCAATATATTGCATTTAGTATCCGGAAGTGTGAGTACGGATTTAGGCATGCTGTGTGAAGCCCATTCGGACGTATGAGCCGAATTGGTGATGTTCTGTGAGAAGCCCATTCAGACGTATGAGCCGAATTGGTGATGTTCTGTGTGAAGCCCATCCGGATGTGTGAGCCGGATTGGTGATGTTCTGGGGTTCTCGGAGAAGACTCCGAGGAAGTTGGATATTATCTATTTGCAGGGAATGCGCACCGTAGCCCCGAAAAAGGGGTGTACGGAATATATTTGGCCAGCTTATGTTAGCCGACTGTTGTTCAACTGGCAGTCGTTTGTCGAGACATTGGTGTACAGGTGCTGCAGTAGCATGCGGGAAGTAGCGGGCTTTAGCCCAAGCTTGTGTCGGCCCTCTAAGGCCTAGTTTATTTTTATTGCCGGCCTGCGTGTCGATGTATGAAATTTATATTCCTTTATTAATTTATAATCTATGATGCTCTGTGAATGTATGGTTTACTCTTTTTGTCTTGGCCGAGTGGTGTGCTCGTGAACCGCTCGTCTCGTTGGAGCCCCGAGGTTTATGCCGAGAAGCCCCTTATGGCATGTTGACAACCCTTTTGGGACAACGGAGTCACGCTGTTTGCAGCCCAGTTGGGCAGCGTGTTATAGAATTGCTCCGCGATGTTGCGCCATTAGTAGGGAGGGTGAGGAGGATTTTGTATAGACCCAAGGAGACAAATCTGGATAAGATAGGGTTGGTCTTGAGACCCTCCTTAGATGTTCCGGTCGGCCAAGAGCGCCCTCCGAAGGTGTCTTAGCTCAGCCTTTGACTTGGGAGGGGAAGAGTTTGTTAGTCTTTCGGGTATGCGGTGGGACCTCCATGCTGAGACCTTGGGTCTGTCCCTTACGTTCCTAGTCTAGAGGCTAGATTGTTCATTTGAGTGTAGTAGGTGTGCGGTCACCCCTCTTTTGGGACCCCGAACTCAACAAAAGTCAATTTTTGCTTCAGTCATTTTTGGCTTCAACATTATCATTATTTTCATGAAAGCAAATTCTCTATTTTCTATTTTTGTGCTTATCTTTTATTGAAATTTAAAAGCTTTACTTTCAGTAGATTTAGGAAACATTAAAATGATTTAGGCATTTCATTTGAAACATCGGAGCTTTTGCACCCCGCATAACAATAATCGTTTCTTTCCATTTTTGTGCCTTTTCCTTTCCTTTTTGTAGCCTAACTTTTTATTTCACCACGGCCAAATAGCTTACCTATATGCACACCTTAAATTTGTTTTTGAGCTTTAATTGCTAATGTGCATCTTTTTGAAAAAATTTGTGGAAAATACTTGCATTATCTTTTTCAACAAAAGTGGAAATATTTTTGTATGAAAATGGAAAAAAATTAAAAATGAAAATAATATTTGAAAAAAAAGTAAAAGAAAAAAAAAGTGAAAAGTATTTATTTTTGCTAGCTTTATTTTGGCAAAGCTCATTTCTTTTTGTTTTAAGTGTGCAAATACCTCTCGTATTTATCTTTTGAATATTGCACCCTTAAAAAACTAAGCCTAACTGTACGCCTAATTAAAGCCCTAGTGATTTATGCTT
Source organism: Platanthera zijinensis (assembly GCA_039513925.1). Lineage (NCBI taxonomy): Eukaryota > Viridiplantae > Streptophyta > Magnoliopsida > Asparagales > Orchidaceae > Platanthera > Platanthera zijinensis. The sequence continues at coordinate 122,852,816 of CM077093.1, read as the reverse complement.
CATACGTTACTTTTTAGTATAGTAGCGAGAAACTAGATTGAGTAAGTGTTTTTTGATAGAAATATTGAACTTTGTCTTGATTGACTATGATTTTAATTTGTCTCTTAGACTTTAGTAGTGACTCAATGCGCTTTTTACTCATTACTTTGTTAAGTTTTAATTCTATAAAAAAAAATTGAGATGATTTGTTTTTATATTTAGTAAAATTTTTAAAACTTTGTGCTAAGTTAAATTAGAAATTTTCAGTTCTTTTTCAAAATTTCTCTACCTCTAAATTATCGTCTTACTCGTTTATATTATTTTTAAACTTTTCAATTAATCCTCTTTATTTTCTCGAACTTGTAGTCTTTGTTTGAGGATAAGCAAAATAATAAGTACAGGGGAATTTGATGATGCATATTTTAGAATAATTTATTAGGGTAAAAATATATTTATTTTCATTTAATTCCCTTTCTTTATGTATTTATAGGTTACTTTTAGTTTCTTTTTTTGTAAATATTCTAACTTAGTTTATTTTTCTATTTTTCAGGTTTCCACTGCTTTTGGACGAAAATGCACTGACACGCCCACCTGACAAGCCCTCCCTGGGCGTGTCATACGACGTCTAGCCCGATCCCGAGGAGGATAGTTCCTAGAAGAATTTCTCGAGAAATATAGCAAACACGTTCCCCTAACACGCCCTTCCCAAGCATTTCATCGGGCGTGTCACCCTCATCCCGAACCTGCTGCTGTATTTAATGATTTTTTGTTGCTGCATGTTAATAGTACTTACATGCCCCCCTACACTGGCATGGCCCTGGGGCGTGTTTCACCTTTTTCGATTACTGACAGATTTCTGACCAATGATTTTGACGTGACTTGCCTTACACACCCCTACATGGGCGTGTCCCAGGGCGTGTCCACCATCGTGCAAAATCAATCATCATTCCTGCAAGAATCTTGTGCCCGAGGTCAACTCCGTACTCAACACGCCCCTTGACATGGCCTCCCCATGCGTGATAGGGGACGTGACCAACCCCAGAGAAAAGTCTATAAATACCTGGCCATTCCAAGCATTCCAGACCAAGTTTTGCGGAGAGGGGAGGTGCAACTTGTTTCATTTTAATCTTTTTGTGTTTTTTTCTTATGTTTTGCTCTCTCTCCCTCCATTTCTAGCTTTACTTTCATGCATTGTAGTTTACTTACCTATAATCACTTTTTATTAATGTTGTAGTAGTAGTTAGTTCTCTTTTCTCGCACTCGTAATCTTATTTGGAGTCGTAATCAACTTTTGTTTTTAATAAAATTTGGTTAAGCTCTCTTTAAGTCGCTTTCTCATTATCTTTTTAGTTTTGTTTTTATGCACCTTTATTATTTATCCCTCTCTTTTCCCTTTACCATGATTAACTAATTCTCATTTGTACTCGATCGAGGTTATCTGAGAATGAGTCGATCAAGTTATGATGTTTTAGCTTTCTCTTCCTTCTTAAAGTAGTTACCTTTGATTTACTCTTAGTTTTTATTTAGTAGGACTATATTGCCGGTATATAGTTTCCATTTGGCTTTTCATTCTTAGTTAGACGAGAGGCTCGTAGATTGAATAGATCACCCAAGAGTAAATAGAGATGCACACACCCCTCGAGAGAGGCAGGCGTTGAATCTCTCAGATTGGAGTGAAATCCTATAGCGGGGTTCACCACTTAAGACGAGCTTTAGGTCTTCGATTTGGACGAGAGTTCGGTCGGATCTTCCTAAACTCAGGTGGGCACGACTTCAAGAGGAGTGTGTTCATCCATCGGGAATCTCCACGGTCAAGGTGTTTTACTTTATTTAGAATTAGTTGTTATTTCATTTTTATTTTCTTATTTCAAAGTGATTCTAAATTTAGTACTAACCCTTTATCTTTAGCTCTAACTCTTTTTATTCTTCAATTAATTTAGTTTTCTTTTTAGCTTAGTAATTTAGTTCCCGTATTTAGTAAAGTAAATTAATCTTAAAAATCAATTGATAAAATAATAGTGATGTCCATGAAGTAGAAGTCATCATTACGCCCCAGGGAAATACGACCTTGATATTAATCTTTATTATCCTATACTATAAATGATAAGGTACGTTTGCCTTTATCGGATATAGAATCGGAGAATATTATCAACTTCCACCACATCCACCTTCTCTTCACTTTAACCCGTCTTCTCCACCTTTGCGATTTCTAGTATCAATAACTACCTTTTTCCCTTGTGGACTAGATGAGCCACTGAGCCAAGGGATATAACTAACCCTTTAACTTAAACTGGATTTTCTTTAAATAACCCATAGATCTTTTATAGGAGTGTTAAGTTAGTGTTTTGCCTAAGGGTCTGTAGTTATCCCCTGCTTACATGGCATTATGACGCGTATTTAACCTTACTCTAATATATTATTAAATGCGGGTTGTGACATTTGGTATCTGAGGTATAGGTTGTTTGACAATTGGTCGAACAACTATCTCAGGTTTGTGTTATTTGTCGAGTGTCATTTTGTACACAGCCCGATGTGTCATCAGTACGTCTTGGCTGAAGCATGAACACTACACTAATAAGCATGATAAGAAGTATACGGGGCATATTATTTAATATGGGATGCATAATATGTATTTGTATATGGATTCTCATAGGAGGCACCATGTGAATGTTATGTAGTATGAGATGCATAACATCATCACATGAATGTATATTAGATTTTGATTTTCATTGCATGCGATACTACGTAGTATGAGATGCATAATATTTCATGTATACACCGCTCATAACATGCATTAAGGCCTTTTTTAGATTGCATAACACAACATGCATGACATAACATCGCATCAGCAAATGTGCCAAACTAAAGATTTAAATGATAACATACGTACACCCATGGTTTTGGTTCAAAAGGAATAAGAATTCATGCATTCATGGTTAAGGCACATGAGTCAGTAAGATGACGGTATATCATCCTAAGTTTAGGCATGACATCATAAATGAAAATACAAGAGCAAGTTAGCAGTAAGAGCAAGTGTTTAATTATGTATTGTCTGAACAAAGTTGTTTGGTTCTAGCGGTAGGCTAGGTTTTCATTAGTTATTAATTGTGTTTTTAGAATGTCAAGATGTCCTGTGACGAGGTCGACTCCCTAGTCGGAGGAGAAATCATCTGGTGCCCAGATTTAGGCCGTATTAGAAGGATTGCGGTAGAGCAATAGGCTCTGTCGTAGCAAATGCTAGAGATGTAGTCGCAAATCCAAGCGTTGTTGTCAGTTGTTGCAAGTCAGCCACATAGAGTGCAGGACCTGGCTGTGGGTCAAACCATTCCTATTACCCCTGCTCCTTTGGTGCCCCCGGTTTTGTTTCCACCAGAGATGATGTTTATTTAGCATTTCCAGAGACTAGGAACCCCTACCTATGATGGTAGTGTAGATTTTATGGCTTTTGATGATTGGATTATAACCATCGAGGATATGTTCGCTTATTCAGGTGTTTCAGTGGACCAGAGAGTAATTATCGCGATGTATCAGCTCAAGGGAATTACAAAGAGTTGGTGGCTGAGAGAGAAGGAAAACCATAAGGTTGGGTGTTCATGGGAATCCTTTAAGGCAGCTCACTGTTAGCGAGTATAAGGTGGAGTTCAACAAACTATTCCGCTTTGCCCCTGACATTGTGTCTTAAGAATCTAGTCAAGTTAAAGATTTTCTGGGTGGTCTTAGGAATGACATCCAGTAGCATGCTAGTTCTTATGGATCAGAGAGCTATGCTGAAGTTGTGGAGGCTTCTATTAAGGTTGAGGCGATTGACAATGCCAAGTACCGAGGTCAATAAATGAGGAAGGACAAGTGGAAATCTAATGAGGGTAAGAACTCTAAGTTATTTGGTTCTACTTCAATTAAGAGGAGCAAAGAGATATGCAGTTTCTTTGGTCGTCCAGGCCATCCATTTGAAAGGTGTTAAAAGAGGTTAGGAGCTCAGAAGCAGGAGCAAGTTCATGCAATGCAGAGTGCTCTTAAAGGAGATTCGTTTTGTTCTACGTCTAAGAGGAGGGGGAACGACGCTGCCCATTATTTGGTAAAGGAAAAGGTCTGCTTCTAGTGTGGACAGAAAGGACATTTCAGGTCGAAGTGCCCGCAGGCTTATCCCTCGTTTCAACCAGTTCCAATTAAGGCCTTTCCGCCACCATAGGCATTAGAGAAGGGGAATGGCAAGCTGAACATGGTGTCTTTGGAGGGAGCTCAAACATCTACTCAAGTGATTTCAGGTTAAATTCAAACCTAGTTTAGATTTTAATTTATAGCTGTAGTTTTGATGTTTATGATTTTATAAGAAATTTTAAGATAAAGAACCGATGGCCGCACATTCTTTTCGATTCCGGTGCTACCCATTCATTCGTGGCTAGAACCTCTCTAGAGCGTCACCGTTTGACCCTTGATCGTGTTGGCGACGCGTTTAGTGTTAAGTTAACCTCTGGTGATTCAGTGGTGTCGAACCAAGGAATTAAGAGTTGTCCGATTCTGTTAGGTATTTTTCTAGCCATTGCTGATCTGAAGGTGATAGACTGGGAAGATTTCGATATCATTTTGGGGATGGATTGGTTGTCCAAGTATGATGTTGTCATCCAATGCAAGGTCAAGCGCTTGGAATTTAAGATGGACAACGACTAGCCCAGGAGCGTTTATGGTTTTCCGCACCAAGTTTCTCCGATTATTTCTGCGTTACATGCTCGGAAGCTTGTAAATTCCCGATGTTTTCCTGTTTGGTTTCGGTGTTGGCGACTAGTTGTAGTTTTCCGTATCTAGAGGAGATTGATATAGTGTGCGAGTTTCCTGATGTTTTTCCTGATAAACTTCTTGGTCTTCCACCCAAAAGAGACATGGAGTTCTTCATAGATCTGGATCCGGGTACCCCTCCTATTGCTAAGGCGCTGTACCGTATGGCCCCGCGTGAGCTGGAGGAGTTGCGTACCCAATTGGATGAGTTGTTGCAAAATGGATTCATTAGAACAAGTTCCTCACCATGGGATGCTCCTGTACTATTTGTGATGAAAAAGGATTGATCGATGAGGCTGTGCATTGATTATAGAGCACTAAATAAGGTAACAATCAAGAATATGTATCCCCTGCTGAGATTAGATGACTTGTTTAATCAGTTGTGATGTAGCACTGTGTTTTCAAAGATTGACCTTCATTCAGGCTACCACAAGTTGAGTATTCGTGAGACAGATATTCCATGGACTGCTTTTCGTTCACGGGATGGACATTTAAAGTTCTTGGTGATGTCCTTTGGATTAACTAATACACCCTCTGCCTTTATGGATATGATGAACATAGTGTTTAAGGAATTCTTGGAAAGTTTTGTGATTGTATTCATAGATGATGTTCTGGTATACTCCCGCAGTGCTGAAGAGTATGAACAACACTTGCATATAGTTTTGTCTAATTTCAGGGAGCATAAGTTGTACGCTAAGCTAAGAAAGTGTGAGTTTTGGTTGCCTCTTGTTTCCTTCTTGGGTCATGTGGTTAATAAGGATGGAATTTTTGTTGACCCAGAGAAGATAGCTGATGTGATGGATTGGAATAGGTCTACCACCCCGAAAGAGATAATAAGCTTCCTAGGGATAACAGTCTATTACAAAAGGTTTATAAAGGGTTTCTCTATGTTGTATGCCCCATTGACTAAACTGACACAGAAGAACGCAGCTTTGTTTGGAGCGATAAGTGTGAAGAGGCTTTTCAGGAATTAAATTGGAGATTGTGCACTGCTCTAATTTTGACCTTTCCTACTGAAGGACTGGAATAGTCTATGTATGTCGACGCATCGCACGTTGGACTTGGTTGCGTGTTGATGCAAGAGGGGAAATTGATCGCATATGGGTCGAGGCAGTTAAAGGTACATGAGAAGAATTACCCTATACATGATTTGGAATTTCCACCTGTAATTTACGCCTTCAAGTTATGAAGACATCTGTTATATGGAGCTTTGTCCATGATTTATACGGATCATAAGAGTTTGAAGTACGTCTTCACTCAAAATAAATTGAACTTGCGCCAACTGAGATGGCCTGAGTATGTCGCAGATTATGATATTGAGATCCAATACAATCCGGGAAAAGCTAATGTGGTATCTGATGTCTTGAGTAGGAAGTCAGCGAAAATTTTTAACCTTTTTATGAATTTTCTAGTGGAGGAATTTCTGTTGATTGATATATCGGTGGGGATGAGCGACTCGCCCAACAATTTGCAAGTAATAGAGCCTTCATGGATTACACTTACAAGGCTACATCAAAGGGATGATCCTGATTTGCTGCACCTTTATAATAGAGCTACAAAAGGGGAATTACCAGACTTTTTAATTGATGATGCAGGTACCTTGAAGTACAGCAGAATATTTTGTATTCCCGCAGTTGAGGATATCCGAGTTAAGTTGTGCAAAGAGGCACATGGTTCAAGCATTGCACACAACCCAAGTTCTACCAAGATGTATCTTGGGAATTGTGCCCTAAAATGTTCCTCAGGATTTGAAGAGGCATCACCAATCATGCTAAGGTGCATAATGTATTTTATGTGTGCTTGAGTTCATCCATGCAGGTAGTCCATGATTAGGCATGTCAACAAGAAGAATATGCTGGAGAATTCAAATTTTGTCAAGCTCTGTTTTAAGTGTGGGTCTTAGATTTCATCGAGCTCAGCTCGCAGTTCGTCGAGCTAAGCTCACAGATCGTCGAGCTCAGCTCACCATTCCTTTAGCTAAAACTCAGAAGCTTGAGGTTCAGAATTCATCGAGCTCAACTTGTAGTTTGTCGAGCTCAGCGCACAGATCGTCGAGCTCAACTCATCATTCCTTGAGCTAAAGCTAAGAAGCTTGAGGTTCAAAATTCATTGAGCTCAACTCGCAGTTCATCGAGTTCAGCACACAGTTCGTCGAGCTCAGCACACAAATCGTCGAGCTCATCTCTCCACTCATTGAGCTAAATTAAGAACCTTGAGGTTCAGAATTCGTCGAGCTCAGCCCACCGATTGTCGAACGCAGTTCAACATTCGTCGACCTAAAGTCAGACAAATTGACTATGACAAAACTACTGAGACAGCTGAGACCGCTGAGAAGAAACCACTGAGACAAAAGACTAACACAGTTGGGAAGAAGAAAGCGTTGAGACCGTTGAGAAAAAAGCGTTGAGATAGAAGCTTGTCTCAGCTATAAAGAAAAAATCATTGAGACTGCTGAGAAAGAACCGCAGAGACAAAGCCAGTGAAAATTCACAAGTCCAAAAGTGCTGGGAGCTAAGACAGATGGAGTTGAAGTACTTAACATCACTCAATGCTTTATCAAGTTCTGGAATATTTTCTAAGTCCAGATGGTGATGACCCCTGCTGACGTCATCAAAGTCAAATTACATGAATCCGTTATGGGAAAGCTGCAGTTGCGCCGAAAGCTGCTTTGTCCTATTCTGAGGGAGGTGGCGCTCACCATACATTTCTGGGCCCACATTCAAATTGTTTTGTTGTATCAAATCAACTGATATAAAAGGAAGAGAAGAAAAGAAGATTAGGGTTAACGAGACCGAAATCAGAAAACAAAAGAGAGGTGGCTGGACTTCATCTTCTTCGACAAGCTTGAAAGCAAAGTCCAGCAGTGGAAGCAAGATGGAAAAGATAGCTGAAGCTTCGTCCAGTTAAGCAAGATTTTTCCTTGAAGAACAAGTTGGATGATTAAATCAATCAGCAAGAGAAGATAGCTGTGTGAAGGGTTGTAAGCCTTCAACAACAGTTATTGCTTTTAGTAAAATAGAGAAATTGGTACTCGTAGAAGAAGACTAATTTCTTCTACATCAAGTTGGTTGGACTGATATCTGTTCAGTCCTGCAAGTTAGACTCAGAGATTTTTCTCTGAGTCAGTATTTCAATTTTATTGATTAATTGCTAGTAGGATTCAGGTTGCCTTAATCTGAGTTATAGGGCACTTTGTGCCTGAGCTGTAGGTGACTAATTAGTCACTGAGGTAGGTGCCCTACTGGGGTACTGAGGTAGGATCCAAGTGTGGATCTGAGAGTAGGGCTGTCCTCCTAACCTTAGTAGTAGACCTTAGTGATAAGGCTCAGGTATATGACTATTGAGTCACGGAGCTGTAGGTGACAAGTATGTCACTGACCGTAGGTCTTGGAGGAGACTGAGTGTAGGGACATTGTCCTGAGGTCGGTGACAAATTTGTCACTAAGCTATAGGTGCTTATAAGGGCACTAAGGTTGGTACCTGGAAGGGTACTGAGCTGTAGGAGTGCTGCAGTACTATGAGAGTATGGCTTTATGCCTGAAGTTGTAGGGAAATTTGTCCCGGAGCTGTCCGACTTTGAGATAAGGCTGAGGTAGGTAGTTTGAGGACCACTGAGCTGTAGGAGCATGCAAGGCTATGAGGTAGGAACCCTTGTGGTTCTGAGTAGGGTTCTGAAGAGAACCTTAGTGTAAGGCTGAGAGACTGAGGTGTGTGCTCTGAGGAACCTTTTATGTGGAGTTTGAGCCTTGTCTAACATAAGTTAGAAAGGTGGGAGGGAAAGTGGATGTACCCAATTAGGGAACCACTATTAATACGTGTGTGTGTTACTGTGTTTCTTATTCGTTCTTTTTATTGCAGGTACAATGGACAAGCTCTAGATCACTTAGTTTATAAATAACAAAAAGACTAAAGAAATTTCAAAGACCTATTCACCCACACCCCCCACCCCCCTCTACGTGACTAGCTAACCTTGAAGTAATAACTTTCAAGTGGTATCGGAGGGAGGTTGCTCAAAAAGAATTTAACAATCTGAGTATAACTCCAAGGTTTTCTTTAAGATATAAGTATGGGTTAAGGAATGAATTATAAGGAGCTAGGGGACATGAAAATACCAATCTTCAGGAAGGAAGGATTTAGCCTCTGGAAGAAAAGGGTCAGACTGTTCATGGAAGAATCTAACCCTAGGATCTATGTAACAATTATGGAAGATCATTTTATCCCCACAAAGGCTTCCACCATAGATCCAACTCTGAGAGTTCCCAAAGCATATATAAAGATGGATGGAGATGAGGTAGTGTTGTCTACCATGGACAAGAGGGCACAAAATATCATAGCTAGTGTCATTGATGACTCAACCTTCCCAAATCTTGTACACTGCAAGACCTCCAAAGAAATGTGGGGCACACTTGTGGTCTACATGGAAGGCTCTGATAAAGTTAGAGAAGATATGAAATCGATGCTCAATAAAGAGTATGAGGCTTTCAGACAAAGCAAATCTAAAAAGGTGGCTGACTGCTTTGAAAGGTTCTTTAGGATAGTCAATGAACTAAGAACCTATGGTAGGGTCTACAGCAACTATGAGCTGAATAACAAGTTCCTTAGATATCTCACCAGATATTGGGACATCATGATTTGTGCCATTAGGGAAATGACTAAGCTGGCAGACACTCCTCCACCAACTCTCTTTGCAAAGCTGATATCCTATGAAATGTAGCTGGCTGCTAGACAAGAAGATGAAAATAGCAGTCAATCAAAGTCCAAGGATAAGTCTGTAGCATTCAAGGTAGAAGCCCCAAGAAGGAGAAAAAGAAAGAATACCTCACCACAAAGGAGGGAAGCTGAATCAAGCTCTGAAATATCTGAGTCAAGCTCATCAGACAAAAATATGTCTGATAAAGATCTAGCTGCCTTCTCCAGGAAATTTCAGAAGTTCATGAAGAAGAAGTATTGGAGAAGCATGCCATCTTCATCCTCTTATCACAGGAAGTCATCCAAGGATGACAGCTATGTCCCTAGAACTAGTAAACAGATTTCCTCTAATGTCATCTGTTATTGTTGTAGCAAGGCTAGGCATGTCATTGCTGACTACCCAATCAAAAGAAAGGAAGAAGATAAGAAGAAGAAGAAAAAGCATCACCATCACCACAAGGACAAGAAGAAGGAGAAGTCCTTTGTGACTAAGAAGAAGAGAAGCTGGACATATTCTTCCACCTTAGAATCTGAAGATGAAGAGGAAGAAGCTAATATATGGCTGATATCTGTTGCTAAAAATCTATAAGAAGAAGAGGAATATCCTGCTGTCAGGATAGTAATCTATGCCCCTCTATCACACTCAGACAGTGACAATGTGGAGGATGAAGAAGACTGTGGATATCAGGGGCTGATAGCAATAACTGAAAAGGAAAGAAGTCATGTAGATTCAGAATCAATCAAAGTACAACCTCTCTCCATTTCTTCATCTTCCTATGAGTATGAAAACAATCCAAACACTGATACATCTTCATCCTATGTTGAAGATTGCTAAGACTCTGAGACTGATGTCAATCAATTGATTGACAAGTATGGACTACTCCTAGATTCTCTAAGGAAGAGCAAAAATCTTGCCAAAAGTCAAGAAAAGGAGATTGAAGTCTTGAAGCCTTATAAAACACTCGATACGAATAAATCTATTGAGTTTTATAAGAAGAGTCTTGAGGTGTTTGAACTCAGGAAAAGTATTAAGTGTCATACCAAGCTTCTAGAAGAGAAGAATATGCATATCAGATATCTGGAACAAAAGTTCACAGAGAGATTGGGGATTATGATTAACCCTTCCCAGTCACAGGGTCAGTTACCAAAAGTTGTAACCTGCCAAGTGATACAAGAAATCGCAAAGCGGAGAGAGGTTTAAAAGAGAAGAGAAGGTGGATATGGTGGTTGAAAATATTCTCCGATTCTATATCCTATAAAGGAAAGCGTACCTTATCGATTATAGTACAGGATACTAAAGATTAATATCAAGGTCGTATTTCCCTGGGGCGTAATGATTACTTTTACTCAGAAGATATCGCTATTATTTTATCAACTGAATTTTCTATTAATTACTAAACTAAAAATTGAAATTAAATTACAAAGCTAAAAAAAGAAAACTAATTACTTGCAGAAATAAAAAGAGTTAAAGCTAGAGATAAAGGGGCGTACTTGATTAAGAATCACCTCAGCAAGAGTCAATTAAAAAGACGATAAATAAACCTAAGCTTAATAGGGTAAAGGTGCACGAAATTAAAGAGAGAGATTATAGAGAAAGGAAATGCTAACTACAATTCATTAAAAAGAAGAGCGATTACAACAAGGAATGGAGATTACAAGTGCATGAAAATAAACAACTACTGCTACAATACTAATAAAAAGCTATTACAAGAAATTGAAGTGCATTACATGAAAATAAAACTAGAAATGGAGGGAGAGAGATAGCAAAACATGAAAATAAAAGCCATAAAACCCTATGAAATGAACTAGTAGCACCTCCCCTCTCCCCAAAAGTTGGTTATGAATGCTGGGAATGGCCTGGTATTTATAGAGTTTTCCCACGGGTTGGTCACGCCCTAAGTCACGCCCGGGTAGGGCGTGATAGGGGGCGTGACAGGTACGGAGTTGACCTCGGGAGCTAAATTCTGGCGGGAATAATGATTGCCTCGGTACGATGTCAAACACACCCTTGGTCACGCCCGTGACAGGGGGCGTGACAGGCGCGTCATGTAAAAATCAGCGGTAGGAAATCCATCAGACGTCAGAAAAAGGCGGGTCACGCCCTATGACACGCCAATGGATGGCATGTTAGTACTATTTGCTTGTAGTAGCGGAGAAAGCATTGAATGAGGCAGCAGGCTTTGGGATGAGGGGTACACGCCCCGTGTCATGCCCTGGGACACGCCTAGGGATGGCATATCAGGGGGCGTGACACGTGATTTTGGCGGGAAATTCATTCTTGCGGCTTTCAACCTCGGGAGCAGGCTACACACCCTGTGGCATGCCCAGGGAGGTCATGTCAGGGGGGCGTGACATTGGTTTGTGGCTGAAAGCTTGTGGAAACCTGCAAAAACTGAAAATAAACATTAGTTATATTATTTACCAAAAAAGGAACCTAAAAATACATAACGAAAGAGATTTTAAAATGAAAATAATATATTTTTCCCCTAATAAATTAAGATAAAATATGCATCATAAAATTCCCCCATACTTATTATTTTGCTTGTCCTCAAGCAAAGAGTACGAGTTAGAGAAAATAAAGAGCATTAATTGAAAAGTTTAAAAATGCTATAAACGAGTAAGACGGGAATTTAGAAGTAGAGAAATTTTGAAAAAGAACCGAAAATTCCTACTTTAACTTAGCACAAAATTTTATATGTTTTACTAAATATAAAAACAAATCATCCCAAATTTTTATAGAATTAAAACTTAATAAAGCAATGAGTAAAAAGCAGATTGAGTCACTACTAAAGTCTAAGAGACAAATTAAAACCATAGTCAATCAACACAAAGTTCAATATTTCTATCAAAAACACTTACTTAATCTAGTTTCTTGCTACTATAGTAAAAAGTAAACGTAGGAAGCATGAATCACTAGGGCTTTAATTAGGCATACAGTTAGGCTTAGGTTTTAAGGGTGAGATAGTCAAAAAGATAAACACGAGGGATATTTGCACACTTAAAAGAAAATGAGCTTTGCCAAAATAAAGCTAGCAAAAATAAATACACATTTCTTTTTATTTTATTTTCTTCTACTTTTCTCATCATATATTTTTCTCATTTTTCATTTATTTTTCTTTTTTCATACTTAAGACTTTCCACTTTTGTAGCAAAAGATAATACAAAGCTTTTCCATTAATTTTTTCAAAAAGATGCACATTAGCAATTAAAGCTCAAAATAAATTTAAAGTGTGCATATAGGTAAGCTATTTGGCCGTGGTGAAATAAAAAGTGGGGCTATAAAAGGGAAAGGAAAAGGCACAAAATTGGCTAGCAATGATTATTGTTAGGCAGGGTGCAAAGGCTCAAACGTTTCAAAAGAAATGCCTAAATTATTTTCATGCTTCCTAAATCTACTCAAAGTAAAGCTTTGAAATTTCCAAAAAGGATAAGCACAAAAAATAAAAAATAGATAATTTGCTATCCTGAAAAAAATGATAATAAGCATCTAGACCGGTTTGTGTCTACTACACTTAATACTAATTAAAAGTTAAAAAGATTTTAATAAGGTAAAATAAAGAATGATTGGTTTTATAAAAGTAAAAAAAGTAAAAGAAAGGCTAAGGAAAAGTAAATAAAAATTCAAGAATTTTTTCAAAAATAGCATACTACCCTAAATAGGAACACTACATGAGTCAACATACTACTCGCTTAACATGTTTAGACAGAAAATTAATCTAATATATTCTAACTAAGTAAGTAGACATGAGCTTAAAAAACAATAAAATGCAAAGTAACGGGGTACTAATGGATTTGGCCAAAATTAACTCAATTTAATTTGGGATTTTTTTGAAAAATTTTATTTATTTTTTTGGATTTTTCAAAAATATATTATATACTTTTTTTTTCTAAAATTTTTATAATTAATTTTTTATTATTTTTCTAAAGTAAAATATTAAGGGAACACACCACATACTTAAAGTTAAACATTATCCCCAATGTTTAAAGTTAAGTATAAAGAGAGTGAGAAGAGAGAGAAAAGAAGAAAAAGAAATGCAAAGAGAGGGAAAAGATGCTTCCGTAGCGCTTGATGCCCAGAAATTGGAAAATACGGCCCCCCAAACTTGAGCTAAAGATCGGCTTGATTCCAAGTTGAGAGGAGAGAAGCGGCACAAACACGCGGGAGCTTATTCCTACACAAAACAAAATAAAAAAAAATAAAAAAAAAAATAAGCAAGGGGTGCATCCCAAGAGCACTCTTTGTTTAAAACATCATTGAGCTCGACGTTCTTGGTTAGCTAAATGGAAAATAAAAAGAGAAGTGTAATGGCAGCTCGCGCAATATGCATTTCGGCGCGAGTGCCAAAACATTTTTTAAGTAAAAAAAATATTTTTTTGTATTTTTATATTTTTTAAATAAAACAAAGAAAAAGATTTAGAAAATGAAAAAATGCTAGAAAAAGAAACTAAACTATTAGAAGGGGGAAAGAAGAAGAACTAGAAACTAAACTAGAAGGGAAAAATAAAAGAACAAAAGAAAACGGAATTTTCGCAAGGAGGGGGAAGAGAAGAAAAAGAAGAAGGCGGCGGCGGTTGATCACAAGAAAATAGTTGAATAGAAAGATGTGTTTGCTCCACTTGAATATCAATCATTTCGGTAGATTGGGAGCAAACCGGGATATCTAAAAAATCAATCTCCTCGGAAGATTGAACACAAGAAAGTTCGTCTTCCTCCGAAACTTGACAAAAAATCGGGATATCGGGGGAAATTTCCTCCTCGAGAGTTTGAAGGCACAATGGAATTTCTGAATAATCGTCTTCCGCAAGTGATTAAAGGCACTGCGGAATATCCGAAGATTCATCATTCAAAAGATAAATAGGAGGAGGAGGGGAAGAAAAAGATGCGGCCTCAGCAGCCAAAGTGTCAAAAATCACTTTGAAGTGAGCATTGATGCGTGCATCAAATGCTACACCACCAAAAATGACTTCATTTTCACTATAATAAAAAACGAGAGGAGCGCAAACTTGCGGAGAAAAAGCGTAGAAATCTTGAGATAGAATGGGTTGATGATCACCTTTTCCCCAAGAATGATCAGGGTGTTGCCACCCTAAGTAGTTCAAAGTAGGGCTAGGATCAAAATGTCCATTTCAAGAAATTTCCGGAAAAATTAAAATCAGAAAAATTCGGAGGAGAAGGGTAGAAAGGCATTTGAAAACCATCGTAACCCCCATGAAACAAAATTCGCGGACGGATCAATTTAGCCAAATTGATTTGATCCAGAAGGGATAAAATAATGGTTGGATGATGGATATCTTACCCAACACTCCTCGCGAGAGTGACCGAACTCTCCACAATTAAAACAAAGATTAATCATTACAAAAAAAAAGTAAATCAACCGCGATGGAAGGGCGAGAGAGAGAGATAAAAACAAAACAAAATGATAAAATTAATAGCTATCCTTTTTTCAAAATATCAAAACAATCCCCGGCAACGTCGCCAAAAACTTGATACAAGAAATCGCAAGGCGGAGAGAGAGTTAAAAGAGAAGAGAAGGTGGATGTGGTGGTTGAGAATATTCTCCGATTCTATATTCGATAAAGGCAAGCATACCTTATCGATTATAGTATAGGATACTAATGATTAGTATCAAGGTCGAATTTTCCTGGGGCGTAATGATTACTTCTACTCAAAGGAGATCGCTATTTTTTTATCAACTGAAATTTCGATTAATTACAAAACTAAAAACTTAAATTAAATTACTAAGCTAGAAAAAAGAAAACAAATTACTTGCAGAAATAAAAAGAGTTAAAGCTAGAGATAAAGGGGTGCACTCGATAAGAATCACCTCAGCAAGAATCGATTAAAAAGGCGATAAATAAACCTAAGCTTAATAGGGTAAAGGTGCACGAAAATTAAAGAGAGAGAATATAGAGAAAGGAAATGCTAACTACAATTCATTAAAAAGAAGAGCGATTACAACTTGGAATGGAGATAACAAGTGCATGAAAATAAACTAACTACTGCTATAATATTAATAAAAAGCTATTACAAGAAATTGAAGTGCATTAAACGAAAATAAAACAAGAAATGGAGGGAGAGAGAGAGCAAAACATGAAAATAAAAGCCATAAAACCCTAAGAAATGAACTAGCAGCACCTCCCCTCTCCCTAAAAGTTGGTTAGGAATGCTGGGAATGGCCTGGTATTTATAGAGTTTTCCCACGGGTTGGTCACGCTCTAGGTCACTCCCAGGGAGGGCATGACAGGGGCATGATAGGTACGGTGTTGACCTTGGGAGCTAAATTCTTGAGGGAATGATGATTGCCTCGGCATGATATCATACACGCCCTTGGTCACGCCCGTGACAGGGGGGCGTGACAGGCACGTCATGTCAAAATCAGCGGTCGGAATTCCATTAAACGTCGAAAAAAGGCGGGTCATGCCCTATGACACGCCCATGGAGGGCGTGTCAATATTGTTTGCTTGCAGTAGAGGAGAAAGCATTGAATGCGGCAGCAGGCTTGGAGATGAGGGTGACACGCCCCGTGTCACGCCTTGGGACACGCCCAAGGAGGGCATGTCAGGAGGGCGTGACAAGAGATTTTTGCGGGAAATTCATTCTGGCAGCTTTCAACCTCGGGAGCAGGCTGCACGCCCTGTGACACGACCATGGAGGGCGTGTCAGGCGGGCGTGACAGAGGTTTGTGGCTGAAAGCTTGTGGAAACCTGAAAAAATAGAATATAAACATTAGTTATATTATATACATAAAAATAAACCTAAAAATACATAAAGAAAGAGATTTTAAAATGAAAATAATATATTTTTACCCTAATAAATTAAGATAAAATATGCATCATCACCAAGTCCCTGGGAAGCTGGGTATTAATCACACTAATCATCATTTCAAATCTGAATTCCCTAATAAGTTAACAGTATTTCAAAAGGTTTATTTACCTTCTAAAACTGTCAAGTTTTCACATCCCCTTGAGGATCAATAAAATGTGTGCTCTACTAGTGGGGTAAAGACACATGATCTTAGAAGGAGTGTTTATTTACACTCAAGCCATAAAGCTCAGGATAAGCTCTTTAGATTTTGATCAAAATATCCTGTATTTAAATAGATGAGAGAGACCACTAGATGGTAGGCTCAGAAAATACAATTGGCCCTTCCTAGAGCAATTGTATTTAGTTCATTAGCATCTTCATTCCGGAAGAAGGAAGCAACATCATGCAATGTTTTTCCAGCAAAATCTTGAGCTGCTCAAATCTCTCATGGAAAACAATTTTGTGATGTCCTGAAGAGAAGATACAACATTAATAAATGTTTGTATTGTGGGAAGGTGGGCCACTTTGCAATTGATTGTTGGCACAACCTGAATGTTGCTAGTAGACAGAAAGGTGCTCAGTCCAGGCAGAAATTTGGGCAAAAGTTTTTTAATCCTAACAAGAACCTAGGACCCAATAATTGTTGGGTTCCTAAGGGTAAATAAATTTCATTTTGTAGGTTAGTCCAAATACCTGTCTACATAAGACTTTGTATTTCGACAATGGATGTTCCAGGCAAATGTCTAGGATAGAATTATTGCTCAAGGAACATGGTTCATGTAAGGCAATAAACAAAGGTTGAGGCTCTTAAGTGTGTAATCCTCAAAAGCTAGAGGCAGTAAGCCTCAAGGTAAGTCTCTCTCACTTGTATAGAGACTAGGTTTGAAAATTCATTAATAAAGTTAGATGTGCTTAGGATGAACCTAATCAAGCACACCAATTAGATAACAATGATTTCATTATCCTTCATATTTATCTACATTGTTAACTTATGTAGCCTTTTCTCTTAAGTTTAAATAACATATAAATCAGTTCATATTAAGGTTGCCAATAAAACTGACTAATTAGCATGTTTGGTCTCCATCATACTTAGAATTAATAAAACATCTGTATAATGGTGTGACAAATAGAATGTAAATCAAGAAAGTGAGGAAAGCTACAAATTAATCAGGCATTAAGTGCCCTGTATCATAACTGAAATCATAGAACAAGCCATAAAGTCTAAAAATGTTTAATTGATTAGTCAAATGAAAAAGGTAATTAAACTTTTTCATTACATATATAAAGGCGACGAGAAACGAAAAGCCACATCGCTCTCAAAAGCCTTAACCCTAGCCGTGGAGACCAAAACCCTCTCAGCATCTTGCCGCACTGACTCAATGGCGCCGAAGATCTCAAAGGAGCTCCAGGAGGGCTATGAAATTGTGAGGAATGGATTCAGTCATGCCTCGCCAAAGATTAATGAAGTGTTAAGGATGATTGAGAACTCAGGTTTGGAGTACACCCTTTTTGAACCCTCAACCATTCTTAGAGAAGAGGTAGTGGAATTCTTCTCTAACTTCAAGGTGTCATCCTCTCAAAACTCATTGAAGTCTAAGATTGGGGACATCAAGATTAAGATAAATCCAAAGAGACTAGGCAAAGCCCTTCATCTACCCTCTGTCAACCCTAGCGAGGAAGAAGAACCCACCATCATGGATAGAGACAATGCTCTCAGATGGTATGAATAATATGAGGCAAGACCTGGGTCTCTTAAGAGGAAATTCTTCAATCAGAGAGGAAAACTGCAGGCAGATATAGTAGGGAAAGCCCTCATCTACAAACCTGGATCACATGATACAATCTGCAGGTCAATGTTTTATATCATAACCACGATAATCTTCAATAAGCAGACTACTTGGTCATCAGTCATCTACCAGAGAATAGTAGACTGCCTACACACTCCAAATATGGGCAGAATTCTTTCCTTATACCTAGTAAATACCTAATCTGATACATTCAAGCAGGAGTAAGGAGTGAATATTCACTACCTAAAAAGAATGGACATAAAAACTTTGGACATATTCACGAGGGTCCTACCAATGAGCCAATCTTCAGCATTAAAGAACTCCTCTAGGGACACAAGGAAGGAACCTGCTGAGGAGCATAGAACTTCAGGCTCTGAACCAGAGCTTGGAATCTCCTCTCCAGCTAATGTTGGTCTGCAAGTTGACTTATCATTCAATCAAACCTCTACTAACTTCCAACTCTAAGTAAGTGATATGCATGTTGATTAAATCCATGCCGGTCCTAAGTCAGGACAAGTTTCAAAGAATGCTACTGAAGAAGTGATTACTCTAGAAGATGAGGCAAACATTGCTAACATTGATGATGTAGCTACAGTATAAGTTATCCTTGGAACAAAAGATAATCATGAGCCTCCTCTTGCTTTAGATACTTATCTTGATGGGTCAAGCCCAGAAAAGAATGCACAGTCTGAGGGGGAGCATGATCAGATGGATTTGACAACTTTGGATCAAGTGGTCAACATAGTGGTTGAGTCTGCACCCACTATAGGTACTACCCATACCCTCTTATTTAATAGTGTTAAAACAAATTTAGCTAAGGAATTGTTTCCATCTATAGTGTTGTGGTTGAGGGGGAGTCCTCACAGGTCCCTACTAAGGAAAATATCCCTCCTCTATTTAGCTAACCAACCACTACCCAAATTTCTAATGAGTTACTCCTAAATAATATGAAAGCACTCCTGGATGCCCACACCACAACCCTACAAGGAGTATGTTTACCAATCAGTTGCCAAACTGAGAGATGAACTGTTAACCAAAGTCAAGGAAAACAAAGAAGAAATCTCTCATTTAAACAAACTGGTCACCACCTGGTTTGATAGGGCTGGAACTGCTGGCATCAAACTGACCACCATCATGAAATCCTTTGACACAAGCCAAAAACTCTCTGCAGATGACATAGGATATGTCAAGAATTATGTGAGTACAACTGATGAGGTGATTAAGGTTCAGCAGATCTTGTAAATCAGCTTGTCACCAATGTTGCTTTCCACTTTATGAAGGAGGCACTACTTCTGAAAAATGAGTTGCTTGCTGATAATGAGAGAATACTCCAATCCCTATGAAGCAAGTATGAAGCCAACACCACCATAATGCAAAATTCCATCTGTGAAGAAGGCAGAAAGAAGGGAGAAAAGCCATGCTAAGACATCGGCACTCATTGAAGAACAAGCCTTCAATGTAATTCAAGGCACCCGGGTGGCACTACACCTGCCCCTCATGGATAGAAAGAGGCCAGAGGACCTAGACTTCCCAACACAAGCAAGAGCTGCACAGGATGCACAACTTGCTTCCAGAAGAAAGAGGGAAGGAACTCAAATGGGTGAAGAGTTCACGAAAAAGAGGAGAGTTGAGAACAAAGATGATCCAGATCATGAACAACTAAATTATTCTTCTAAATCCATCATTATATATTCTTGGGTAAGCCATGGACAAATTTTAAAGAATATTGATAGTGTATATCCTTCTGAGAAATGGATAAAGAATTTTGAAAGAAATTCTCTAAGGGAAAGAGTATTCAAAGGAAATCTGGTGAGGAAGAGCAATCCTAAGAAAATGCCACCTAAATATATTCCAAAGTCATTCCTTAACTTCAAGTGGCAGGAGAACAAAGCTGAAAACTTGAAGAAGACAGCTGCTACAAAGAATGTTGATTCAAGTTCATCAAAGAAGAGCTGAGATGAGACCGCAAGACTTAGGGTGCTTTACATATGTAATCAATGTCTTGTAATGAATATCAACAGTGTAGAAATATCAAATCTTTATCACTGAAATTAATATGAGTTGGCCCTGACTATATTGACGTGATAAATATGTAATGAAATTCTCATTTATTTATCTGTGATAAATGAATATGTTGTTCTTTCATGGATATCTTGTAATCACATGTATGCTACTATTACTTGGCTATGTTATTGATTATGAAGATCTTAATCATAATGTTTACCTTGTCAATGAATAATAAAGTTGTTGCTATTAATCACACTGTTATATTGTTAATGATTAATAACTCACCAGTACTATTGGTTATTAAATCATAGTGTAAAGCCATCTCATCTAGGTGGAGTTATCATATACTGGGATGGCTAGTTGTCATGATAATGTCTCATCAGGCCTATCATGATACTTTTTGTGTAAAAGCACCTTAGTATGGATGAGTGTTCTTTCTTCTTCAAATAGGGGGCGATAGTTGGGAATTGTGCCCTAAAATGTTTCTCAGGATTTGAAGAGGCATCACCAATCATGCTAAGGGGCATAATGTATTTGATGTGTGCTTGAGTTTATGCATGCAGGTAGTCCATGATTGGACAGGGCAACAAGAAGAATATGCTGGAGAATTAAAATTTTGTCAAGCTCAGTTCAAAGTGTGGGTCTTATATTTTGTCGAGATCAGCTCGCAGTTCGTCGAGCTCAGCTCATATATCGTCGAGGTCAGTTCACCATTCCTTGAGCTAAAACTCAGAAGCTTGAGGATCAGAATTCATGGAGATTAACTCACAATTCATCGAGCTCAGCTCACAAATCATCGAGCTCAGCTCACCATTCCTTGAGCTAAAACTCAGAAGCTTAAGGTTCAGAATTCGTCGAGCTCAGCTTGCAGTTCGTCGAGCTCAGCACACAGTTCATCAAGCTCAGCAAAAAGATCATCGAGCTCAGCTCTCCACTCATTGAGCTAAATTCAGAAGCTTGAGGTTCAGAATTCGTCGAGCTCAGCCCACCGATCGTCGAACGCAGTTCAACATTCGTCGACCTAAAGTCAGACAAATTGACTAAGGCAAAACCACTGAGACAGTTGAGACCGCAGAGAAGAAACCACTGAGATAGAAGACTGTCACAGCTAAGAAGAAGATAGTGTTGATACAGCTGAGAAGATAGCGTTGAGATAGAAGCTTGTCTCAGCTGTTAAGAAGAAACCACTGAGATTGCTGAGAAAGAACCGCTAAGACAAAGCCAGTGAAAATTCACAAGTCTAGAAGCCCTGATAGCCAAGACAGATGGAATTGAGTGACTTAACATTAATCAATGCTTAATGAACATCAGGAATATTTTCTAAGTCCAAATTGTGATGACCACTGCTTATGTCATCAAAGTCAAATTACATGAAGCCAATGCCGGGAAAGCTGCAGTAGCGTCGAAAGCTACTCTGTCCTCTTTTGAGGGAGGTGGCGCTCACCATACTTGACTGGGCCCACATTCAAATTGTGTCGTTGATTCAAATCAACAGATATAAAATGAAGAGAAGAAAAGAAGATTAGGGTTAATGAGAACGAAAGCAGAAAATGAAAGAGAGGGGGTTGGACTTCATCTTCTTAAACAAGCTTGAAAGCAAAGTCCAGCAGTGAAAGCCAGAAGGCAAAGATAATTGAAGCTTCTTCCAATTCAGCAAGATTATTCCTTGAAGAATAAGTTGGCTGATTCAATCTATCAGCAAGAGAAGATAGTTGTGTGAAGGGCTGTAAGTATTCAACAGTAGTTTTTGCCTTCAGTACATCAGAGAAATGGGTAGACGTAGAAGAAGACTAATTACTTCTACAACAAGTGGGCTGGACTGATATCTGCTCAGTCCATCAAGTTAGACTCATAGATTTGTCTCTGAGCTAGTATTTCAATTTTATTGATTAATTGTAAGTAGGATTCAGGTTGCCTGAATCTAAGTTGTAGGGTACTTTGTGCCTGAGCTGTAGGTAACTAATTAGTCACTGAGGTAGGTGCCTTGCTGGGGTACTGAGGTAGGATCCAAGTGTGGATCTTAGAGTTGGGCTATCCTCCAAGCCTGAGTAGCAGGCCTTAGTGATAGGCTGAGGTATAAGACTGTTGAGTCACTGAACTGTAGGTGAAAAGTGTGTCACTGAGTGTAGGTCTTGGAGGAGACTGAGTGTAGAGACTTTTGCCTGAGGTAGGTCACAAATTTGTTACTAAGCTATAGATGTCGATAAGGTCACTAAGGTAGATACCTGGTAGGGTACTGAGCTGTAGGAGTGCTGCAGCACTATAAGAGTAGGGTCTTATGCCTGAAGTTGTAGGGCAATTTGTGCCTGAGCTGTGGGACTTTGAGATAAGGCTGAGGTATGTGGTTTGAGGACCACAGAGCTGTAGGAGCACTGCAGGGATATGAGGTAGGAACCCTTGTTGTTCTGAGTAGGGTTCTGAAGAGAACTTGAGTGTAAGGCTGAGGGCCGGAGGTGTGTGCTCTGAGGAGCATTTTAGTGGTGTTTGTGCCTTGTCTAATATAAGTTAGAATGGTGGGAAGGAAAGTTGATGTACCCAATTGGGGAACCATTATAAATACTTGTGTGTTGTGTTGTATTTCTTGTTCCTTCTTTTTATTGTAGGTACTACAGACAAGCTCTAGATCACTTAGTTTATAAACATAAAAAAGACTAAAGAAATTTCAAAAACCTATTCACCCCCCCCCCTCACCCCCTCTAGGTGACTAGCTAACCTTGAAGTAATTACTTTCAATGTATAAGGATCTGAAGCAGATTGCTTGGTGGTACGGTATGAAGGGCCATATAACTAAGTTTGTCTCAGAATGTTTTGCATGCAAGCGAGTGAAGGCCGGTCATGGAAGGGCTAGAGGCAAGTTGACGCCCTTAGAAATTCCGATTTGGAAGTGGGAGACTATTTCAATGGATTTTATTACTGGGTTGCCGAGATCTCCCCGAGGACACAATTCAGTTTGGGTTATAGTGGACAGATTGACGAAGTGAGCTCATATCGTGTCGTTCAAGATCGACTACTCCATAAAGAAAATACTGAGCTATACATGGATGTGGTCATCGGATTACATGGAGTTCCTATTAGTATTTAATCAGATCAAGACTCCAGTTTTACGTCTCGCTTTTTAAAAAGTTTACAGGAGGGGTTGTGTACCGATTTGAGGTATTCCTCTGCCAATCATCCGCAGACAAATAGTCAGACAGAGAGGGTAAATCAGATCGTGTAGTATATGATCATATGTTATATTTTGGACCACGGAGGAGCGTGGGATAAGCGTTTGAGACTGATGGAATTTACATACAATAACAGTTACCAAGAGAGTTTACAGATGGCCCCGTTTTAAGCTTTGTATGGGAGACGTTGCAGGACTCCCTTATTTTGGACCAAGGTTGGTGAGAGACCGTTATTAGGTCCTGAAGCATTAGAAGAAATGGATATTTTTGTTAACATATTCGAGAGAAGCTTCGGATAGCTCAAGAGCATCTTGAAAAGAATGTCAATCAGCATAGGACTTATTTGGAGTTAGTTGTTGGTGACATGGTTTTTCTTAAGGTTTCCCCGTTGTCTGGTGTTAATAGGTTTTGCAAGAACCATAAGTTGGATCCTAGGTATGTGGGACTTTTCAAAGTTGTTTAGCTTATTGTTGTGTCAACTTATAGGCTGGATTTGACAGCAATTTTTCCTGGTGTGCACGATTTTTTCCACGTGAGTCAATTACATAAATGTGTCCTGAGCGATGGGAAAATTCTTTATGTTGTGCCCCAGTTGGAGCCTAATCTTTCATATGTAGAAGTTCCTGTTCGAGTTTGGGATACTCAAGATAAGGTATTGAGAAGGAAGACCCATGATTAAAGTTTATGGAGGAACCAAGACGTGGAGAGCGTGACTTGGGAATTGGAGTCAGCTATGAGGGAGGCTCATCCTCATCTATTCTCCAGATGCTTTGGTAAGTGTTTTCTTTGTTAGCATATGGTTGCTTTTCTTCTGTTTTGGATTTGATGCTATTTATGTTAAGTTTCGGGACGAAACTTCTTATTAGGTGGGGTGGCTGTAATGCCCAAGATTTTTGGGTATTTATTTTAAATCCTTTAGTGACGTATTTTTGACGTAAGTGTGTTACGTTGACATATAGTTAACATGTGTCATTTATTGAAGCATGGGTTTGCTCAGTGGGTTTTCCAGTGTGGTTGGTTTTGTCTTGGTTGTGCACTATCCCTCGCGAGTAGGGTATATTTTTGTGACTCGGTAGAGCTTTTTATAGGGATGTTGTGTCATTTTATCTTCGAGTGGTGTTTTACCTGAGTTTGGTTTGTCGGATTTTGATTTCAACTTCACCGTTAGATTCTTAGCATCGATATTTAGCTACGGTGCGATTATCGTAAGATTCCGAGTTAGTTTGGATTTCGAGTTGTTTTGACGTTGTTTAAATAATTAATATTTTATTATATATATAAAAATAAGTATAAATAGGAAAAAGGTGGCTTCAAAACCCTATTCATATTCTTCCTAAACCCGACGATAGTTTTTTCACGAAAGAGGAGCGAGCGGTGATGGTGCGTGTTTTTGGCCGACGATAGGGAGATCTCCGGTGGTCGGTTTCGACGAAGGTGTAGAGATTCAGAAAGCTCTCATAGAGAGCTACGCAATCGCGGTAAGCTTTTACCAATTCCTCGATTATTAGGCATTAGGGTTTGTGATTTTGAACTCCTTCCTCCTCAAAAGGTTTTAGGAAACGTTGCTAAGGTCATTTAGGGGCACATCCTTGTCGCGGTACGAGCGAGAGGCGTTTTCCCGAGTTTTAAAGAAGTGTATTTTCCCTCTTGCATGTCCGTTTACTTCTTGTCTTTTCTTTCCTCTTCCTCTTCCCTTAGAGAGTAGGAGTAGTATAGGATGAGCCTTGGAAGAACCCCACTCAGGGTAGTGTAGGTTTTCGGCCAAGCCATAGAAATTAAGTGAAATGGTTTAAGTAAAATTCGGCTTATATCGTATGGTAGGATTCGGAGAGTATCGAGGGTAAAACTGTCAGGTATTAGGATTTAGTCTAAGGCCGTTACATCGAGTATCGACTTAGGAAGATTTGGTGAGTATCGCCAAATTTCGTTAAGGTTTATTCGTCGAGTAACTCGAGCCTTATTCGTCGAGTATAAGCATATTTGCTCAAGACAGTTCTTCGTGTATCAACTGGCGCGAGGTCGAGGGAGGTCAGAATCGTCGAATATACTCTAGGTTTAATTAGTGTCGAGTGGCCGGTGAAGCCAAGGAAAATTCGGCGTGTATCAAGGGAAATCGTCCATTATCGATGGTCGATTTGTTGAGTATTATTATGTAATTTGCCGAGTATCGTTATATAATTCGCCAAGTAACGTTAGGTAATTCGTCGAGTATCCTTGTTATTCGTCAGGTATACTCGCCAAATTTGGCCATGACATATAATTTTTTGCCGTTTCATATACGACTCATCGTGTATGGTCCTTAGAGTGATTTTGGGGATGGTTTAGGTATTTCTTTTGGTTTAGACTTCTGTTTTTGTTGGGTATGATGTTTTCTTCGGTTGGTTGTCGGTTTATGAAACATTACACTTGGTGGTTTGTTTGGTATCTGTTTTATGGACTGTTGAGTTGTGTTAGGCTAGGTCGCCACCACCGTAGTACTTATTTGTGAGACGTTTGGTTCTGGAAGCATAGTTTTGGACAGTTTTGGTCACCGACTCCGACCCGGTTATTATTTCTACCAAGTGTTAATGATTTGCATTTTTGAGCTGTTTTGTGCTCAGTTTGCTTCTTATATAAGTTTTAGCTATTTAATGCTAATCCTTGCTGATTATGTCGAAGCATGGCTTCATTCTACACTTGGTGCATTCCCTTTTTAAATCCTTTATTGCAGACTTTTATTCTACCTGTTTATATTTGGCTAATCAGTTGTGGTTTCAGCATTTCTTATTATCGGGTTTGGTAAACCTTTTCTTGACTTTTTACTTATTACCACTTGTATTTTCTTGCTGAGGTGTTCTTCTTTTGAATTCCTCGAGTTCAGGGCTGAAGCCGGTGGAGTGGCTATGTTGGGTGGTAGATTTTGGACTGTAGTTATTGCAGTAGTTTCCTCACCATTATGAGGTAGTTCTTGTTTTCTATTGTTAGTTCAGACTTGCATACTCTCAGTGGGTTCAAGTCAGGTTGTTGACGCCCACTGGTAGTTTTTTTTTGGAATATTGAATACTTTGCTAAGCTGCTAGTTTACCTTTTGTGTTTCATTTTACTTGCTCTCTAGGAAAGTTTTATGTTAGGTTGCATGTTAGATATTTTAAAAAATAAAAATTATTATTAGTACTTCATACATTCCTTTTTTTAAAATCTAAATCACAATATTTAGCGACCATAAAAGCTACATTCACTACTATTATAAATCTAAAGTCTTGCATACCATGAGTTGTCCTTTGGGGATGTTTATACTCATGTAGGACGTCTAATCTTGTAAATAAAGTATTTTCTGTAGTGTATAACCACCTTTTTTCCTTGTTGAGTAGATGAGAAACTAAGACAAGGGGTACGACTAACCCTTTAACTTAAACGAGATTTTCTATAAATAGCCAATAGATCTTTTATATGAGTGTAAAGTTGGAGTTTTGCCTGAGCGTCTGCAGTTATACACTGCTGACGTGGCATCATGATGTCAGTTTTACCTTACTCTGATATATCGTTAAATATGGAGAAAATACGGGTTGTGATAGTGAGAGGAGAAGGGGGAGGTGGCGAGTCGGCCTCGTCAGATCCTTGCCCTTCGCCTCTAGTCATTGAGCTCGCTAAGGTTTTCTGTGTTTGTCACTCTATATGCTCACCGCACAAAAATATTGAAATTGGGAACCGGCTTTCGTGGAGTTCTGACCCCTAGGAAAGGGGTTGATCGCACACTTACATCTTATACAAATCTTGACTGATCGTGGACTTAATGCTCAAAACTAATCTAAGTCTACAACACAGAGGTCCCACCACACACTCGAATGATCTTAGAGCGCTTCCCCTCCTTAGCTAGTGCTGAGCTAAGGACACCCCGGAAAGCGCAAGAAGATTTGAGAATTATAAATCTGGAATGCTTGCTTAATAGGGTACCCTCTTTGGTCTATTTTTTGATTTCAAAGTCTGGCCTGCAAATAGTGTTGCTACGCTGTTCTAAACAACTATACGTAGCCCA
This sequence comes from Platanthera zijinensis, assembly GCA_039513925.1. Classification (NCBI taxonomy): domain Eukaryota; kingdom Viridiplantae; phylum Streptophyta; class Magnoliopsida; order Asparagales; family Orchidaceae; genus Platanthera; species Platanthera zijinensis. The sequence goes on along the minus strand of CM077093.1, from coordinate 122,825,597 downwards.
AAGTGGTCTGTCAATAGTCAAACTCCGCTGTTCTGAGGACTACAAGTAGACCTTTAAGGGCATCTAGGTAATTCTATCTCTGGACCCCACTAGGTGAGTGGCCTTTGAAGGCGCCACTCTCCTAAAGGTGTAAGTGATGTGTAAGGCAGACACTCGCCTCTACGGCTCAAAGAGAGCAGAAGTGGGATCAAAGGGCCACTCGATGAAATAACGAGACCCCTCATACCTGCCATGGGCGAGAGCCTGCTTGCCTGCTATAGGCCGAAACCCTTTCGTTCCACCCCCCACCTCCTAAGTGAATGTTGATCTAGAAGGTTTCACTCGCCTACTTTGGCCCTCATCCTGGCTGGGGGACCCACTCTGTGAATACGGGGTTGTACAGGAGAAGTATCTTTGATGGTCAGATTATCCATCTTAACCTCTACACTTGTAGATCTAGTGGAGTTATATATCTCACTGTTAATCTTGAAAGACTCATCAAACACAACATTGATAGACTAATCTACAACTTGATTTTTCAAGTTATAGACTCTATAGGCTTTGATATGGTTATTGTACCCAACAAAAATTCATTCATAGGATTTGGCAGCAAACTTAGTAAAGTAGGACTTCCCATTATTGTGTACAAAACACTTGCTTCCAAAGATCCTACGATAGGCAAGATTTGTTTCCTGCCTTTCATAATGCCATAGGGAGTCTTCTTGTGATACTTGTTGATATAGGCTCTATTCAAGACATGACAAGCAGTGTTTACTTCCTCAGCCCAGAAATATTCTGGGAGAAAAGTGTCACTAAGTAATGTCCTGCTAGATCTTGGGATTCTTGTTCTTCCTCTCCGCAATCCCATTTTGTTGGGGTGTTCTTGGATAAAAACTCTTGATTAATCTCTTATTCTTCACAAAACTTTGTCATGCTTTCATGCTGAAATTCAATACCATGGTCACTTCTTATTTTGACAACAGAACTTTCCTTTTTCATTATGAACTTGCTAAACAAAGGTCACAAAGATGACAAGGTTTCAGACTTTTTAGAAAGAATACCCAAGTAAATCTGGAATAGTAATCAACTATCACAAGTTTAGAGACTTTCGTACCTAAACTATGAACTGGCATTAGACATAACAAGTCCATATACAAGAGGAACAAACACCTCTCTGAATCTTTGGTCACAATGCTCTTGAAGGATGCTTTCGTCTCTTGACTTTTTGACACGCAATGCAAAAGTCCTCCTTGGTGCATCTCAGATTAGGTCCATTTCTTACTAGTCCTTCACTAAAGAACTTGCTAATTATCTTGTAGTTCAAGTAAGCAAGCCTCTTATATCATTGAACAAAATAAAAGACATTCTTATTTGCTACCATACATACTGGTCAGTCTGTACTTAAGTATAAGAAGTTTAAATAATAAATATTTCAACTCCTAGTGCTTGTCAAAATGGCCACTTGTTCACTTTGCCTTTTGATCAAATAATTATCCTTGTGGAAGACAATGATATAGCCAATATCACATAGTTGGCTTATGCTAATAAGCTTGTACTGCAATCCTTCCACATAAGCAACCTTAGTGATTGAGACTATGTCATTGGTGATCTTATCATAGCCCTTGGTAAATCCGCTATCTGAACCTCCAAAGATCACTTTAAGTCCATTCCTCACTGGAGTATAATCCTTAAGATTGCTCCTTGTTCCAGTCATATGTCCGGAATATCCACTGTCCAAGTACCATATTGACATTGTATGGGTACTTGGACTTGTAACACCCCCATTCATCACAAAGAAAATAGCAGAAGGTCTGGCCGGGGCACGATGCCATATACTACTGACAGACAAAGGAGTTATAAATAGAAACCATCATCCAATATTTCATATCCTAACACAGAGTGCATTCTAGCGAAAATAATTTAAAGTTTATAAATAGAACCCAACAACTGTACGAATGTCCACTACTATAACTAGGAATGTAAAACAAATACATAAATAAGGTCTTGGCCTTAAGGCCTTACAATGTTCAACTTGAATTAATGTGTGTTACATACTTCAACTCGCAGGCCGGCCACACATGAACGATAAAATAACATAAGCATTCACTTTGTCCTTCAAGGGCCAACATAACATTTCTGGGCTCAAGCCCGCTACTTCTTGCTTTGCTGCGCAACACCTGCATGCAATATTCCACCACAAAGGTGGAAAATAAAAGCAACGGTCAGCAATAGCTGAAAAAAATTATAATGACCCTACCCATAACCCGATGTGGCAGTGTTCCTTCCATGCAGGCATCAGTAGAACCATAATATGGCAATAAGAACGTACAACTTAAGAACCATTCGTCATAGATGTTGGCGCAAATGCCCAATGCCCCGTGATCTCAGGCACACTCTTGCCGTATAAGACCTTAAAAGTCATACCACCGTTCACAGATGGTCATCAATGTTTGAGCTTTTAGTCTCACAGGGACACAGCTAGAGACCACATCCCAAGCCTCCGAAAAATTCATAACAATCTGCATATCCACTATATGACTTACTCCAAGATGGAAAACAAGGGTTGGGTATAGTTCAGCGTATTCCCTTGCTCAATTCGACAGGCGCATCAGCCACAATGCGGGTCAGCATTTGCTTTCCCCTTTCAGTATTATTCATAACCCGGTAATGAACTTAGGCTAGCACTCACTACCACCAAAGCTGAGCAAATTAAGATCACGCTCAATCAAAATATAGCCCACAATTCTCCCAAAGACAAGCTTCACAAGCATTATCCCACAGGTCTCCCAGAGACAGGCTTTGCAACAAAACATAGCTTATCGGAAGCTATCGCCGTCGGTAGCACTACCACCGCGCGGTAGTGGATAGACTATTGGTTCTTCCACTTTTTCGGGTGTTTTCCTGGACACTTACCCCCAGTACTCTCAACGCAGTCATCTGCACACCCAGCTACTCCGAAATCTATATAATAACCACTGAGTCTTCTCAAGCAAATAAAACATACAAACATCATCAATCCAGACCAACCTGTCCAGATGGGCTTCACACAACATGCCTATTTCGTACATCAATTCTGGATCTAACTGCAAATTAATGGGGATACACGGATCTAAACATCGGGCGAACCATATCCATGTGTTCATGGAGCATCTACCCTCTAATGCCCAAAGAAAGGACTTCACATGTCCAAGGAAGAGGATCGTTACTGATGCGCGTCGCGGGCCCCCTTTAGAAATGGATTTTTATTTAATTATTAAGAAAGGGTTGTTTAGCTTAAGTGGGCGGAGTCCGCGAGCAATTTTTCATTTTAATTTAAGATTTTACAAAAGGAGGCAAGTGCACCTATTGTAATTTGTACAGGATATTCCGATGGGGAATATTGAGGTCATATTGTTCTCGGGGTTAGGTTGATTATTTCTACTCCTCTAGAAGGGATTAGTATTTTACAGAAGATAACTTGTCGTGTTATCGGATTAACTAACTAAAGTGGTTATAAAAAGTGCAGAAAATAGACTTAGAAAAACGATCGATGAAGAAATAACGCTCGGTATTTAATAGAATAGGACTAAAATAATTTTAGCTAACTAGAGATCCTAGGTTTCAAACAAATTAAAGGGAGACTTGGCCGTGGAGGTTCCATAAAAATGAGCTCACCTATCTCTAGGGATATCACTCACCTAAACATTAAGACTATTTGGCAAAGCTCTAGTTCGAAGAAGCATTCCTCTTAATGCACGCATTACGCTTAGAACCCCGCTATTGGGTGGGGCACCCAATCCGGGATAATTAAGCTTCTCCTCTCTCGAGGTGGTGCACACAACTCTCTTTACCAAAGGGTGATTGGTCGATACGAACGGCCTCTCGGCTAGCTAGCGTATGGACAATGAAAATAGAGCCCACACATCTATATTGGTCCTACGCGTCGCATACCCGGGATAAACCTAAAGTGTTTAATTAAAGAGAAAAAGAAGACCTTTAATTATTTAAAAAGATTTTATCTGTCTCAATGCTCTTCGATACTGAGGGATAAGAGCGATTTTCCACTCATCGGAATGGGGATGGCTTATGAAAAATTGTCTAATTGAAATTGCAAGTCCTACTCAAATGAGTAGGCGCGAAATGAAAGCAGTAAAATTCGAGTCATACTCAAATGAGTACGCGGGAAATAAAAGTTGCAAAAATGCAAGTCCTACTCGAACGAGTAGTCGGGAAATGAAAGAAGTAAATTGCGAGTCCTACTCAAACGAGTAGGTGGGAAATGAAAGCAGTAAAATGCGAGTCCTACTGAAACGAGTAGGTGGGAAATGAAAGCAGTAAAATGTGAATCCTACTCAAAAGAGTAGGCGGGAAATGAAAGCAGTAAAAACTATATCATACACACACGCACTCTACAGGAATTGAAGAAAGCGTTAAAGAAAGTAATAAAATCTAACTCATACATGCACACACACAACATAAGGAAATCAAAGCAATCGAAAAATTAAAAAAATTATATTTTTACTCTTAGAATTTGCTAAAAATGCATAGAAAGAAGAAATAAAAATTAAAGGAGTAAAAAGAGTTCAAAATAAAAGAAAAATCAAAGACAACAAAAAATTAAAATAACAACTTTTTCATTCTTATAACTTTATAAAAGTGCATAAAAAGTGGAAATAAAAAATAATGGAACAAAAAGTTTTACAAACAAAGAAAAACTAAGTAGATAAAAAACACTTTTAAAACACCTTTATAAAATCATTAGAATGAAATAAAAAGCACTTAAACAACATTAAAGCTAAAAAGGCTATGGGAAATCAGAAGAAAATCTAGCATAACAACTAATTATAAGAGAAAACAAAAAAAGAAAACCAAGTAAAATGATAACCTGAAAACTTATTAAGTGGATACAAAAGATCACTGAAGGTGGGGCACTCAGATGCATTCAAATACACAATATGAAGAGAAAATCTACAAATTTTATTAAGGAAAAGGGGATTTACAAAAAGTTAAACAAACATAAAAGAGAGGGGGACAAAATTCTCCTTACACTGCATGGAAACACCTAAGCAACCCACATAACAGAAAAATGGTTCCAAAAATTTGAACCCTTGGTCATTACAGAAAAGTTCTATTTATAGACAAAAAAACTAGGTTACACGCCCTCGGTCACGGGCGTGACCGAGGGGGGTTTTCGGGTCTACCGTGTAGGTTAAGCTGAAAATCTTGTCAGCTGGCTTGGATCTGGAAGCTTCGAGAAAGTCAATGTGGATGTCACGGGCCTGTCTAGGGCGTGTAGGTGGGGAGTGACAAGCTAGTGAGCTGGTTTGGATTGTTGGAGAAGCTTAAATCTTCATTTGGAAGCGATACACGGAGGTCACGGGCATGCGCCGAATGATGCGGGAGTGTTAGCAAGGTCTGACTGGTGAAGGCGTCGAGCGTCGAACGTCGAGCTAGAGGCTTTGAGTGGTTGGACATGGGCGTGCCAGGCTGGACACAGGCATAAAAGGTCCTATTCTTTGGAGACTGCCGATTTCCACTGGAATCTAAGTGACATGCTGTAACACCCCAAAAATCTCAAAAGCCAAAATTGGGATTCAGGTTGGCTGACACGGCCTGAGACACGGGCGTGTCTCAGGGCATGTAAGGTGTACACAGCCTGGGACACGGGCGTGCCCCAGGGCGTGTCTAACTTAGCTGAGGGCTAGTTGTGTCCGAGGAGGACACGGCCTGTGACACGAGTGTGTCATAGGGGCGTGTTGGGCACACGACCATGGATACGGGCGTGTGCCTTAGCCGTGTCCTGCTCGGGTGATTTCGGCATGTATTACAACGGGTGACACGGCCAGTCACACGGCCGTGTATTGGGTGACACGGGCGTGTCAGGCATGACACGGATGTGTCGATGCCCGTGTAATGGTTTATTTTGAGTCGGTTGTGCGCCGTTTCAGGAACACATCCTGTGACACGAGCGTGTCACAACCCGTGTTCGGCCCAGGAAATTCAATTTCAGGGCTAATCTGAGCCTTCCATTTTCTTTGACCAAGATCCAATGGTCTAGGCTGCTCCCTGGGTTTATAAGGCCGGATTTGAGATGGAGAAAACTCATTTGAGTTGTGCCATTCTCTTTCCTAAGTGAAGAGAGAGAGGAGAGCAAGGGGAGGAAGATGAAGGGAAAGCCGACTTCCTGTAGTGCTGCGGTGGTCCAAATCGCGAGCCTAGTTCAGCTCTACGGAGGCTTGATTGCTGCGAAGCTTTCCAACCGTGTACTTTTCGCAATAGTGCCAAAACGTCCTTCAAGGGTAACGATTTCCTTCTTGGACAAGTGAAGTCCTTCTTTCCTGCATTTGCATAGGAATCCTCCATCAAAAGGTGGATGGCGAAGTGATTCCCTTGGGTCGGCGGTACGTCCCTTATTATATTGCATTAGAACCGGAAGTGTTAGTACGGTTAGGCATGATGCGTGAAGCCCATCTGGACATATTTGTTTATATTGGTGATGCTTGTTTGAACATCGGAGAAGACTCCATGAACATTGCTTGTATGCATGAAATCAATGGTGGATACATGTTGCTTGGTTTTGCAGGAAGTACTTGAGGAAGTCCAGGAAATGGTGAGAGTTGGGTTAAACTATTATGGCCGTGAGTGCCATATGTTATGAAGTTGAGTCGTTAGGCTGCAACTGGAAAAATGCATTGGTGGCAAACGGGCAAAGTGAAGTTGTACCCGCGTCAGTCCAGTCTTTAGTCTGGAGATTTTGAGCAACGGGAAAGGTGGATCTGTACCCGCGTTATGGTTGTCTAACCTTGGGTGCTCAAGGCCCTGTTAGGATCACATATCACATAGCGAGAGTCGATGGCTTGCGTGCCGATCAGACTAGAAATGCTCAAATTGGACCCTCATGTCTGGGACCTCTAAATGGTGGTGGGACCCGGTGTTTCCGGTACACTTGAATGTGCCATTAGTGCACGGAATGTCGGGCCATCGTGCCGTCATTTGTTATATATATTGTCTTGGTGGTTGGATATATATATGTATGGGATGTAAAATGTTGTGCAAGGAAGGAATTCCGCTGCCCCGTACAAGGGGAAGGGTCGTTATAATTGGTCAGCTGAATGCTGACCGTTGCCCTATTTTCCACCACTTGGTGGATTGGTTCTTTCAGGTGCAGGTGGTGCTGGTCCGAGCGGGACTTAGCAGGCTGAAGCCCAAGCTTCGTTGCTACCCTCGAAGGCATTGTTTTGTTTCTTCTTTTTCATGTGTGGCCGGCCTGCGCGCCGATGTTTGGAAACAACACTTTTGTTAAGAGAAACCTGTAAGGACATAAGGCATTTTACTTTGGGTGTAAACATTCCTATTTTGTTATAGTGGATAGTTCTTATAACTCTTGAGTTCAAGTTTTCAACCGTGAAGCTTCCGCTAGAATGCTTTATGTTAGGATGCATTGGTTTTGATATTATTTAGTAGCGTCTCTGCATATTTGTTGAATATGGTGTGGGGCCCCGACCAGACCATCTATTATATTCTTCTTGACGGGTAAAGGTGTTACAATTTGTTATTAGCTTGTTAGTCGTTCTCTTCCGAATTCGCGGATGAATTATTTTGAGGGGTGGCGAGCACGTGTCAATGCTGTCGTTATAACACATAAATTGAGCTCAAGAATGTCCACTTAAAAATTTAAATACACTTGTTTGGTGTGTTCATTTTTATATGTTTGCCGTTTGTTTAGTCGCTAAATTGTGTTTTTTCACATATAGGTGACTAGAAGTGTTGCGGGTCAATCGGAACCTCAACATTCTGTTGAAAGTGCGGCACCGGCTGAGGTGACCACACCTCCTCCATCTACTGAAACTGTGCGTTTCATTACGGAGATAGTACTTGCTACGATGACTTCTCAGCAGGCTGGGCAAGCACGTCCTGCTATGGTGCCAACGCATGCTGGGGTAAGGCAAGAACCGGCAGAAGCTATTGTTGATCCGTGGGCAGCAGATCAATAATTGAAGCAATTCATGAGCTTAATTCCTCCTCAATTTACTGGGGCGGGATCCCCGGCCAAAGCGGAGGATTGGCTTGCAAGGATCAAGAGAATCATAAGAGCGATCAGAGTTGAGGAGGAGCAGAAGGTAATGTTGGCCACTTTACTTCTTGAGGGAGAGGCTCGATTGTAGTGGGATGAGATTGAACTGCATCACTTGGCCGGCAGACAGTTGGCAGAGGTCTCGATGGAAGAGTTCTCTCGGTTTTTCATGGCAAAGCATCTGCCAATGCAGCAGAGAATATCAATGGAAATGGAATTTCAGAGGTTGACTCAAGGAGATTGTAGTGTGGATTATTATCTTCATGAGTTCACACAGTTGGGAAGATATGCGGGTTCTATCTTCGCCGAAGAGGAGCATAAGACTAGTCGGTTTTATGCGGGACTACGAGACGAGTTACAATATCTGCTCTCGAGTTCTGTAAGTTAGGGTTTTCAAGCCTTATTCTGTACGGCTCGGTCGTTGGAGACAGACATGAAAATGGGGCAAGTAAAGGGGACCTTGGTTGTTGCAAAACCGGAGTTCAAGTCGCCACATCCAGAGAAATCTGGGTACCGATGGAGATGGAATAAGAAGTCCAAATCTACTTGACAAGCTCCATCAGTGACTGTGATGTAAGCATCATCGGGGTATGGATCTCGCGCCTGTTTTACATGTGGGAAGGTGGGACACTTCGCATGTGATTGCCGAGTTGGCCCTCCAAAGGGTGAAAAGAAGACAGGAGCGTCCTATGCGGAGAAAGGGAAGACTGTTGTGGAGTCTTCTGCATCACACACGCAGCGCCGGGTCTTCAACCTTGGACAACAGGAGACCATGAAGCAGGCCGATGTCGTCACAGGTGCGCGCAGTTTTTAATATTATTTTATACTGTGTGTTGTGCTTGTTTAATTTTGGTGTTATAGGTTTTTTCCTTAAATGGGATAATCCGGCGGGAGCACTGTTTGATACAGGTGCTTCCCATTCGTTTCTGTTTAAAGATTTGGTTTTACGAATCGGGGTGCCTATACAGACCACGTTAGACATTATAAAGGTGCTTCTACCTAACGGATGTTTGTTATGCGCGGATAAATTTTAAAGTCTTGAGGTAAAGATAGGGAGTCTGGAATTCAAGGTGGAAACTTACGTATTGCCGATTACAGAGTTTGATATAATCTTTGGTATGGACTTGCTTTCAGAGCAGCGTGCTTGTATAGATTGTACATCAAAAGAGGTCACACTGGGGCAAAATACCGAATAAGAGACCAAGTTCACTGGTATGCGAGGGATGAGTTGGATGTTGTTATCTGCTCTCCAAGTCGCAAAGGATGTTCGGAAGGGTGCAGAGTTATTCTTCACACTCATTAAGGAGGTGGAGCCGAAGGCCATTGTGAATGAGGTGCAGATTGTATCGGAATACACTGATGTGTTTCCAAAAGAACTTCCGGGGTTACCTCCTCAAAGGGAAATCGACTTCGCCATCGAGCTAGTGCCAGTGCAAAACCTTTGGCCCGCTCGCCTTATCGTGTAGCGCCAAAAGAAATGGCCGAACTGAAAGTTCAATTGCAAGAGTTGCTGGAGCAGGGATACATACGCCCAACTATGTCACCTTGGAGCGCGCCTGTTCTTTTTGTGAAAAAGAATTACAGTAGTTTGCGGCTATGTATTGATTACAGCGAATTGAATAACCTGACGGAGAAAAACAAGTATCTGATTCCACGAATCGATGACTTGTTCGATCAGCTAGCAGGCTCAACCGTCTATTCGAAGTTAGATTTGAAATCCGGGTATTACCAATTGCGAATTAGGGAAGGTGACATTCCCAAGACAGGTTTGGAACACGCTACGGTCATTATGAATTCACTGTGATGCAATTTGGGCTATGTAATGCGCCTTCAGTATTCATGGACATAATACACCGAACGTTCCGAGAGTACTTGGATTTGTTTGTAATCGTATTCATTGACGACATCCTAGTGTACTCGCAGTCGGAAGAAGATCATGCAAACCATTTGCGGTTGGTACTGCACACCTTGCGGAGGAATAATGTAACGAACCTGGCGCGTACGTAACAGTGTTATGGCTCCGCTCTCCAGGCATCGCTATCGGGCTGCAGCCCAAGCACCCCAACCCCTCTCCAGCCCCCTGGCTGGTTGTTTGTGGCCATAGCCTCCCTTTGATGAGCGAACTCAACAGGTAAGTTAGGCCGTACGGGGACTTCCCAGGAGGTCACCCATCCTAGTACTACTCTCGCCCAAGCACGCTTAACTGTGGAGTTCCTTCAACTCTCATCACCAATTGAGTTGCAGCTCAATTGGTGATGAGAGTTGAAGGAAATCCATAGTTAAGCATGCTTGGGCGAGAGTAGTATTGGAATTGGAGATCTCCTGGGAAGTCCCCGTACGGCCCAACTTAACTATCGAGTTCGCTCATCAAAGGGAGGCTATGGCAACAAACAACCCTCCAGTGGGATGGAGAGGGGTTGAGGCCCGGTAGCGATGCCTGGAGAGCGGAGCCGTAACACAGTTACGTAAGCGCCATGGTCATTACAATAAAATGTGCAGCTCAATTGGTGATGAGAGTTGAAAGAACTCCATAGTTAAGTGTTCTCGGGTTGGAGTAATACTGGGATGGGTGACCTCCTGGGAAGTCCCCGTGGTGCGCGCTTGACTATCGTGTTTACCTCATCAAAGGGAGGTTGTGGCCACCAACAACCCTCCTCTAGAGGGAGAGGGGTTGGGGTGCTTGGGGTGCAGCCCGGTAGTGATGCCTGGAGAGCGGAGCCGTAATGCTGTTACGTACGTGCAAGGGTCGGTACAAATAAGCTGTATGCCAAGTTCTCGAAGTGTGAGTTCTGGCTCTTGTCGGTGGCTTTTTTGGACCATGTAGTTAGTGGAGAGGGCATATCAGTAGATCTAGTAAAGATAAGTGCCATACAAGATTGGCTGGTGTTGTCTTCAGTGGCCGAAGTCATGAGTTTTCATGGACTTGCAGGCTACTACCGACGGTTTGTGGCAAACTTCTCCCGGATTGCTTTGCCTCTGACAACATTGACGAGAAAAGATCAGAAGTTCGTCTGGATGTCGGAGTGCGCGAGAGCTTTTGATGAGCTGAAGAGTCATTTGACCACGATGCCTGTGTTGACGTCGCCATGTGGTACAGACGGCTATGAGATATACATTGATGCGTCAGGGAGCGGCTTAGGCTTCGTTCTCCTGCAGTTTAGCAAGGTGATTCTTATGGCTCACACCAATTGAAAGTGGATGAGCGTAACTATCCCGTCCACGAATTGGAGTAGGCGGCAGTGATCTTTGCGCTAAAGTTATGGCGACACTATCTGTATGGAGTTAAAGTAGATATCTATATAGATCATAAGAATCTAAAATATTTTCTCGATCAGAAGGATTTGAATATGCGACAACGGAGGTGGATGAGGTTCCTTGGGGACTACACCTTCGATATTCACTATACGCCCGGGAAGGGAAATATGGTTGCGGATGCCTTAAGTCGTCGGACTCCAGCAAGTGCAAATTGGCTCATAAGACATAATGAAGGCCTAATTCGAGATCTGGAGGCCTTAAATATTTCTTGTGTTGAAAGGAATACCACTGCAAAGGCGTATAACATCCCATTTCCAAATAGACCCCTAAGAGTGATTTTGTCATGACTAGGTCATGGCAAACTCTTAGAGGACCAAAAAGTGACCAAGTAAACTTGGGTGACTAGGAGAGAGAAAATTTGGAGGAAGAATATTCATGACCAAGGGCCTCTCTCTCCACCAACAAACCTTGATATCATCCCCCCTATTTATTATATTATGCATGGGTGGGTTGCCAATAGACTAGATGATTGACTAGCCAACTTAGTGACTAGGAGAGAGAGAGAATCTCAAAATGAAGAATAATTAGGAGAGAGAAAGGGGTATATTTAAGGGTGTTAGTGGATTGAGCCACTTGGGCTCATGCCAACAGCCCCCACTTGGGCTGGCCGACCCATTTAACCCATTTAGGAGGAGTGGGAGCAAGTGGGGGCCACATTGCATGCTTGGATACAAGCCCAAGCCTAAAACCGACCCCACCTATTCATATGAGCCATTTCCTCCTTCCACACTTAGCCCATCTTCCCTTGACCATCTTTGCCAACCTCTTTAACTCAATTAGGTGAGATTGGACTGGTGGGTCCCACCCCATGCAGCTGGCCGTTACAAACAAGGCAAACCGAGCTCCTTCTTGATGTCATCGCCTATACATCGTTTTTATCGGCCACCTCTTAACAACATTAACCTATCTGACTACCCTTAACTTCATTCACCCTCATTCCACCCAGAACTGAGCAAGAGAAACAGAGGAGTCGAGAACTTGGAGCTAGGAGCTGTGAAATCGAAGGATATGCCGCCACCACCGCCGAAATGGTTTCCCGCCGCTCCTCACGTCGCATGGCCGCCGCGAAGGTCCTCCCTCACCACTTTCTTCATGCTTAGATATTAGAAATGTTTAGGGTAGGGTTCGGGCTCGAATTATACCGAATCCAGTTTTCATTTTCTTCCATAATGGAAGTTTTAATGGTCACGTGTTGGGTGGCGCCGCCGCCTTCCGCCGCCTAGTCGCACGCAAAGACTCGCCCCACCACCGTGAGGGTAGAGGAGAAGTTTGACGGGGGTTACGCCGCTTGTAGCCGCTGGTTACCGCCCCGTGAAAACAACCATGCGTCGGACTCGATACAGTCGATTTGGAGAAGATGACATGCAACCATCCGATTGCTTTAAGATGCGTGCCGTGCAAGTTTATTATTTTTAATATATGAATAGTATACAATTTAGGGTAATTTTTACAGAGTTATGCATGTTGATTTTTAGGGCACTGCGGAACATTTCCATAAAAAGTGTTTAACATAAAAGTTATAGGTCCTTGAGTTACCTTGTATTTGATATGTTGCACGAAAATATTGCTCAAGTCTACTGCCCTATAGGACCATTTTGCTAGGGTTGGTCCTATAGGTAGGGAAAAAACTAAAATAAATCCCCACACCTCACCCTTGGTCCAAGTGTCTTGAGATTTGGACTGTGGGTTAGTGATGTATAAACCTAACTCATGTAACAATTAGGAGTCATTTGGACTGTTTTAACCTAGGATTTTTCCCTAAACCTAGAAAAGCTAGGGTAATTAAATTAAAAGGTCAAATGACCATCATAGCCTCCCAACTTTTGGTGAGTGGCCCCTGGCAGTAATATTTAGCTTCATATATAATTAGAGCCCATTTGGATGAGCTTTGGATAGGTTTTGACCTAATCCTTGCCTCCCTTGGGGAAAAATAACCTAAAAATGGAAGGGGTGCCCACACTTCCCCTTCTGTCCAAATATTTTGAAATTTGGACATGGGATTAATGTTAATGGTAGTTAGGGGCTGTCCAAATTTGAATGAATTTGGAGGTGATTTATTTATGTAATTCAACCTAGATTGGCCCTTATAAGGGGTGTTTTTGGAAAAAGTGCATGCTAGATTTTAGTGGCCAACTCACCTCAATAGAGGATGACATTTTTACCACTGGATTATAATTACCCTAAGTACTCCCCCCTAAGGGAAGACGGGATGAATTAGGGTTGATTTACCCTTGGACCCAAGTTCAAACCCTAAGGGAGGACTTTTGGGGGTTGTGAAGGACATAGGGGCAATTGCCCTTGTATGGCCTTGGAATTTTAGTAGAGAGGTAGATGTGGTATAATTAAACCTCTTGTTGAAATGTTTGGGAATTTAGAGGTAGGTAAGTACATCAAAAGTCAAACCCTAGTTTTTGGGTAGAAACACTAATAAGTCAAATCAACAATTAAACTTCACCTAAAAGTTGTGAAAATGGGGTAGAATGAATCTCAGGGTAGTTTGAACTCCTAGATATTTTTGTTGGAATTTTATTGAGGATATTCATGGTAGCTTCTTTGTTAAGTATCAAAATGTCTAATTTAGTATTTGATTTAATTTGATCATTTTGTTTAATGGAATCTAGTAAAATTAGGCCAGTAGAGGTTTTAGACCTAAATAGAGGTCTCCAAATTTTATTATAATTTTTAAAGGATTTTATATAATGCTTGCTTCACAAATTTGTAAAGGTCAATATTGAGAAATAAATCATTTAGAGAATAATTCAGCTTGTAAAAATGTGAAGTTTGGCCATTGATAATTTTAGTTTGATATCGGTAGTTAGGAATTTATTTATGAATTTATGAAGAGTATTAATAGTACTTGATTCACAATTATGCCTTTTAAAGATTTTTTTAGAATTTAATTTTCAGTGAAAAATCATGAAATTTGGCCAGTGATAATTTTAGGACTGTAGAAGTGAAATATATTTAATTCAAATTATTTGGATGATAATTTCAAGTAGTTGATTTACAAATCTTGGAATATGGAAATTACTGCTAAAATAATTTTAGAACCCTTAAACATTTGTAGAAAATGCCAAATTTAGAAATTGTCACTTTTAGACATATGGGATATTATCATAAATTTATGAAACATTAATAATGTTTAGAAAGTTTACTTCTTGATCAACTTAAAATTAATTGGCTCTTTTAAGAAATTATTTAAATAGAAGATACGATATTCTGGAATTAAATCATTTTTTTCATGATAGGATCCCAGTAAATAACCTAAGTCATTCAGATGAAAACTTGAAGGACATCCTATCATGAACGCCAACTAGTATAGGTCGGTCTGCAAATAGTAATTTGGGAAAAGTTGTATTAAGATAAGATTTAGAATTGTGTAGAGTTAGTCTTGTGGAATTGGTTAGATGAAAGTATATGAGTCACTAAAGGAAGTTCTAAGGAGTGGTGAGAATCGAGTTGGTGCGGGTTAGAAGGTGCGCGGGTTCGACGAAAGATCATCGTTCCCGTGAGAGTGGAAGGTCAAATTTACCCTAGGTTTAGTTTAATGTAATATAAAAAGGGAATGGGTAAAGGAAAACAACCAATAATAATAAGTGTCTTGCGAAAGGGAACTTTGGTCTGTCATACCATCATAGTTCCTAGTGCCTATTGAGAACCCCTCATAGGGTATAATCCAGAGGTAGTCCTAGGCTAACGTAAACCTTAAGATAAACTTAAAGAGTAATGTAAAAAATAGGGCTTCACGCTGCACACACTAGTTTGATAGGAGGTTAGAAATGGATAAGTCGTCCCGAGGTGTTCAATGGGGCGCCATCCCGCGGTGTTCAAAGGGATGAGGTTTGGAATTGAGCCGGACAGTTTGGTCCGGAGAGCTTAGTCTCGGTTTGAGGTTAATTCTGGCAGTTTAGTCCGGGAGATTGACTTGTTGGTTTTTGTTAAGAATATTGCATGTGCATAAAAAGGAATATCTAAGGTGGTGGGTCTTCGGTACTTGATTGTTGTTGCACCGACGCCAGTACGATGACTCGGAAAGTGTGGTTTTACACTTCGCCAAACTTAAGTCCGGCAGTCCAGTCGGCAAGAGTACGCAGGAGTCCGCTTAGTGCACCAAGCGTTGAGGCATACGATAGGTCAGACCGGTAGTGCTATATTGGTTTTTAGGTTGGCGAGGCCCAACCCACCGCTTCCGTCTATCACTGCGGATGTTTCTTGGGAGGTAACGGCTCCGAAAGAGGGAACTAAAGGTTTGTGTACACAAAGTCAGGGGGGTAAGTTGCACTGCTTGAACATAACAAGAACCCACCATATAGATGAATATCATAATCATTCATAATAACCTATGATACCTATGTCGCCGAATGAGATTGTCCACGGATATAAGGCTCCTGTGCCGCTTGACTTGGTGTCGTTGCCCCCAACGTACAAGGCAAGTCAGTTTGCACAATCCTTCACCCAGCACATCCATGATTTAGATGCACGTATACGGGCCACTTTGACTACGCAATACGACTTTTATCAAGCGCACGCTAATTTACATAGGAGAGTATCAAACTTTAAAATTTGCGATCTAGTTTTAGTCCGTTTGGTTCCCGAACGCTTGCCAACTGGCACTGTTAAAAAGTTAGCACCAAAGCGCGCCGGCCCTTTTCGGATTGTTAAAAAGTTAGGTGACAACGCTTTCGTTTTGGACTTGCCTGCTGATTGGGGTATCTCCCCCATTTTTAACGTTTCGGATTTAACGATGTTTGTGTCACCACCACAAGAGTTGACTTCTTTGTCATCTTCTTATCCCACTCTAAATTCTCATGGGTTGGGGAGTGGTAGTACGGATGAACTCTCTCCTTCGGTCCCCACAGGTATATCATCGGATGGTAAGTTGCCTTCTTTCCTGCCTACTGCTAATATGTTCCCCAGGTTTCCACGGACGTTTTCCACTCCAGAGATGATACTTGATGATGAGCCTATTACCACGACTGATGGCGACACCCACCGCTTTCTCATCCGTTGGCGAGATCGACCCCCTTCGGATGACTCTTGGGTACTCGAGACGGAGCTGCACAGTTTGGATGCCGCTCTCCTTCACCGCTATCGCTTGGACCACGCAACGGAGATGCGTGGATTTGAGCAGGGGAGGATTAATGGCGTGGCCTCTCCTCCACCATTTGATGACGATGTTGACGATGCTAATGATGATCCGGTTGATAAGGCAATACAACTCAAGGACGTGAGGCGGCACGAGGACGCTAACGGAAGGCTACGCTATAACTTCCGCCCGCTGCGTGCTTCATCCACTGCAAAGAATTAGCCTTATTTATTTTATTCGGGAAAACTTTATTTCATATTTAGAATATAAAATTATCCCATGTTTAGTGATAATTTTATATTCATTTGCATGTTTTGTTATTTTTAATTTTGAACAATTTTAATGTTGGTGTGCATTTAGCCATTCGGATGGATGAGATTACATCTCCATCATGAATGGTTAAGGCTTGTTTGTAACTCCTATATAAGGAGGCTTTGTTATGAGATAATTAGAAAAGAAGAAA
Organism: Platanthera zijinensis; assembly: GCA_039513925.1. Taxonomy (NCBI): domain Eukaryota; kingdom Viridiplantae; phylum Streptophyta; class Magnoliopsida; order Asparagales; family Orchidaceae; genus Platanthera; species Platanthera zijinensis. Next base: position 122,808,701 of record CM077093.1, on the reverse strand, counting down.
CCTAATTTTGCCTTGCAAATTTCGGCCAAGAGAGGAGGCTTCATCTAGCCGCAGCCCCCCCCCCTCTTCCCCTTACTTGTGGTGTGAAGCCGCCGGCCCCCCTTTGCTTCCTCCATCCGTTCGGAGCGACTCCGGCGCGGATTCCTTCGGTGCGACTCCGGGAAGAAGGTTGTAATCCCTTCGGTGTGACGCCGGTGGATCCGTGGAGAGAGCGATTCTCCCACCGTTATATTGTGTGAAAACTTCATCCCGGTTGGGTAAACTCTTCCCTCTCCTTGTGTGATTCTCTAAGTAGTTGTGGTGGTTTTCGCAAATCGTTTTCTCCGCAAAGTTAATTTAATCGCTGCAAGTTTTGAAACGAATTCGCCGTTGCTAGGCTTTTTAATTCCGGATCGGGTGGATCCTATTTGCTTGAGCGGATCTTGGCCAATAGCCTTGGTCTTGCTCTCTAAAAGGAGTGGCAACCTTTGTGTTTTCTTGGGGAATACTCCGACTCAAATTTCCGATCGTTGTTTTCGAGTCGACCATTCCTCCTTGTTATTTTGCGCTGCGTTCTTGCGACGAGAACTATTGTGGGTGATAGGTGTTGTGTAGGTGCGGTAGATCTACGACGTGTAGTGCGTAGGAAAGCGTTAGTTCATGGAGATCTCCGATTCCGGACGTTCCCTACACCACGACGCCCCAACGTATAAAGTGGTATGGGACATTTTATACGATGGGAGCCTTGTAGAAGATCCCTTGGCTTATGTGTACTCACATAAGTGAAGGTTAAATTCTTTTCTTACTTTACCTATTACAACATAATTATAAATTGCTAGCTAGGTCCCCCTGTCACCTGTTTGTTTTACTCTCCACTTTCATGTACTTCCTTTCTTCCTCCCTGCTCGGTGCCTAGGAGCATGGGGGAAGGGGTGGGGGACGATAGGGCTTAGTCTTATAGACTAACAGTTTTCAAACCACATCATATTAGGGGATCGTGGAGCCCTGGTTGGAGGAGCAGCCCAGGAGACCGGTGAGATTGGAGATAGGGAAGTCTAGCTCAGGAGTACAGCCAGCTGGGATCGTGAGTCCTGACTTCTAGTAGTTGTTTTATTTTGCTTCCGCATGAGAGATCTGTAGTGAGGATATTGATGTGCTAGGCTTAAGCCCTTCATTTCTGTACTCTTTTACTATTTTGTGGACTCTCCCTTCGTGGATATTTTATTATATGTGATTTGCTGTGGACTTAAATGTCTATACTCTTGTACTGCTACTTTTGTGATCAATAAGGTCGGAAGAATCGGCGTTTTGTAGTGACGATCTTCCCGGGCGTGAAGGTGTCACCTCAAAGTGGAGGTTCTGGGCATAAGACCCCGGTTTTTACGAGTTGTTAAAAAGGGGGTCCTACAAAGTGGTATCAGAGGGTAACCTCGATCGATCAGGTAGCTGTCAACTAAAACCCTTGGCCACCCTCGCACGAGTTTAGTTTGCAGACAAACTAAGCAGCGGAAGCTGTGGTGTGCCCAGGTGGGGATCACATATATAATTGTCCATTTTAGTTAAGGTTGAAAAATTTCTGACGATATATTTTGTGGCACAGCCTCAAGCACTACCTACACCACCAGTTGGAACCCCGCAGATTCCGGAAGTTGCCCCACCGCCGCCGATTCCCACTCAGTTCCTATAGTCTGACATAAGACAAACTCTGACGGCTATCTGGGAAGCCTTCAGGAACCAAGAGGCCCCGGCTCCGCAGCCTAACCAGGGAGCCAACTTGCTCAACATCTTTCGAGGACTCTCTCCCCCATCCTACTTGGGGACAGAGGTGGTAGTTTGGACAGAGGAGTGTCTAGACATCATGGACGAGATGCTGACAGGGATACGGAGCCCTTGGGAGGAAAGGGTGCCACTAGTTGTTTCCTGCTTGGAGTCCCATGCTAAGCGGTGGTGGAAGACAGTTCTGGAGACTACCTTTGCTGATAGGGAAGTTGCCGAGGTGACGTGGGAGGAGTTTAGTCCCATGTTGTTGGAGCACTTTGTTCGGCAGTCGGCCCGAGATGAGCTGGAGGACCGCTTTTTGTAGTTGAAGCAAGGTGCCTGGACGGTGGTGGAGTACCATCAAGAGTTAAACCTTCTGGCCCGTTTTGAAGACTCTTACCAGCTAGATGAGGCAGCGTACATCAAGAGGTTCTACAAAGGTTTACGAGAATATATGAGGGATCCCCTTCTTTTCGTTTCGGACGGGTCTATCACTCGTATTCTGGAGATGGCAAAAAGGTTAGAGGCAGATTGGATCACCACCAGAGGCCGGAAGCGTCAAACGGAGGATCAGAGCCGGGGATCCCGGAACGATCAGCGGCGAGGTCATGCGCCAGAGGTACAAAATGTGAAGGATAAGCCTCGACAGGAGGTGAGGCTGGAGCCGAGGGAGCAGGTGACAATGGCCCCTCAGCCTATTCAGATGCGAGATGTGCATACACCGGGAGGTGGGGCTTACACTCCGCCAGAATGTTACCACTGTCATCAGGTGGGGCACATCAAAATTAACTATCCCATGAGAGGGATGCCCCCACCAGCACCGCAGATTGCCCCACCGGCTGAGCATTATGGAGGCCGAGGACGTGGCCAAGGATGCGGATATCAGGGTAGAGACCGCAGGACAGAAGGACAGCAGATTTATGCACTGGACCTGGCTCAACCCAGGAACCAAGAGCAAGTGATCACAAGTACGACCAAAAAGTTTTCTTTTTTACTTAAGTTCTTTACTTTCCTAAAAAGTAGTTTCATGAACTTAAAATATTAAGACTAGGCAGGAAAACCAGAAATAGAACTCTAAGAAAATTTACAATCTCAGGCATCGTCTTCATTTGTGGCAAGCTCGCACACACTCTCTTCGACACGGGTGCTTTGCACTCGTTTCTGTCGGAGATCTTTATCCAAGGGTTAGGAGGCATGGAGAGGATCACAGGCAAGACGTTACGGATACGGCTACCCGACGGGTCGGAGCTATTCGGATCATCCCATTGCGATCTTGAGGCATGGATAGGCGGAAAACCCTTCGAAGATCCAGCGATAATTCTGTTGCTGCCTGATTATGATCTGATTCTGGGTATGACATTGCTCCATAGGAACTGAAAGTGAGAACAAGATTTATCTCAACTCTAGAGGGGGGTGAATAGAGTTTATTTAAAGTAAATTCACAATTTTAAACTAGCAAAACTTTTAAGATTTAACTTATATATAGGTGTAAGGTGCTTGCTATAGAATTAACAAGACAGTAAAAAGAAGAGCACAACACACAGCAAAGAAAACACACAAGCAAACCAGAAAACACAAGGAGCTATAGTGGTTCCCCAAAAACCTTGGTACATCCACTCTTCTACCACCCTTGGTAGGAATCCACTGCAGGAAGGGTTGATCAGGTGTCCTGGCACCAATGAGCTTTTGATAAGGTGCTCAAAAACCAAACTAGATTTTTTGATAAGGTGTCTTGCCACCACTAAGTTTTGACAAGGCTCTCAGAACCAGATTCAAAACTTTTGAAGGGAGTTTTGAAAACCCTTTTACAGAGGGAAAGGGAAAATAAAAAGAGTAAAGATGTCTTCTCTGTCTTAATCAAAGAGAGAAGCACAAGTGGATTTGTGTTGTCAAAGCTCCCCCTGAGATGTTGACTAGTTCAGGAGTGGAAGCATTGCTTCAGGGTGATAGGTCTTCAGAAGCTTCAGATCTCCAGCAGAAGATGGTTTCAGCAGATGCTGAGAAAATTGAATTGTCTGGAGTCCTTGTGATGAAGCTATGATCACTCTTTCAGTATGCCAAAATGTTCAACCGATTCTTCTGAATTGATCTCTCTATGTTGTGAATCTGTACTATGAATTTCTTGTTGTTTTCTAGTTATGTATATCTGTCAGACCAAAAAAGATCATTTATTCTCTGAAGATCCTTTATCCGAGATAGCCGTTAGCAGACATTAAATGTCCTCCATAAAAGTCTTGTCTTCTAGAGGAAAGTCCAATAAACATTCTCAAAAAGAATTCCTTGAAACTTGCTCCAGAATAAAGGAAAATGGCTGGCAGATCTCTTGAAATAAATGCTGAAATAATTTGAAAAACATTCCAAAGTCTGACTGAATTTGAATCCTTAAAATCGTCGATCTCTCAGGAAAAACGTCGATCTTAGCTCTACGATCGTCGACCTGAGCTCAGAGAATGGAATGAAGATTAGACAGAAAACGTTGACCTGAGCTCGAAGATCGTCGACCGGAGCTCAGCGACCTGAAGAATAAGCTGAAGACAGATAGTTGATCTGAGCTAGAAGATCGTCGACCGGAGATCGACGATTCAGCAAAGTTGAGCTCAGAGAGCGTCGAACGGAGTTCGACGTATCGTCGACCTAAGCTCGACGATAATTGTCTTTGCCTCAGCTTTAAGTCTGATTCCTTGAATGGTCTTGGTGGCAGCTTCAAACCTAAATTCTAAGCCCTAAACACATTCTAATGTTGACCTTTTTAACTATATATCTAGGTCAAACTGGGTTCCTAAGACAAACATAGTGATCCTTGCCCAAATTAGTAATAGGGTGTTCCAACAATCTCCCCCTATTTGGGTTAGGATTACTATTTACAAATCTCAGAAATAAAAACAACAACAACATACTAAAGAGCAATAAACTGAAACAACAACAAAAAAAATAGAGCAAGCAATAGGGTAGCAGTCATATGGAATATCAGCAAGTGTTCAGAATGATTGTATTGTCTGCTTACAGATATTACTTCTTTTCACTTCCTTTCTTAAATAGAATTTCCCTGTTGGGATTAAGAGCTTCCTTCTTTGACCTTCTATCATCCTCTGCACCTAAGGAGGTTTGAGATCTAGCTCTGGGAACCACAGCCTCAGGATGCAATTTCATGTAGTCCACTGGGTCAAAGAATTTTCTTGATGTATACCTTTTCAGTTCTGCTTTTCTTAGATCTGATAGTGTAGTAATATTAGAGGTGTCTTTCCCTTGTTCTCTGGCTTTCTTCAACTGATCTAAGGCAGCCAGTTCTTTCATCCTTGCAGTCCATGACAATGGATTGTTCTCTGGATCTTCAAAAGGCACTGCATGCTCATATCTATTGATAGTTTCTAAAGCAATAGGAGTTCTAGTCTCAACTTTTTCTCTGAGATTATAAGGGAAAGGACCTTGAGTAGAGTCCATGTGTCTTTGTCCTTCCCTTGCATGAAATCTATGTTCTCTTTGACTTCCTCTATACTATCCCCTTCTAGACTGATAACCCCTTTGGTATTGCCCCCTAGGATGGTATCTTTGAGAGGACTAGGAGGAACTTTGCTTAGAAGTTGGGGTTTGAGAAGCTGAGCCTCCACCTGACCCTGAATCTGGAGGAGGAGGAGGAGGCTGAAACTGAGAAGATCCCTTTTCATATTTATCCAACTTCCTTCTTTTCTTCATAGCTTTTAATTGATTTTTGGAATACTGCATCCAGGGCTCAGAGATGGGACATTCATGCAGAATATAGTATGGAATGTCATTTGAATCTTTAGCTTGAGCAGGAGGAACCATCATCATGGCCTTGCTTCTGGCCTTCCTTTTCTTGGCAAAAGTATTAGAAGAGTCATCAGATTCAGTGTGAAACTGATCACTGTCTTAACTTTGATGTCTATCATATAAGTCATCAATACTCTTTATATACTTTTCTTGTTGTTTTACTTGATCAGGGGTCAGAGCAGGAGCAGTAGCAGTAGCAGCAAGAATTGGAGAAGCAGTAGGGGCAGAAGTAATAGAGGCAGCAGGTTCAGATCCTTCCAGATATGTAGCAAGTTCTTTAGCAGCAGTATCCTCAACAACAGAAATCATGTCAATATCTTCTGATACAATTGTAGAAACAGCAGCAGCAGCAGAACTGAAAGCATCAACATCCACAGCCTTGAAAGAATTGACATATGAGGCAATTAGGCTGGGATCACATACAGAGATAGGCACAATGGCCTTAGTGAGGTCTTCAGCTTGATGCACTGGCAGAGAACTGAAATAAATAGAATCAAATATAGAAAGCTGACTCTGAAGGTCCACTACAAAAACAGGAGCAGGACTTGAACCTTCAGCAGCCTCAGGCACATCCAATGCTTCATAAGGCATCTCCCCCTGCCTGGGTTCAGTGGAAACTGAATCAAGGCACCCAGATGAAGGGATTTCCTGGGAGGAGAGGAAGGAAGAAAACTTGGTAGACAGTTCCTGAACATGTTTCAGGAGTGGAGCCAAGGAGGTCTCCAGCAGTGAGGTTAGCCTGGGGGCTAGCAACACATAGAGCTTGTCTGCCAGGGCTGAAAGATCTACATGCTCAAGATTGGCTTGAGCAGAGGTAGGAGAGAAAGTGGCTGGAATGATGTTGGCTGGAGCTGATGGAATGGAGAATGTGGAGGTAGGAGGTGTAGGGATGGATGGCCTAGGAGTAGGAGGAATAGTGGAGATAGATGTTACTGAGGTGGAGATGGATGAGATGGAAGAGGTAAAGATGGGGTGAAGGATGGTTGAGAAAGTATGTCTTGAAGAAGTTGTTGGTAAGAGGATGTAGAGGGAAGCTCAGGAGGAGTGGGAGGAGAATCATCCATGAAGGAGTCATCTATAAGAGAAAATGATGGAGTGGTGAAAGATGGATAAGAGAACAAAGGGTGGAATTGTTCTGAGGTAGAGGCTGGAGGAGGTGAAATTGGTGAAGAGATTGTAATGGGGGATGAGATGATAGAGGTTGAGATTGGTGAAGAAGTTCAGGTGGTGACTGGGATAGAAACAGCTGGAGGAGGAGAAGAAGAAACAGGCAATTCTTCTGCTGGGGCAGATACCTGAGGAGGAGTGACTGATATAGTCCTGGTGCCTGAAGCAAGTGGTGCTGTAGCAGCCCTGCTGGGGTTGATGATCTGCCTGTCCCATCTGCTGAAGAGGGCACAGGTAAGCCTCTTGGATGCATTGAAGTACATCCCACTAGAGGTCAGCAGTTCAGGGCACCTGGAGTGCAGGTAAACCCCTAATATCCTCCCATAGCTTACACAGCTTTTGTTCAGCTTCTTCTTGATCAGATTGAAAAAGATGGATCCCCAATGTAAATGTTTCTTGTCAACCAATGCTCCCATTAAACAGAATTGGTATCTTGATATTGTATCATGGGCTGAGTGCTTTGCCAGAAGCACTTTTCCAACCACATCAGCTAGAAATTGGAATTCAATGGAAAGGTTCTTTCTCAGCAGTTTGTTAGGGTTCACAGCAGTGTGACCCATTCTATCCAGCATAGAATCATACTCTTCTCCAGACAAATCTATGGAGTCATCTCCAGTACTAAGGAGGAAAGCCTCTGTTAGAAGGGCTGCGGACAACGGTACCTGAGTCCCTTTGATTGAGCCGATTACAGAATTCTCATTCTCATTCGTGGCGGTAAAACACCATTCCTTTATCTCTTCTGCTGCAATCTTCATTCTGGTGGACATGATCTGAAAAAGTTGTTGTTCTCGAAAAAGGTTTAGAATATCCTTGAATCTCTGATCACTTCCATCGAAAGAATTCATATTAATGTCGAAACCTGTATCAAATTTCATCTTTGAAATAGCAGCACTTGACACAGCCATCTGTACCTGCAAAGATGAAACAAACACGACCAAGTGTAGAAGGTTTGGAGGGAAAGAGTTGCAGAGAGTATGAAAGCGTAAACGACGAGTGGCGGCCGAAAAATGATTTTATATTAGGGTTCGACGCGAAAAAGGAAGGATCGTCGATCTCCGTTCGACGATCAGGACTCCTGATAAAAGCTGAAAGGGCTTCAATATCGTAGATCTCAGTTCGACGATCTAGGGAGAACGTCGAGCTCAGGTCGACGATCGAAGGCCTGAAAGAGATAGTGTACAACTATTTGACACGCTCTGAACTCAGGTCGACGTTTTTGTGAAAACGTCGATCTCCGTTCGACGCTTTTTGGGAAAACGTCGAGCTCCGTTTGACGCTTTCTGGGGAAACGTCGAGCGTAGTTCAGAGTCAGAAAACTATCCTACAGACACAAAAAAGAGTGGGTTTTTAGCCTAGTCTTGGTCTATTTTTAAATTTACAAAATCTTGGAGTTTATTTTAAACAGCCTCCATCTAGCATTCCTATCTGATTGAGGAAGAAGTTATGCTTCTTTTCATCCAAAGGCTTGGTGAAAATATCTCCCCTTTGCAAATCAGTTGGGATGTATTCAAGTTCAATTTTATTTTTCTCAACATTATCCCTTAGAAAATGATGCCTAATTTCTATGTGTTTTGTCCTACTATAGAGGACTGGATTTTGTGCAATGGAAATAGCACTGGTGTTATCACAAAATATTTTAGACTTCTCTAAGTTGTAACCATAGTCTAGGAGTTGGTTTTGTATCCACAATATTTGTGAACAACAACTGCCTGCAGCCATGTATTCAGCTTCGGCAGTTGAAGTTGACACAGATGTTTGTTTCTTACAAAACCATGAGACAAGTCTATCACCAAGAAACTGATAAGTTCCACTGGTGCTTTTCCTGTCTATTCTGCATCCAGCATAATCAGAATCTGAAAATCCAGTTAAGTCAAATGCTGAATCTTTTGGATACCAGAGTCCTAGATTTGGACAGCTTTTAACATACCTAAGAATCCTCTTTACTAAAGTTAAGTGTGACTCTCTAGGGCTGACTTGGAATCTAGCACATATACATGTAGCAAACATTATGTCAGGCCTACTGGCTGTAAGGTACAATAGAGATCCAATCATTTCTTTATATGTTGTCTGATCAACTGGTTTTCCATGTTCATCAGCATCCAATAAAGCATTGGTAGGCATGAGTGTTTTCATACATGATGCATCAGTCATCCCAAATTTCTTAACCAATTATTTTGCATACTTGGTTTGAGAAATAAACATGCCTTCAGCATGTTGTTTGACTTGCAATCCTAAGAAGAAGGATAGCTCACCCATGCTACTCATTTCAAATTTAGAGTGCATAAGCTTGGAAAACGTTTTGCACAAATTTGAATTAGTAGACCCAAATATAATATCATCTACATAAATTTGTACTAGTAGGGTATGGGACATATGGGTTCTAATAAAAAGAGTTTGGTCTACTCTCCCCCTAACAAAATCATTCTTCAGCAGAAAGCATGCTAGAGTCTCATACCATGCTCTAGGAGCTTGCTTGAGACCATATAATGCTTTGTATAGTTTAAAAACATATTCTAGATGAGTTAGAGAGATAAAACCTAGAGGTTGTCTGACATAGAATTCTTCTTTGATCTCCCCATTGAGAAAAGCACTCTTCACATTCATTTGATAGACTTTGAATCCCTTGTGAGCAGCATAAGCCAGGAAGATTCTTATGGCCTCTAACCTTGCAACAGGTGCAAAGGTCTTGTCATAGTCTATCCCCTCTTCTTGAGAATATCCTTGAGCAACTAGCCTTGCCTTGTTCCTTACAATAATTCCTTGATCATCCAGCTTATTTCTGAACACCCCTTTTGTTCCAATAATTGAATGATCCTTTGGCTTAGGCACTAGTTCCCAAACTTTATTTCTTTCAAATTGATGCAACTCCTCTTGCATTTGCAATGATCTAGTGTGGATCTTGCTCTGCATCTTGAATGGTTTGAGGTTCAATTTGAGAGAGAAAGCAAGTGTGCATCAGGTTTTGATTGACCTGATTTCTGGTTTGCACACCAACTGAGATGTCTCCAATCACTTGGGAGATTGGATGATCTCTTTGTGTTACTAGATCAACAGGGGGTGTTGATTGTTCACCATCCTGTGTTGTTGTTTCCTCTTGTGGGACAACAACTGGCTCTTCAAGAAGATTTTCATCCAGATATGGAGCAGCTTCTTCATCTTCACTACTTTCATCCTTTTGAGTGACTTGTAATCTGTCCAATTCTTCAGCTAGAGAATGCACCTGCAAATGTTCTATGGTAGAAGTATTCTTCTCCTTGAAAGACATATTAGTTTCATCGAAGGAAATGTGGACAGATTCTTCTATTTTTAGAGTAGTTTTATTATAAACTCTATAAGCTTTACTGATCATGGAGTATCCCAGAAACACTCCTTCATCAGCTTTTGCTTGAAATTTTGCTAAATATTTCTTGTCATTATTGTGAATATAACAAGTGCAACCAAAAACTTTAAAATAGTCTACTTTAGGTTTCTTCCCTTTGAGCAATTCATAGGGAGTCTTGCCCTTCAGTTTATGTATTAGACTTCTATTCAACACATAATTGGAGGTGTTCACTACCTCAGCCCAAAAGGATAGAGGTAGGTGAGCATCTGTCAATAATGTAGTGGCAGATTCAATAAGGGTTCTATTTTTCCTTTCAGCTACCCCATTTTGTTGAGGAGTTCTAGGAGCTGAGAAAGTATGCCTGATCCCTTCACTTTGATGGAACTCTTGCATGAGAAGAGAATCAAACTCTGTCCCATGATCACTTCTGATCAGGGCAATGTGAGTGTTGAACTCAATCTGAATGCATTTGAGAAACTCTGTCAAACACTTAAAGTTATCAGACTTCTTCCTCAGAAAGAATACCCATGTGAATCTTGAGAAGTCATCTACAATCACTAAAGTATAGGATTTCCCTCCTAAGCTTTGTACTGTAATGGGTCCAAAGCGATCCATGTGTAACAGATACAAAATCATAGGTGAATCACTCTTGTTAATTGATTTAAAGCTATTTTTAGTTTGCTTGCCTAATTGACAAGCCTTGTAGAGTCCTTCCTTCTTGTAGGGGCCAGAAGGCAATCCTCTGACAAGGTTGTCCTTGGATAGCCTAGCAATGGTTCTAAGGTTAACATGTCCTAGTCTCTTATGCCATAGAATATTAGGTCTAGATATGGAATTAAAATGGCAAATATCTACCTTAGATGAATGAATGTCTACTAAGTAAATATTACCTTTCCTGTTACCTATCAATACAGTTGTGTTGTCTTCTGACTTGATCTTGCATATTTCTTTGTTGAAAGTCACTTGATATCCTTCATCACACAGCTGACTAATGCTTTTCAGGTTGTGCTTAAGTCCTTCAACATAGGCTACTTTCTTGAAGGTGAATGTCCCAATTTGGACTGCACCATATCCTTTTGTAGTTCCAAAGTTTGAATCACCAAAAATTACTTTGGGTCCAAGCTTGGCTTTAAAGGATGTGAAGTTGTCCTTATTCCATGTCATGTGCTTTGAGCACCCACTATCCAGATACTATAGCTGGTTTGATGTTGGATAGGTCTTCACCTGCACATAAACAGCTTATATGTTTTTGACCCAGTTTACCTTGGGCCTAGGTTGATATCCCATAAATTCAGAAATAAAAGATATCCCAGGTTGATTCTTATAACCTTCAGGATGGTATCTCCTAGGAGGTATTATCCATTCAGTATAATGATTAAAGCATTGGGATGAAGCACTTCTAGGATTGAATTGAGATTTGCCTCTGAAAGAAGGTTCAAAGCTCTGAACTCCGTTCGACGATCGTCGATCTGGGTTCAATGATCTTGGGTAAAATCGTCGAGCTCCGTTCGAAGATCGACTGTGAGGGAGTTCAGAGTTCAGGAATCATTGAGCTGAGTTCGACATTTCAGCCTGAGATCGTCGATCTCTGTTCGACGATCATCGACCTCTGCTCGACGTTTTCTGTTGAACTTTGCTTTTTTTAGGTAGATCTGAATTCATCCTAGCTACCTCTACAACACCCTTCCCTTTATCATAAATAAATTTGATTGGGGTTGTTAATACTATGGGTTGGCTAGATGAAGCACCCAAGCCCAGTGTACTGTTTAATCTTGAGTTCACTGTGCTTGTGATGTCCATTAATTTGATACTTCTCCCATTGAGGGATTCTTCAAATTGCTTGGCCTTGGATAGTTCACTCTTCAGTGAAGCTATCTCCTCTCTATAGCATTCTAACTCTTCAGAGAGTTTGAGGTTCTCTGATTTTAAAGTGCTATACTCAGATAGTTGTTTTCTGAGGGAAGTTATCTCCTTCTCAGACTCTAACAGATCTAGGCATAGTACTTTAAACTCATGTTTAAAGTCCTCAGAACTGAAATCAAATGAATTGATTACCTGATCTTCTTCTAGTTGAGTTTCTGAATCTGATTCTGACTCTTCTGCTTCTGAATCTGTTTGAGAGGCATTGAGAGCCATCATGCAAAATTCCTTTTCATCAGCATCATCCTCATCATCACTGGAGCTGGATGAGGCTTCAGAGTCCTCTTCAATTTCACTACATGTCTCAGCAACAAATCCCTTCCTTGTATGTTTGTTCTTACTGGAGGAGGGTTTTTCTGAGCTGGTCTTTCTAAAGTCTTTTTTCTTTTTTCTTTCTCTTCTATCTTTCTTGTCCTTGTTCTTGTTTTCTGGACAGTCAGGCACAATATGGCCTGGTTTCCTGCAACCAAAACATATAATTTCTTTATTGTTATTTGATTTATCATACCTTGGCTTATCATGTCCCTTGTATGATGTAACGTCCCAATTCGCGCTAGGCCCCTTGATTGCCTATTTGAGTCTAGGGGGCTGTGGTGAGCCCAATGGGGGTGTGGGGGAGCAGGTGCGAACGTACGGGAAATGAGGAAAACAAGGCAAAATGGCATTTCTGGCTGACACGGGTATGGACACGGCCGTGTCCATACCCGTGTGCCTCATAAAATTAGGCTTACCAGTCAGAGAGATATACGGGTATTGGGACACGGGCGTGTCCCTACTCGTGTGCTGAGGACACGGGTCGAGACACGGCCGTGTCTCTACCCGTGTGCCGCAACCCCAGCACGGCAGAAATATCTCCCGGGGATGAACACGGCCCTAAACACGGCAGGCAACACGGCCGTGTCACCTGTACACGGGTAGGAACACGGCCGTGTGCCTACCCGTGTCTGCGGTGTATAAAAAGGAAAAAGTTGTGAAACCCTAGCATTCATTCCCCTTTCTTCTGCCCCGAAATTTCTGAGAGAGTTCTTGGCTGGAGGAGGAGGAAGAGCTTGCCGGAGCCATCCTTGGAGGAATCAAAACGCCGCCACCGTCAAGGGAAAAACAATGCCGCCGCGAAGGAGTGTGAGGCTCATGGCCGGCCATGGTGGTACCGCTGGACTTGAGGTGAGCTTCCTCCACTCTCCCTTGGTGCTAGATCTATAGTTATTTTAGGAGAGACATCGACTCCATAGAGTCTTGATGGTGAGGAGGAGAGTTCTTAGGATAAGCCATGCCTAGGTTTTCTAGGCTTAGTCTCCCTCAACCTTCTCATCATTCAAAGTGGAGATGAGAGGGGTTTTCGTTGAGGGTTTGGCTTTGAAAGGAGAAATAAGTTTGGGTGTGATTTCTGGAGAAGTTTATGCGAGGTCGTTGCAAGGAAGAAGATGAACGGATGCCGTTCATCTCGCCTTAAGATGCGTGCAGAAATCTGATTTCTGCACGCGGCGACCTTCGTGGCCAATTTCGGAGGTGTTCTGGCCAGATCTGGGTGAACAACTCAACACGAAAGTCGTAGCCCTTGAAATTACCTTTCCAACGAGTGGTTGCTCGTTTCCATGCGATACCTGTAGCCACGGGAAAGCTGGTTCGAGTCCGCTGCATTCGGGAAAATTCCTGTACAGGAAACTGTTTCCTGTACGTATTCGAGTTGAATTTCTGGTATGTTGCGACCAGATCTGGGCAATTGACTCAACACGAAAGTCGTAGCCCTCGCGAATACCTTTCCAGCGAGGGGTTGAACATTGTGATCGGATTCCTGTAGCTCCGGGAATCCCAGTTTTAGTATTGGACTATCCTATGTTAATGCACTTGTTAATTTATAATGCTAGCACTCTTGCAATGGTTGTGATTTGCCCATTTGTTATCTTGCTCCCATATATCTATAATGTTGCTGTTACTATAATTTAGCATGGTTACTCATTTGGTTGTGTAATAAGGAATAACCATGCAATGGTAGAGAAATGGATTGGATGGGAAGGCTAGATATTAGGAGTTGAGATTGGTATAGGATATATTTATACAATTTGGTGTTGAACTTATCTATTATGCGTAGTGTTGAGGTGAATTCATTGAATTGGTGGGCGTGAACATGATGAACACTATGTGAATAGTATTTTGTAACCGTAATCCGAGCCCAAGGGGTTTATTAACAACCGATGCTTAGAGTGGTAGTCTCCCTACGGGTAGCATCGAGTGAGTTGTTTTGGGGCATGTGATGTGCGACGATTCGTCGTGTTGCGATATTGAGATAATGTCTGTGACAGGTCTACGGGTTTGCCAGTCGTCACACCGATGGGAGCCAATGGGTAGACCTTGGGCGGTAGGGTTAGATACTTGGTGTCCATAACCCGAGATCTCCTCCGCGCCATGAGAACGGTTGGGCTTGCACCTCGTGCGCTTCCGAGGTTCCATCCGGTTCGAAATCAAAGGCCAGGTTGGGCTGTGTTCTTGGTGCACATTTACCAAAGAGCCCTTCTGAGCCGTAGTACGCATGTGAGCTCCGTTGTTGTGTTCTTAGCGTTGAGGCGTACGGGGGCCTAGGATAGGTAGTGTGATACCACCTAGTAGTGGAGACGCCCGCTCCACTATCGCCGTCTGGCCACGACGGACGACGCCTGAGAGGTTAGCTACCTGCTCAAAAAGTGGGAACTTCTAGTCTGTGTCGACATAGCAACTTGCATGTGCGTGCGCATGGTTCGGTCATAGCATAACATTCATGTCATGTCATTCATTGCATACACCAGATCCTCATCGTATAAGTTTGTATGGGCACTCTTATACGATGAGTTACTTTACTGTTAACCCGATCCTTAACTTATAAGTTTGTATGGGCACTCTTATAAGTTGAGTTATTATTTTGATTAATTATACCTGCTGTCATATATTATTGATATTTGTAGAATTGCTAGTTGTGTAGCGTAGTTTATACTCCACCATATTTACAGTCACCTGCTTGTTTACTTGCTTATATATATACATATTGTACCTTTGTTCCTTTCTCCGCCCGGTGCCGAGGAGTCGCCGGGGGAGCGGATGTGAAGCCACTTAGTCTTATGACTAACGGTTGCTACGTCTTCCTTTTTAGGAGGAAACCCCGCAGGTAGAGCAGCAACGGACTATGCAGCAGGACAGCCAGGCCCGGATGATAGGACCTGAGGTGGTGGTGCCATCGGCACCGTCAGTGACAGTCGTGAGTGTTTTCATGTAGCCGTTTGGCAAAACATTTCTAGACACTTGTTCTTTTGTACAAGCCTGTTGTGCTTGTTATCTTCCGCTCTTTTGGACTTAAGCTTAGCTGTGAATTGAACTGCTTTACTTTTCTGTTATGGTTGGGTTGGCATTATTTATGTGATATGGATTGTAGCCGGCGGAATAGGCGTCTTGTGGTAAAGGCTAACCCGTGTGTTAGTGCTACCGCAAGGCGGCTATTTCGGGCATAAGACTCCCCTCGTGCCGTGTGTTGTGTTCCGGGAGGGGGGTCTTACAAATGGTATCAGAGGGAGGTTTCGATCCTCCGACCTGTGGGTTATGGGCCCACACGCTTCCGCTGCGCCACAAATGGTATCAGACTTAGCCAATCTTCACCTACAGCAGTCAGGTAACAATGGGCCACTCCCGTTCGATTAGTCGGTTTGGGGACAAACCGACTTAGCGGAAGCAGTGGTGTGCCCATATGTAATTCACACTAAGTTGTCCAACTTTGACATTAGTTTTAGCCAACCTGACCCTAGTTTGTACCTTGCGTATAGGTCCCAGCGCAGGTGGAGCCGGTTGGGGGCACTCCTACCCCTTCCGTCCCTTCACAATTCCAGCAGTCGGAACTTGGACAAACGCTGTCAGCCATATTGGATGCATTTAAAGCCCAGCAATCTCCGGTGCAACAACAAGCGCCAGGCTCCAACTGGTTGAGCACATTCCGTGCCCTGTCCCCTCCTGCCTATCTTGGGACAGAATCGCCGGTGCGCACCGAGGAATGGCTTGATACCGTGCAGGAATTGATGGCTGGCATAAGATGTCCGAACAGCATGGCGGTGACATTGGTAGTGACGCTGCTAGAGCTGCACGCCAAAAGGTGGTGGAAGTCCCTCATGGGCTCCACCTTCCAAGGGCGGTTGTACACGGAAATCAGTTGGAACGAGTTCACCGAGGCTTTTCTGGATCACTTCATCCCTTCTTCTGCTTGGGATGGACTTGAAGAAAAATTTCTGCAGCTGAAGCAGGGATCGAAATCGGTAACGGAGTACCAGAGGGAGTTCCAACACCTCGCTAGGTTTGCTGATTCCTATGATTTGGACGATAGAGGCTACGCGAAGTGCTTCTACAAAGGGTTGAGGGACCCCCTGAGGCAGGCCCTTTTGTTTATAGCCGATGGAAGCCTGGCAGAAATTATTGACATGGCAAAGAGACTGGAGGCGGACCACATGGGATGTGGCAAGAGACCTGCGGAAGGAGTAATTGAAGTCGGCCCTAGTAATAGAAGGCGGAATGATCATGGCAGAGGAAGGGGAAACCACAGAGGCGGTCGGTGGGCCAACCGGAACTATCGGGTGGAGTACCCAATTCCGCAATTACCTCCACCACCGCAGCAGCAACATTCTCAACAACCTGGAGGCCAACGTGAGGTGATATGTTTTGAGTGCAACCAACCGGGGCATGTCCGACGAGTTTGCCCGCGACTGATCGGGGATGCTCCTATTGCTCCCCCTCCAGTAGCTCCACGGGGGCGAGGGCACATGCGTGGCCGAGGAAGAGGACCACCAGGGAGAAATCAAGGACATGCACGGGAGCATGTATTCGCATTGGATATGACTCAGGAGAGAAATCCGCAGGAATTCATCACCGGTACGTGCAAAATTTATTAATATTATATGACTTGTTAGATGTACGATATAAATGATACGCACAATTTTGAATAGTGATTACCTTTTTGGAACCTAGACACTGTCATGGTTAGCGGGAGGCCCGCCTATACGTTATTTGACACGGGTGCGTCTCACTCGTTCATTTCGGAGGACTTCGTGAAGGACTTGGAGGGAGTGCAACACTTCACGGGCATTACTCAAAGGTTGCGCCTTCCGGATGGCTCTGAGATGACGTCGTCAGCAAGTTGCGACTTCGACACCCTTATTGGAGGGAAGCTCTTTGAAACTCCGGCTACAGTGTTAAGAATCCCGGAGTTCGATCTCATCCTGTGCATGAAGTGGTTGGACTGGCACCACGCCAGGATCAATTGTGCGGAGAAGCAAGTTATGTTGAGGCATGGAGACTTGGAAGTCATCTTCCAAGGTATTAAATTCGCACCCCGTAAATTATTATCTTCAATCCAAGTTATGAAATCTCATATGGAAGGGGACGAGGTCTATGTAATTTGCTTCGAGTTGAAGAAATTGACATTAGAGGTCAAGGATGTGCGGGTGGTGCGAGAATTTCCCGAGGTATTTCACGAGAAATTACCGGGACTACCCCCGCATAGGGAAGTGGACTTCCAAATCAAGCTAATTCCGGGTGCCAAGCCCGTCTCGCAAGCTCCATACCGAATGGCTCCGAAGGAACTTGTAGAGTTTAGAGTCCAGCTTCAGGAATTGGTGGAAGCAGGGTTCGTTCGCCCAAGCTCGTCGCCTTGGGGAGCGCCCGTTTTGTTCGTCAAAAAGAAGGATGGCACCCTGCGGTTATGTATTGATTATCGAGAGTTGAACCGGTTAACGGTGCGGAACACCTATCCCCTACCGCGCATTGATGAACTATTTGATCAATTGGTGGGATCGTATTGGTTCTCCAAGTTAGATCTGCGTTCGGGATATTATCAGCTGAGGATACAAGAAGATGACATTCAGAAGACGGCGTTCAGTTCGAGATATGGTTTGTATGAATTCACCGTGATGTCGTTTGGGCTCACAAACGCCCCTTCCGCCTTTATGAGCTTATGAACAAGGTGTTCAGCCCTTATTTGGACATCTTTGTCATCGTGTTCATCGATGATATCCTAGTCTACTCCAAGACTGAAGCAGAACACGCCGAACATCTAACTTTAGTGCTGAGGAAGCTAAAGGAGCACACTTTGTTTGCCAAGTTCAACAAATGCGAGTTTTGGCTTCGAGAGGTCGCGTTCTTGGGCCATGTGATTAGTGGGGAGGGGCTAGCAGTAGATCCGGCCAAGGTGCGGGCCGTGAAGGAGTGGTCGCCATTGAAGTCAGCGGCCGACATACGAAGCTTTCTTGGACTTGCCGGGTACTACCGCAAGTTCGTGAAAGGCTTCTCGAAGATCGCCCTTCCCCTTACTACGCTGACCAAGAAGGGTGTGCCGTTTGAATGGACACCCCAGTGCGAAGCTGCATTCCAAGAGTTGAAGGACAGATTGACGACTGCACCCATCCTAGCTCTTCCATCTGGGAAGGAGGGCTTTCAAGTTTACACGGATGCGTCGTATCAAGGGATGGGAGCTGTGTTGATGCAGAATGGGCATGTGATCGCTTATGCTTCAAGACAGTTGAAGAAGCATGAAGCCAGCTACCCGGTGTATGATCTAGAGTTGGGAGCGGTGGTATTCGCCTTGAAGATTTGGAGGCATTATTTATATGGCGTCCACTGCGAGGTCTACTCGGATCACAAAAACCTGAAGTACGTTCACACCCAAAAGGAGTTAAACTTGAGACAGCGGCGGTGGTTGGAGTTCTTGTGCGACTATGAATTCACCTTGAACTACCACCCCGGGAAGGTTAATTCCGTAGCTGATGCCTTGAGCCGAAAGGCACCGGGAGCGAGCACGGAATCCCGCTTGATGAGGATGGAGTTAATCCGGACACTGCAAGAGATGGAAATCACTTTGGTCTTTAAGAATCAATCGGAAGAGTATACAGAATATTTGGCCGCGATGAGTATAGTTTGCAACATACGAGACCGGATCCGGACGGAACAAAAGAAGGATGCGGCTTTAACCCCGGCTTTCAAGTCAATGGAGGATGGGACTACGGAAGAATACTCCCTAAAAGACGGCCTCGTCCATTTTCGTGGCCGGCTTTACATCCCCGAAGGTGACAACATTCGGGAGGATATTCTAAAGGAGGCCCATTGCTCCAAGTACTCGGTGCACCCGGGGATCGCGAAGATGTACACCGATTTGAGAAAGATGATGTGTTGGCCGGGCATGAAGAGGGATGTCAAGTACTTTGTTACTCATTGTGTGGCCTGTCAAATGGTGAAGGCGGAATGCAGAAGCCCCGGTGGAATGCTACAGTCGTTGCCCATCCCCGAATGGAAATTTAAGGACATCTCCATGGACTTCGTCCACGGGTTACCTCGCTCGCGCTTGGGGAATGATTCTGTGTGGGTGATAGTTGACCGGTTGACCAAGGTGGCCCGATTTATCCCAATGAAGAAGGAGGCGCAGGTGGGCGTCCTAGTGCGTCTCTTTGTGGAGCAATTTGTGCGGTACCATGGTGTGCCGAAGACGATCGTCTCCGATCGGGATGGTCGGTTTACTTCAAGAGAATGGAGGGCTGTACAGGCTTATTTGGGCTCGTGCCTCGCCTTTAGCACAGCCTTTCACCCTCAAACAGACGGGCAATCTGAACGAACCATCCGAACATTGGAGGACCTTTTGAGGTTGTGTGTGCTAGATAAAGGAGAACCATGGGAGAGGCTCTTACCTCTCGTGGAGTTCTCTTATAATAACAGTCATCAAGCCAGTATTGGAATGGCGCCTCATGAAGCTTTGTATGGAAGGAGGTGTAGAACACCCTTGTCCTGGGTGCAAGACGATGATCCGAAGACATTGGGAAATGAGTATATTGATGACACGGACGCGGTGGTTAGGTTGATCCGGGATCGAATGCTAGAGGCTCAAAGCCGACAGGCGAAATATTACAACGCAAGACACCGTATGGTAGAGTTTCAAGTGGGTGATAAGGTGTTCCTGAAGATTCGACCGATGCACGGAGTGTCGCGGGTACGTGGAGTCAAGAAGCTCAGCCCAAGGTATGTCGGGCCCTATGTCGTAGTGGAAAGGATTGGCCCTCTGGCCTATCGATTGGAGTTACCACCGAAGCTGGAGAACCTTCACGACGTGTTCCATGTATCGTCGCTTCGGAAGGCTTTGTTGCGGCCTGAACATCATACCCCCACGGCGGATGGTGCCGTGGCGTCTGATAGGTCTGTGCGACTGGAGCCGGTGCAGATCGTTGATAACGAGACAAGAACCTTGCGCCGCAAAAGTGTTCCCTTGGTGAAAGTGCTATGGTCTAATCATGGGAAGGAGGAGTTCACATGGGAGCCAAAGGACTTGATGCAAGGGCGCTACCCGGAATTGTTTACTACAGGTAAGAATTTTATTTGAAAGCATAGTTCCCTTTTATGTGTTTTACTCCCATAGCCTTACCCTGATTTCGGGGACGAAATCTTTTATTTTGTTTATAGGATTTGTAACGTCCCAATTCGCGCTAGGCCCCTTGATTGCCTATTTGAGTCTAGGGGGCTGTGGTGGGCCCAATGGGGGTGTGGGGGAGTAGGTGCGAACGTACGGGAAATGAGGAAAACAAGGCAAAATGGCATTTCTGGCTGACACGGGTATGGACACGGCCGTGTCCATACCCGTGTGCCTTATAAAATTAGGCTTACCAGTCAGAGAGATACACGGGTATTGGGACACGGGCGTGTCCCTACCCGTGTGCTGAGGACACGGGTCGAGACACGGCCGTGTCTCTACCCGTGTGCCGCAACCCCAGTACGGTAGAAATATCTCCCGGGGATGAACACGGCCCTAAACACGGCAGGCCACACGGCCGTGTCACCTGAACACGGGTAGGAACACGGCCGTGTGCCTACCCGTGTCTGCGACGTATAAAAAGGAAAAAGTTGGAAACCCTAGCATTCACTCCCCTTTCTTCTGCCCCGAAATTCCTGAGAGAGTTCTTGGCTGGAGGAGGAGGAAGAGCTTGCCGGAGCCATCCTTGGAGGAATCAAAACGCCGCCACCGTCAAGGGAAAAACAATGCCGCCGCGAAGGAGTGCGAGGCTCATGGCCGGCCATGGTGGTACCGCTGGACTTGAGGTGAGCTTCCTCCCCTCTCCCTTGGTGCTAGATCTATAGTTATTTTAGGAGAGACATCGACTCCATAGAGTCTTGATGGTGAGGAGGAGAGTTCTTAGGATAAGCCATGCCTAGGTTTTCTAGGCTTAGTCTCCCTCAACCTTCTCATCATTCAAAGTGGAGATGAGAGGGGTTTTCGTTGAGGGTTTGGCTTTGAAAGGAGAAATAAGGTTGGGTGTGATTTCTGGAGAAGTTTATGCGAGGTCGTTGCAAGGTAGAAGATGAACGGATGCCGTTCATCTCGCCTTAAGATGCGTGCAGAAATCTGATTTCTGCACGCGGCGACCTTCGTGGCCAATTTCGGAGGTGTTCTGGCCAGATCTGGGTGAACGACTCAACACGAAAGTCGTAGCCCTTGAAATTACCTTTCCAACGAGTGGTTGCTCGTTTCCATGCGATACCTGTAGCCACGGGAAAGCTGGTTCGAGTCCGCTGCGTTCGGGAAAATTCCTGTACAGGAAACTGTTTCCTGTACGTATTCGAGTTGAATTTCTGGTATGTTGCGACCAGATCTGGGCGATCGACTCAACACGAAAGTCGTAGCCCTCGCGAATACCTTTCCAGCGAGGGGTTGAACATTGTGATCAGATTCCTGTAGCTCCGGGAATCCCAGTTTTAGTATTGGACTATCCTATGTTAATGCACTTGTTAATTTATAATGCTAGCACTCTTGCAATGGTTGTGATTTGCCCATTTGTTATCTTGCTCCCATATATCTATAATGTTGTTGTTACTATAATTTAGCATGGTTACTCATTTGGTTGTGTAATAAGGAATAACCATGCAATGGTAGAGAAATGGATTGGATGGGAAGGCTAGATATTAGGAGTTGAGATTGGTATAGGATATATTTATACAATTTGGTGTTGAACTTATCTATTATGCGTAGTGTTGAGGTGAATTCATTGAATTGGTGGGCGTGAACATGATGAACACTATGTGAAGAGTATTTTGTAACCGTAATCCGAGCCCAAGGGGTTTATTAACAACCGATGCTTAGAGTGGTAGTCTCCCTACGGGTAGCATCGAGTGAGTTGTTTTGGGGAATGTGATGTGCGACGATTCGTCGTGTCGCGATATTGAGATAATGTCTGTGGCAGGTCTACGGGTTCGCCAGTCGTCACACCGATGGGAGCCAATGGGTAGACCTTGGGCGGTAGGGTTAGATACTTGGTGTCCATAACCCGAGATCTCCTCCGCGCCATGAGAACGGTTGGGCTTGCACCTCGTGGGCTTCCGAGATTCCATCCGGTTCGAAATCAAAGGCCAGGTTGGGATGTGTTCTTGGTGCACATTTACCCAAGACCCCTTCTGAGCCGTAGTACGCATGTGAGCTCCGCTGTTGTGTTCTTAGCGTTGAGGCGTACGGGGGCCTAGGATAGGTAGTGTGATACCACCTAGTAGTGGAGACGCCCGCTCCACTGTCGCCGTCTGGCCACGACGGACGACGCCTGAGAGGTTAGCTACCTGCTCGAAAAGTGAGAACTTCTAGTTTGTGTCGACATAGCAACTTGCATGTGCGTGCGCATGGTTCGGTCATAGCATAACATTCATGTCATGTCATTCATTGCATACACCAGATCCTCATCGTATAAGTTTGTATGGGCACTCTTATACGATGAGTTACTTTACTGTTAACCCGATCCTTAACTTATAAGTTTGTATGGGCACTCTTATAAGTTGAGTTATTATTTTGATTAATTATACCTGCTGTCATATATTATTGATATTTGTAGAATTGCTAGTTGTGTAGCGTAGTTTATACTCCACCATATTTACAGTCACCTGCTTGTTTACTTGCTTATATATATATACATATTGTACCTTTGTTCCTTTCTCCGCCCGGTGCCGAGGAGTCGCCGGGGGAGCGGATGTGAAGCCACTTAGTCTTATGACTAACGGTTGCTACGTCTTCCTTTTTAGGAGGAAACCCCGCAGGTAGAGCAGCAACGGACTATGCAGCAGGACAGCCAGGCCCGGATGATAGGACCTGAGGTGGTGGTGCCATCGGCACCGTCAGTGATAGTCGTGAGTGTTTTCATGTAGCCGTTTGGCAAAACATTTCTAGACTCTTGTTTTTTTGTACAAGCCTGTTGTGCTTGTTATCTTCCGCTCTTTTGGACTTAAGCTTAGCTGTGAATTGAACTGCTTTACTTTTCTGTTATGGTTGGGTTGGCATTATTTATGTGATATGGACTGTAGCCGGCGGAATAGGCGTCTTGTGGTAAAGGCTAACCCGTGTGTTAGTGCTACCGCAAGGCGGCTATTTCGGGCATAAGACTCCCCTCGTGCCGTGTGTTGTGTTCCGGGAGGGGGGGGGTCTTACATATGATCTTTTTCTGAAGTCTTTTCTGTCCATCTTGTAGAATATTTTGGCCAGTAGACTTAGGAGCTCATCATTTCCTGTAGCTTTATCGTCAGGCTCCTCTTCTGTAGCTTTGAAGGCTATGGTCTTATCTTTCC
This sequence comes from Platanthera zijinensis, assembly GCA_039513925.1. Lineage (NCBI taxonomy): Eukaryota > Viridiplantae > Streptophyta > Magnoliopsida > Asparagales > Orchidaceae > Platanthera > Platanthera zijinensis. The sequence continues at coordinate 122,785,180 of CM077093.1, read as the reverse complement.
TTGTGACTGGAGAAGTAGCCTTTTGTTCTTCTTCTCTATTTTTAATGAGCAGCTCATAAGATTTGAGCTTGCCCAGGAGAGCTTCAGTGGTAATCTCATTTAGACTTCTGGCATCTTTGATTGGCCAAATTCTTGAATCCCAAGTGCTGGGGAAGCACATTAGGATTTTGTCATTCAGCTCAGTCAATGAGACTTCTTTATCCAGAGTCTTTAACTCATTGACAATCAGACTTAGTCTATTGTACATGTCAGCCACTGATTCAGCTTCTCCCTTTTTGAAATTCTCATATTGGCTTATAAGATGGGATCTACTATCTTTCCTTTCATCAGCAGATCCTGAGACAATTTCAGAGAGCTTGTCCCAAATTCCTTTGTCTGAGTTGTATTCAACAACCTTCTGAAATATCTCATCAGACATTGTCTGAGCTAAGATGTTCATGGCCTTGGCATCTGCAGTCTTCCACTTCTTTATTTCAGCATCTGTTCCTGAAGGAGGTGGAACAGCATTTGTACTTGAGCTTGCTGGTGGACTTGGGCACACTGTCAAAACAGAATTAATTCTGTCTTCATCAATAGAGTTCATGTAAAGTCTAATCCTTGCTTTCCAAAGTGCAAACTTGGATAGATTGCATACTGGAGGACTAGTGCTTGCATAATCTTTGTTCTGTGCCATGTCTTTATATAAAATTAAATATAATGAAAATAACCCTCTTAAAAGATTGATCTTATCAAGGATCTTTTGGTTCAGGTGTTAGCCTGTATGAACAACCAACCTGCCTCTGATACCAATTGAAAGTGAGAACAAGATCTATCTCAACTCTAGAGGGGGGGGGGGGTGAATAGAGTTTATTTAAAGTAAATTCACAATTTTAAACTAGCAAAACTTTTAAGATTTAACTTATATATAGGTGTAAGGTGCCTGCTATAGAATTAACAAGATAGTAAAAAGAAGAGCACAGCGCACAGCAAAGAAAACACACAAGCAAACCAGAAAACACAAGGAGCTATAGTGGTTCCCCAAAAACCTAGGTACATCCACTCTTCTACCACCCTTGGTAGGAATCCACTGCAGGAAGGGTTGATCAGGTGTCCTTGCACCAATGAGCTTTTGATAAGGTGCTCAAAAACCAAACTAGATTTTTTGATAAGGTGTCTTGCCACCACTGAGTTTTGACAAGGCTCTCAGAACCAGATTCAAAACTTTTGAAGGGAGTTTTGAAAACCCTTTTACAGAGGGAAAGGGAAAAGAAAACGAGTAAAGATGTCTTCTCTGTCTCAATCAAAGAGAGAAGCATAAGTGGATTTGTGTTGTCAAAGCTCCCCCTGAGATGTTGACTAGTTCAGGAGTGGAAGCTTTGCTTCAGGGTGATAGGTCTTCAGAAGCTTCAGATCTCCAACAGAAGATGGTTTCAGCAGATGCTGAGAAAATTGAATTGTCTGGAGTCCTTGTGATGAAGCTATGATCACTCTTTCAGTATGCCAAAATGTTCAACTGATTCTTCTGAATTGATCTCTCTATGTTGTGAATCTGTACTATGAATTTCTTGTTATTTTCTGGTTATGTATATCTGTCAGACAAAAAAGGATCATTTATTCTCTGAAGATCCTTCATCCAAGATAGCCGTTAGCAGACATTAAATGTACTCCATAAAAGTCTTGTCTTCTATAGGAAAGTCCAATAAACATTCTAAAAAGAATTCCTTGAAACTTGCTCCAGAATAAAGGAAAATGGCTGGCAGATCTCTTGAAATAAATGCTGAAATAATTTGAAAAACATTCCAAAGTCTGACTGAATTTGAATCCTTAAATCGTCGATCTCTCAGGAAAAACGTCGATCTGAGCTCTACGATCGTCGACCTGAGCTCAGAGATTGGAATGAAGATTAGACAGAAAACGTCGACCTGAGCTCGAAGATCGTCGACCGGAGCTCAGCGACCTGAAGAATAAGCTGAAGACAGATCGTCGATCTGAGCTAGAAGATCGTCGACCGGAGCTCGACGATTCAGCAAAGTTGAGCTCAGAGAGCGTCGAACGGAGTTCGACGTTTCGTTGACCTAAGCTCGACGATAATTGTCTTTGCCTCAGCTTTAAGTCTGATTTCTTGAATGGTCTTGGGGGCAGCTTCAAACCTAAATTCTAAGCCCTAAACACATTCTAATGTTGACCTTTTTAACTATACATCTAGGTCAAACTAGATTCCTAAGACAAACATAGTGATCCTTGCCCCAATTAGTAATAGGGTGTTCCAACAGGAACCATGCCCTGATTGATTGCTTTGCCAAGAGGATTACCCTGAGATATGGGGACTCTTTCGTCGTAATGGAAGGTATTAGATCCGCCTCCCATATATTCTTATCATCAATTCAGGCCGTCAAGGCCCACATGATGGGGACGAGATTTATCAGATTCTCTTTGAGATGGCCGAGGTCAAGGGATCTATATCCGACGTTCCCGTGGTATGAGATTTTGCGGACGTCTTCCCGGAGAAACTACCAGGGCTACCCCCGCACAGAGAGCAGGACTTCCAGATAATTCTTATGCCAGGGGCTAAGCCGGCATCCAGAGCTCCCTACCGCATGGCCCCAAGGGAGCTGACAGAATTCTGGAGTCAGCTGTAGGAGTTTGTGGAAGCCGGGTTTGTCCGGCCGAGCTCTTCGCCATGGGGAGCCCCAGTGTTGTTTGTCAAGAAGAAAGACAGAACACTCAGGTTGTGTATCGATTACCGGGCATTGAACCGGCTAATAGTCAGGAAAACCTATCCTCTGCCAAGGATAGACGAGCTGTTCGACCAGCTGGAGGGAGCCCACTTCTTCTCGAAGTTGGACTTGAGATCGGGCAATTATCAGGTGCGGATCCGAGAGGAGGAGATAAAGAAGACTGCTTTTAGTAGCAGGTATAGAATCTACGAGTTTACCGTGATTCCGTTCGGGCTCATGAATGCGCCGTCAGCGTTCATGACTCACATGAACCGGGTCTTCGAAACATATCTAGATGTGTTTGTCATCGTTTTCATCGATGACATCCTCATTTACTCGAGGACTGAGGAAGAGCACACGAGGCATCTGACGCTGACCTTGGAGAAGCTACGGGAACATCATTTATATGCAAAATTCAGCAAATGCCAGTTTTGGCTGAAGGAGGTGGCCTTCCTTGGACACGTTATTAGTGGAGCAGGGTTGGTAGTAGATCCGGCAAAGATTCAGGCAGTCCGAGATTTGCCATAGTTGAAGACAACTACGGACGTACGGAGCTTCCTAGGACTTGCCAGCTACTACCGAAAGTTCGTAGAGGGTTTTTCTAGACTTTCCCTCCCACTTACCTCTCTAACGAGGAAGGAGATATCGTTTGTCTTGACACCACAGTGCGAGACGGCATTCCAAGAGCTGAAAGGTTGACTCACTTCGACCCCGATACTTGACCTCCCCTCGGGGAGAGAAAGATTTCAGGTTTATGCGGATGCCACCTACCAGGGTATGGGAGCAGTTTTGATGCAAAAGGGACATGTGATCGCTTATGCCTCCTGCCAGCTGAAGAAACATGAGCAGAACTACCCATTTCACGATTTCGTGATGGGAGCGATAATATTTACATTGAAGCTCTGGCGGCACTACCTTTATGGTGTCCACTGAGACATATTTTCAGGTCATAAAAATCTGAAATATGTTGATACGCAGAAGGAACTGAATATCTGACAATGCAGATGGGTAGAGTTTCTAGTGGACTATCAGTACGAGATGCACTACCATCTGGATAAGGCAAACGTGGTGGCCGATGCACTGAGCCGGAGAGCTTCCACTTCTAGAGCAAGGCCCCAGCTTATGTCTATGGAGCTACTACGGAGTTTTGAATAGATGTATATCACTCTGGTATCATCTAATGACCCTGAGCTGTACGAGGAGTACCTAGCCGCTACGAGCACCACCTATGATATACATGAAAGAGTCAGAGATTGGCAGAGGCGGGATGCCAAGCTTGAGCCGATTTTCTTGGCCTTGGAGGACGGCTCAGCTGGGGACTACATGATACGAGATGATCTGATATATTTTAGAGGTCGGACTTATATAACGGATGGAGGCTAGATTCGGGAGGACATCATGGCTGAGGCTTATCATAGCAGATATTCTATACATCCCGGGATCACTAAGATGACGGCGGATTTGAAGAAGACTCTATACTGGTCGGGCATGAAGAAGGACATCACCTACTTCGTGACCCACTATGAGGGCCGAGGTACATGGGGCCGTTCAGGATCTTGGAGCGGATCGGTCCCCTAGCTTACCGGCTGGAGCTGTCACCGGAGCTGGCTAGCTTGCACGACATCTTCCACGTGTCTTCACTCAGGAGGGCCCTACTACGCCCAGATTTTCAGATTACGACCACTGATGGGCCGGTAGCTTCGGATCGATCTGTACATTTAGAGCCGATACGAATCGATGACCAGGGGATACGAGTCCTGCGCCGCAAGAAGATCCCGCTAGTCAAAGTCCCGTGGAGGTACCACGGACGAGAGGAGCATACTTGGAAGCCACAGGACCTGATGCAGGAAAGATATCCGGAGCTATTTAGTCAGTTATACCTCACAACTCCTCAAGTGGTTTAAGCGTTCTTCCTAATTGCTTTTACTCATAGAATCATCTAAAAGGATAGAGACTAATCCTTTTTGTTTATTGGGGCTAGCCCTTATTTTATTAAGCAAGTAGGCATGTCAACTCATTTATGGGATGTTACACTTTAGTTTTGCCGGTAGAAAAACCCCGTAGGCTTAACTTTAATTTTGGGGATGAAATTTTTATTTTGTTTATTGGGTTTTGTAACATCCCATTTCAAACTATACCCCTACGAGTGGTTTTGTCATGACTAGGTCATGACAAACTCTTAGAGAACCAAAAAGTGACCAAGTCAACTTGGGTGACTAGGAGAGATAAAATTTGGAGGAAGAATATTCATGACCAAGGGCCTCTCTCTCAACCAACAAGCCTTGATATCATTCCCCTCCCCCCATTTAATATAGTATGCATGGGTGGGTTGCCAATAGACTAGAGGATTGACTAGCCAACTTAGTGACTAGGAGAGAGAGAGAATCTCAAAATGAAGAATAATTAGGAGAGAGAAAGGGGTATATTTAAGGGTGTTAGTGGATTGAGCCACTTGGGCTCATGCCAACAGCCCCCACTTGGGCTGGCCGACCCATTTAACCCATTTAGGAGGAGTGGGAGCAAGTGGGGGCCACATTGCATGCTTGGAGACAAGCCCAAGCCTAAAACCGACCCCACCTATTCATATGAGCCATTTCCTCCTTCCACACTTAGCCCATCTTCCCTTGACCATCTTAGCCGACCTCTTTAACTCAATTAGGTGAGCTTTGAACTGGTGGGGCCCACCCCATGCAGCTGGCCGTTACAAACAAGGCAAACCGAGCTCCTTCTTGATGTCATCGCCTATACATCATTTGTATCAGCCACCTCTTAACAACATTAACCTATCTGACTACCCTTAACTTCATTCACCCTCATTCCACCCAGAACCGAGCAAGAGAAACAGAGGAGTCGAGAACCTGGAGCTAGGAGCTGTGAAACCAAAGGATATGCCGCCACCACCGCCGAAATGGTTTCCCGCCGCTCCTCACGTCGCATGGCCGCCGGGAAGGTCCTCCCTCACCTCTTTCTTCATGCTTAGATCTTAGAAATGTTTAGGGTAGGGTTCAGGCTCGAATGAGCCCGAACCAAGTTTTCATTTTCTTCCATTAATGGCGGTTTTAATGGTCATGGGTTGGGTGGCGCCGCCACCTTCCGCCACCTAGTCGCCGGCAAAGACTCGCCCCCACCACCGTGAGGGTAGAGGAGAAGTTTGTCGGGGGTTGCGTTGCCTGTAGCCGCCGGTTACTGCCCCGTGAAAACCACCATACGTTGGATTCGATTCAGTCGATTTGGAGATGATGACATGCAACCATCCGATTGCTTTAAGATGCGTGGCATGCAAGTTTATTATTTTTAATATATGAATAGTATACAATTTAGGGTAATTTGGACAGAGTTATGCATGTTGATTTTTAGGGCACTTTTGGAGATTTTCATAAAAAGTGTTTAACATAAAAGTTATAGGTCCTTGAGTTACCTTTAATTTGATATGTTGCACGAAAATATTGGTCAAGAATACTGCCATATAGGACCATTTTTCTAGGGTTGGTCCTATAGGTAGGGCAGAAACTAAAATAAATTCCCACACATCACCCTTGATCCAAGTGTCTTGAGATTTGGACTGTGGGTTAGTGATGTATAAACCTAACTACTGTAAATATTAGGAGTCATTTGGAATTTCTTAACCTCGAGTTTTTCCCTAAACCTAGAAAAGCTAGGGTAATTAAATTAAAGGGTCAAATGACCATCATACCCTCCCAACATTTGGTGAGTGACCCATGGTAGTAATATTTAGCTCCATATAAAATTGGAGCCCATTTGGATGAGCTTTGGATAGTTTTTTACCTTACCCTAGCCTCCCTTGGGGAAAAATAACCTAAAAATGGAAGGGGTGCCCACCCTTCCCCCTTCTGTCCAAATGTTTTGAAATTTGGACAGGGGATTAATGTTAATGGTAGTTAGGGGCTGTCCAAATTTGAATGAATTTGGAGATGATTTACTTATGTAATTCACCCTAGATTGGCACTTATAAGGGGTGTTTTTGGAAAAAGTGCGTGTTGGATTTGAGTGGCCAACTCACCTCAACAAAGGCTGACATTTTGACCACTGGATTATAATTACCCTAATTACCCCCCCCCCCCTCTTACGGAAGACGGGATGAATTAGGGTTAATTTACCCTTGGACCCAAGTTCAAACCCTAAGGGAGGACTTTTGGGGGTTGTCAAGGACATATGGGCAATTGCCCTTGTATGGCCTTGGAATTTTTGTAGAGAGGTAGATGTGGTATAATTAAACCTCTGGTTGAAATGTTAGGGAATTTAGAGGTAGGTAAGTACATCAAAAGTCAAACCCTAGTTTTTGGGTAGAAACACTAATAAGTCAAATCAACAATTAAACATCCCCTAAAAGTTGTGAAAATGGAGTAGAATGAATCTCAAGGTAGTTTGAACTCCTAGATATTTTTGGTGGAATTTTATTGAGGATATTCATGGTAGCTTCTTTATTAAGTATCAAAATGTCTAATTTAGTATTTGATTTATTTTGATCATTTTGTTTAATGGAATCTAGTAAAATTAGGCTAGTAGAGGTTTTAGACCTAAATAGAGGTCTCCAAATTTTATTATAATTTTTAAAGGATTTTATATAATGCTTGCTTCACAAATTTGTAAAGGTGAATATTGAGAAATAAATCATTTAGAGAATAATTCAGCTTGTAAAAATGTGAAGTTTGTCCATTGATAATTTTAGGTTGATATCTGTAGTTAGGAATTTATTTATGAATTTATGAAGAGTATTAATAGTACTTGATTCACAATTATGCCCTTTTAAGATTTTTTTTAGAATTTAATTTTTAGTGAAAAATCGTGAAATTTGGCCAGTGATAATTTTAGGACTGTAGAAGTGTAATATATTTAATTCAAATTATTTGGATGATAATTTCAAGTAGTTGATTTACAAATCTTGAAATATGGAAATTACTGCTAAAATAATTTTAGGACACTTAAACATTTGTAGAAAATGCCAAATTTAGAAATTGTCACTTTTAGACATATGGGATATTATCATAAATTTATGAAATATTAATAATGTTTAGAAAGTATACTTCTTGATCAACTTAAAATTAATTGGCTCTTTTAAGAAATTATTTAAATAGAAGATACGATATTCTGGAATTAAATCATTTTTTTCATGATAGGATCCCAGTAAATAACCTAAGTCATTCGGATGAAAACCTGAAGGACATCCTATCATGAACGCCAACTAGTATAGGTCGGTCTGCAAATAGTAATTTGGGAAAAGTTGTATTAAGATAAGATTTAGAATTGTGTAGAGTTAGTCTTGTGGAATTAGTTAGATGAAAGTATATGAGTCACCAAAGGAAGTTCTAAGGAGTGGTGAGAATCGAGTTGGTGCAGGTTAGAAGGTGTGCGGGTTCGACGAAAGATCTTCGTTCCCGTGAGAGTGGAAGGTCAAATCTACCCAAGGTTTAGTTTAATGTAATATAAAAAGGGAATGGGTAAGGGAAAACAACCAATAATAATAAGTGCCTTGCGAAAGGGAACTTTGGTCAGTCATACAATCGTAGTTCCTAGTGCCTATTGAGAACCCCTCACATGGTATAATCCCGAGGCAGTCCTGGGCTATCGTAAACCTTAAAATAAACTGAAAGAGTAATGTAGAAAATAGGGCTTCACGCTGCACACACTAGTTGGATAAGAGGTTTGAAATGGATAAGTCGTCCTGAGGTGTTCAAAGGGGCGCCATCCCAAGGTGTTCAAAGGGATGAGGTTTGGAATTTAGCTGGACAGTTTGGTCCGGAGAGCTTAGTCTCGGTTTGAGGTTAATTCGGACAGTTTAGTCCGGGAGCTTTACTTGTTGGTTTCTGTTAAGAATATTACATGTGCATAAAAAGGAATATCTAAGGTGGTGGGTCTTCGGTACTGGATTGTTGTTGCACCGACGCCAGTACGATGACTCGGCAAGTGTGTTCTTACACTTCGCCAAACTTAAGTCCGGCGGTCCAGTCGGCAAGAGTACGCAGGAGTCCGCTTAGTGCACCAAGCGTTCAGGCATACGATAGGTCAGACTGGTAGTGCTATACTAATTTTGAGGTGGGCGAGGCCACACCCACTGGTTCCGTCTGCCACTATGGAGGTATCCTGGGAGGTAACGGCTCCGAAAGGGGGAACTAAAGGTTTGTGTACACAAAGTCGGGTGGGTGAGTTGCACTGCTTGAACATAACATGAAATCACCATATAGATGCATATCATAATCATTCATAATAACCTATGACACCTAATGTATAAGTTTAATGGGACGCTTATACATTAGGACTTGACAAACGACCCCTTGGTCTATAAGCTTGTGTGGGCAAGTTTATAAATTAAGGTCATTTCAATATATATATACTGCTTGTGATAACCGACACCCCAACTTATAAAGTGGTATGGGACATTTTATACGATGGGAGCCTTGTAGAAGATCCCTTGGCTTATGTGTACTCACATAAGTGAAGGTTAAATTATTTTCTTACTTTACCTATTACAACATAATTATAAATTGCTAGCTTGGTCCCCCTGTCACCTGTTTGTTTTACTCTCCACTTTCACGTCCTTCCTTTCTTCCTCCCGCTCGGTGCCTAGGAGCATTGGGGAAGGGGTGGGGGACGATAGGGCTTAGTCTTATAGACTAACGGTTTTTGAACCACATCATATTAGGGGATCGTGGAGCCCAGCATGGAGGAGGAGCCAAGGAGACCGGTGCGATTGGAGACAGGGCAGTCTAGCTCAGGAGTACAGCCAGCTGGGACCGTGTGTCCAAACTTCTAGTAGTTGTTTTATTTTGCTTCTGCATGAGAGATCTGTAGTGAGAATATTGATGTACCGGGCTTAAGCCCTTTATTTCTGTACTTTTTTACTATTCTGTGGACACTCCCTTCATAGAGATTTTATTATATGTGATTTGTTGTGGACTTACATGTCTATACTCTTGTACTGCTACTTTTTTGATCAATAAGGCCAGCAAAATCGGCGTTTTGTAGTGACGATCTTCCCGGGCATGAAGGTGTCACCGCAAAGCGACGGTTCTGGGCATAAGACCCCGGTTTTTACGAGTTGTTAAAAAGGGGGTCGTACAAGGCGTGCTTAAACTGGACGGAGGTACAATGTGACCTGGCAAACAGAGTTCGACAAGCAATATAACTGGATGAAATCCTGCAACGGTATGCAGCGGAAAGTGCCGACTCTAGGTTTTCGTTTCTTGACGGTCTGTTTCGGATAGACGGCCGTTTGTGTGTCCCAGATAGTGGTAAACTTCGTTAAGAGGTAATGTATGAAGGCCACTTCACCAAGTATTCGGTTCACCCCGTTAGCACGAAAATGTATAAGGATATGAAGATGCTGTTCTGGTGGCCTGGAATGAAGAGTGATAAAGCACACTATATTTCTAAACGTCAAACTTGTTCCTTAGTAAAGGCAGAATGCTAAAAACCGGGTGGTTTACTGAAGTCGTTGAATATCCATGTGTGGAAGTTTGATGATATTTCCATGGACTTTGTGCATGGATTGCCGAGGTCACAATGGGGAAATGATGCGGTATGGGTGATTGTGGACCGGTTAACAAGGGTGTCGCACTTCATCCTGAACCGAAGGGACAATCCAGTGGAGAAATTGGCAAAGATGTACGTGGATACTATTGTACGATTGCACGGTGTGCCCCGTAGCATCGTTAGTGATCGAGATGGGCATTTCACTTCGGGAGGTTGGAGGTTAGTCCATGAATTGTTGGGTACGAAATTGCATTTCAGCACGGCCTTCCATCCTCAAACAGATGGTCAGACCGAGAGAACCAACAGGACATTGGAGGATATGATCCGAATGTGTGCGCTAGATTTCGGAAAGAATTGGGAAGATCATCTCGGTGTTATTGAATTACTCTACAACAATAACTACCAAGCTAGCATCCAGATGGATCCCTTTGAAGCTTTATACGATAGGAAATGCCGTACACCTTTGGCTTGGGCGGAGACTGGCGAAACAAAGTTGTACCAGCGAAAAGAGTTAGATAATGGCAACACAATCATATGGTTGATACGTGAAAGGCTCATAGTGGATCAAGACAAGCAAGCTAAGTATTACAATGTCGAGGGCCGAAACGTGGATTTTGTGGTGGGTGATTGGGTTTACTTGAAAATCAAACCATTCAGAGGTGTGTCATGGATATAACGTCTGAAAAAGTTGAGCCTGAGGTATCTGGGACTGTTTGAAGTGGTCGAATGTATTAGTGATGCCGCCTATCGGATAGCCTTTTCGCAAGAGCTGAGTGGTTTACATGATGTATTTCATGTCTCAGTGTTGCGGAAGGTGGTCAAGGATTCAGCTCAAGTAATTGAGAGTGCCAGTGTATCAGTTGAGTATGGGCTAACGTTGAAGGTTAGACCCATTCAGATCGAGGATCGAGCCGAGAAACAACTATGGAACAAAGCGATCGGGATGTTCAAAGTCCGGTGGGACAATTGTGGCCGAGAAGAGCTAACGTGGGAGCAGGAGCAGACCATGAGAGCTGAGTTTCCCGAGTTGTTTATGTAAAGCTGTTAGCTCATCTGTATGTTGTTAAACCTTATTTGTAAATTGTCACATATGGTGTAATGCTTGCACATCGTTACTATGTCTAAATTTCGGGACGAAATTTTATTAAGGAGGGGAGGATTGTAACACCTCAGAAATCTCAAAAGCCAAAATTGGGATTCAGGTTGGCTTACACGGCCTGATACACGGGCGTGTCTCTGGGTGTCAGGTGTACACGGCCTGGGACACGGCGGTGTCCCAGGGCATGTCTAACTTAGCTGAGGGCCAGTTTTGTCTGAGGAGGACACGGCCCGTGACATGGGCGTATCACAGGGGTGTGTTGGGCACACGACCATGGACACGGGTGTCTGTCTTAGCTGTGTCCTGCTCGGGTGATTTGGGCTTGTGTTATAACGGGTGACACGGCCAGTCACACGACCGTGTACTGGGTGATACGAGCGTGTCAGGATTGACATGGGCGTGTCGATGCCCGTGTTTTGGTTTGTTTTGCGTCGGTTGTGCGCCGCTTAGGGAACATAGCCTGTGACACGGGCGTGTCACAACCTGTGTTCGGCCATGGAAATTCAATTTCAGGGCTAATCTGAGCCTTCCATTTTTTGACCAAGATCCAATTGTCTAGGCTATTCCCTTGGTTTATAAGGCCGGATTTGAGATAGAGAAAACTCATTTGAGTTGTGCCATTCTCTTTCCTAAGTGAAGAGAGAGAGGAGAGCAAGGGAAGGAAGAAGAAGGGAAAGCCGGCTACCGGTGGTGCTGCGGTGGTCCAAATCGCGAGCCGAGTTCAGCTCTGCGGAGGCTTGATCGCTGCGAAGCTTTCCAATTATGTACTTTTCTCCATGGCGCCAAAACGTCCTTTAATGGTAACGATTTCCTTCTTGAACAAGTGAAGTCCTTCTTTCCTGCATTTGCATAGGAATCCTCCATCAAATGGTGGATGGCGAAGTTATTCCCTTGGGTCGGCGGTACATCCCTTGTTGTATTGCATTATAATCGGAAGTGTGAGTACGGTTAGGCATGCTGTGTGAAGCCCATCTGGACATGTTGGTCTTAATTGGTGATGCTTATTTGCACATCGGAGAAGACTCCGTGAACATTTCTTGTATGCATGAAATCCATGGTGGATACCTGTGGCTTGGTGCCGCAGGAAGTACTGGATGAAGTCCAGGAAATGGTGAGATTTGGGTTCAAATCTTGTGTACGTTAGTGCCATATGTTAGAAGTTGAGTCGTTAGGCTGTAACTAGAAAAATGCCTTGGTGGTGGACGGGCAAAGTGAAGTTGTACCCGCGTCAGTCAAGTCTTGAGTCTGATAATTTTGAGCAACGGGAAAGGTGGATCTATACCCGCGTTATGGTTGTCTAACCTTGGGTGCTTAAGGCCCTATTAGGATCACATAGCGAGAGTCGATGGCTTGCGTGCCGATCAGACTAGAAATGCTCAAATTGGACCTTCATGTTTGGGACCTCTGAACGGTGGTGGGACCCTGTGTTTCCGGTACACCAGAATGTGCCATGAGTGCACGGAATGTCGGGCCATCATGCCGGTATTTGTGACATATATTGCCTTTGTGGATGGATATAAATATGTATGAGATGTAAAATGTTGTGCAGGGAAGGAATTTTGCTGCCCCGTGCCAGGGGCAGGGTCGTTATAATTGGTCAGCTGAGTGCTGACCGTTGCCCTGTTTACCACCACTTGGTGGATTGGTTCTTGCAGGTACAGGTGGTGCTGGTCCGAGCGAGACTTAGCGGGATGAAGCCCAAGCTGCGTTGCTGCCCTCGAAGGCTTTGTTTTATTTCTTCTTGTT